>NQII01000704.1:201828-217595 GCA_002778355.1 Clitarchus hookeri
ATATATATATATATATATATATTTTCCCCTGAAATGTTATTGCTGTGTCTACTTTCGTTATGAGCAAACGAATACTAACCAAAAATTTCTATTATAATGGAAAATTAAAGCTTTGTAGTTTGCCTGACAAACATTAAGAATCAATGAAAATTGATGTCACTGCGTATACGAAAAATATGCGTGTATTCCATTCGTTCAACTAACCACGTGCACAGAAATTTCTTTATGTTGAAATTACGTACGCAAATATATAAGTTTTTAATTTTTTGAGGGAGGCCACTTTATTACCGTGGAAGCGTTGTGTTGTAATACTGTAATGTTTTGTGATAGCTTTTTTAAATTAATCACCAGTGCCTAGTGTGATTTTTCGCAACAAAAGTTACTGCGGTTCATATAGGCCTGGAATTTCTTTTTTTAACTAGTCAGAAGTTAAAATATTTTATATTTTACCTACGGTAGTCGTGTAATTTTTTTTAGCCTGGTTACATATATTTACGTAGCTTTCTTTCAAGTATTTGTATATACAATGTTTCATAAAATGTAATAAGTTAGGTTAATAATACATTTAAAAATGAAACTGTTGTCTTATTTAGGGCATTGATTGAATATTCCTTAAACGTAATGTATATTCCGTGCAAAGCCTCGCTAAATTATGTTCAAGAAAATTACTAAAAATCGTATTGCCCTCAGAAAGCAACACTGGATCTACATTTACTGCAAGACCATTCCAAATTTTTCTACTTAATTGAACTGTTTTATGTTTTACGTACATTACTGCTGTTTTTTTTTTAAGATTCGGAACGTACAAGTTTCGCTACAGTTAGTAAAGGCATTAATTTTTAAATATACTTTTTCAGTGATAGTAATGAGCTTGGTTGCGATTTCGAAATCCATATTTTTGATGTAAAATAGACTTGTCTAAGCATTAATATTATGTTCACGATGTGTCCTTTATACACTATGCAATGTGTCTCGGTTAATACTCCAAGCAATTACAGTACACACTGTGAAGAAAATACATCTCCCCATATACGATAGCATTGTTAATTTGTATCTTGACTTTCATCACCAACCAAAATTGAACTTTCTGAAATTGTAATAGATTGTTGTGAATACCATTAACGATATTCATGTGCGATTTAGAAACGCCCACGGCCTGAAATTATCTATCAAATAGGATTATCCCTACAGTCACACGTGTGTGACATCTTTGATTGGGCTCTCGTTAGCAATATTTTCAATTCAAAACAAAGCCGAGTTTATACAAAATTTGTACTAAATATTTCTCATGTGTAGTAAAACCAAAGTGTAAATGCGTTATATTATGCCCATTCTCAAACTTAATCAAAGTAATAATATATTTTTACATATCGTACATATAAGTCTAACGTTTGAGACACATTTTTGGCTGTAAAAATTACAGGCATTTAATAGAATTTAACAAAAATGTGATGGAGTTGTATGCAGTGTAGTGAAGGCAAACACTTTTCCATTTATTTCAAATACTTTCATGGCTTGTTCGTAGGCCTACTCAATAAAATCATATTTCATCAGTCAGCTGCCTACCTAATAATACTCCATTTTCTATGTATATATTGGCTTCACCTTGTAAATAGCTTGAAATTGCACATATAAACAAAATGCGTGCTTGTCAAGAGTTTTTAGCTCACGTTGTATTTCGTCATATTGCAAATGCATAGGTTATTTAAGCAAATAAGGACTTGCATCCAGCCTCAATAACTTTGATACTATAAAGTTTCTTATTTTTATTTACTAAGGATTTAAATTACAAATGTAAACACTGTATAACACATATGGGGTCATCTATTCACAATTTTTTCAGTAGCAGCCATTTTCCTTTTAGTTTACTCCTCAGTTCAGGAGCCCCTAAGGATCTAAGGCCTCATTTCGGGCCCCTAAATTAAGGACTACCTACCGCTGTTTGAGGGTCACTTAAATTAGGTGAAACTGTCTGCATCCTTAAGTGCCACTTACCGTGGTGGATTTAAGTAACCCTTAAATATTAGGGGATGCTGGTGAAACCAGCCATCAGACTTCGTGACATGAGTATCAGGTTCAGTTCGAAATAGTCGCCACCCTGAATGACTGGTCAGACGAACAGCTGGCTTACTATCTCGCAGCTGTAACGAGAGGTCCTGCATGGAGTATACAACAGTCTCTACCAGAGCGACCTTGATAGGAGTATCCCACAATTGGGTCGGCCTTGGAACTACGTTTCGGTGACCTATACCAGAAACATGCCCACAATGCCCAACTGCAAAGCCGCTCCCACGAATGTAGGTATGACATATCATACCTTACGTCATTTTATAAACTTAGTTGGCAATATTTTCGAATTCTCACACAAATTTTATTTATAAATTTACATTTCATTCAGAACAGTTCTTGGAAATAATTATTTTCATAAACATGTTCTAAGCTATAACAATGCTTTCAAAAACAAACATTTGAATAATAAATAAATATACATACATATATTATTACGGTGCCGTTACACGGGGCATAAACTGTGGCTTAACAATTTGCAACCCTATCGTCTTCAATGCATATTTAAAGACTACTCGCTTGGTGATCTCCAACGTACCATAAAAACTAACAAGGGGTAAGGTATGAAAAAAAAAAAAATACCAAAGAATTTAAACGCAAGGTGAGCCCCATACAGGGCGCTTGCTATGGGTACAAATTAAAATCCTTTGTTATATCAACCAAATATATCGTACTATCACACCTTGATTAATTGATAAAATATAATTTCTACAGAGTGCTCCAACTTCCAGCTACTTAACAACAAATTAAGAAAGAACTCTCTATTGTTATAAAAATGGTAACTTTGGAATATATCACAAATAAATTTACATCAAAAACGTCACGTTCTCGAACAACGTTTTTTCCCATCAGGAAAATTGAAGAGAACGAATAAAATAAAATAATCAATCGAAGTTAGTCACAAAACAATTAAGATTCTCAAAATCTTTATTCTTAGTGGAAACTGAATTCAGCAATCACTTTCAAATAAAAACTTTACATTAAAACTCGTCACGCATATTTGATTTAGATTCAACATATTTTATAAGCACATGAAACATTCTAATTGGTACATGTCTCATTAGCTCAGGTGGTTTGAGCACATGTCTACCAATACAATGTCCGGCAGTTCGAGACTTCTCGCCTGCAGAGGATAATTACGGTTACTTTAAATTAAATGCATAGATTGAGGCGAAGGTCTAAGAAATGGTAAATGGCACTTCGTCCTTGATTTCGGATTGGAAAAAAATAAATATATCCAGTAGCACACGAGACACATATGCACTCTAGTAGGAAACCTCGGAAAAAAATTGGCAATCACGAATAATGCACTTTGGTGAATGAATACAAGATAGCGGTATAGAGCAGACAATAAAAATAAATGACAAGCTAAAAACAAAAGATAGTGGAAGAGAGGAAACAAAAGCGCGGGAAGAAACAAGATAGCAGACGAGAAGTTACATAATGCTACATAATGGGGTATCTGGTGCAGGGGCTTGGGACTTAGGTGGGTAGGCTGGACATGACATCTGGCAGTGGACCAGATGTGGCCTTTCACCTTTTTTTTTTAAATCAGTCATCTTGTTTTTAAGTCCACCATCTAGTTTTTGTTCGCCATATTATTTTTGAGTCTGCCACCTATTTCTTAAGTCCGCCATATTGTCTGCCATATTGTTTCCGCCGTCTGCAATTTTGATTTTGCTGTCCGCCATATTGTTTTTGCCATCTGCCATCTCGTCTGCCATCTTAATTTCACTTATCTTTTGTTTACATCAGTTGTTGCTAGGGGACGCGCCAGGCCACCATCTTGTTTCTTCTGCTGCCATCATAATTCTCATATCGTCTGCTAGGTGGTCATAGCCATCATCTTGGAAGTTTCATTTATTGCCCCTCTGCAGAGACACATCTTGGTTCTTCCATTGTCTACTAGGCAGTGCTAGAGTTACTTGATGTCGTCATCGGCTGCTAGGAGCACTGGTGTCGACTGGAGGCTAAGAGCGATGTTCCATCTGCTGTATGCAGACACTCGCCTCTACCGTCGTGATATCGTTTAATACAGTACAAAAAGTTGTGAAGGTGAGAATTGGCAAACTGCTGGGGCTTGTATTGTTAGACATTGACATTGACATTGAAAAACATTTTATTGGAACTAAACATATACAGGCATGTGACACTTATTTTGGGCGAACATTACCATACCAGCCCATTGGGCTCTTGTGGTAGCAATCCATTTACGTGGTAATTACCCATTTTCACGGGTATTTTGACATTTTGTTTTCTCACTTTTTCAATACAAGGGAAAAATAAACAAAAACCCTCAAGATTACTTTTTAACAAAACTAAATAAATAAATAGATATAGATAAAGATAATGTTAGGAACATGTAACACAATGAATGCACTCTTAATCTATTTCTATTGCTACCTGGTGTTTTGTCTTTATCGTATTCGCAGTTTTCACCTTAACCTAATTTTTGAATTTTATATACTGGGGCACTTTTTACTGTTTTTCACCCGGTTGGTGTCCAGTATATTCAATGTTAGTGATTAATACATGATCACACATTGGTGCACTTCATATCTTAACCTAGGTACATAATAACATAAAGAAACTTTGGGGGCACTATTCACATGGTTGGGGGTACACTGGGGCACTGTACAATTGTTAGCCAGACGTCCTAGTCGACTGAGCCACCAGGGTATGCATGCCAGTGTAGGTCTAAATTATGTAAATTTAAAAATAACCTGTTAACTTATAAAACAGTTACGTTGAAAAGGCACTTAAAGTGTATAATTTTATAAATAATAGGTTAAAATTTAAACACACAGACAAAAGTGTATCAAGCAACCTGTCTATGGATTCGTATTTTCAAAAATTATTTGATTATAATGAAACGTCCGTAACATATTTACGAATTTAGAGGCAAAATTGGACATTATGCAACGATTGCCGGAGTTAGGCATGTGGAAATTGGAATGCATCAGACCAGTGCAAGTATATTCGAGATGAAAAATGAATTATTCCTTAAGCAGTTGTAGTCGAAGTTGTGGTCACAAAATTTACATTATAGGTTTCACCCATGACCAATATCAAAGCCGTAAAATCAGTTTGTACGAATACAAAGTTGGCTACCAATATATTTATAAATAAAAATGTTATATGCTTAACTTTTAAGTTTTAAAACTTAGATACGTAATATAATGTGTTGCATGTCTACAGGCGTGTATATTATAGGCGATTTAAACTGTGATATTAGAAACAGCTATTGAATGTGTCTATCCCCAGACGCCGTACAGGGCTTCTTGGAATACCTATGACAGAGGGATCTCAAAGTATGTTGGCAAGCAGCTTATAAATGGTCTCGTGTAGTGCCAAAAACTATTTCTACTTGATTGTAAAAAAACTTAACTTAAGTTGCATACCTTATATACAATATATATTTTTACTAACGTACTAAGAAATGTGTCTGAGGGCACTAAACATTGCGTTGTAAATGCTTAAAAGAAAAACAGTAGTCCTGGACGTTTTTTAATGAAAAACTGTTTGGATTCGGGCAGCCGGCATCTCGGTCATCCTTACATGCACACACGCATGTACACACATACACACCAATATAAGAACCAAAATTTAAAATAAATATATATGTATTTATAGATCCATGGGTAGTTGAGGATAGTCTGGGTGGTTTTCTATTTAGAACGAAGAGTAAAATATCAAAATGTACCCAGGCGTAAGGGACGAAAATAAAATTGAAAACATTTTAGAAGCATTTTTGACTCAGGGTGCATGGTTTTCCAGAAATTAGTAAAAGAAGAAATTTGGCATTATGTACACCGACATAAAAGTCAAAATCCAATGAAAAACATTTATTATTCATCTATACAATATACAAGAATGATTCATTGTATTTTGATAACAATTTAGGAATTTAAATATTTTCTAAATATTCTTTTAGTGCTAAGCACATNAAAGCACATAAAAGGTTCTTATAAAAATGCGTCACTTCATACACGTATCGATTAAGTTAATATTTTTGTTTCACATAACATATCCAGACATGATATATTACATGCAGCACACAACCGGTCATTTCTTTGAGAATAATTCGAATATGGCATAAAACATTATAAACACTCTTTGTAACGCCTGGGGTATCATTTGACCAATATCCATATTCGATTTTATAGACGTAGATAAGCATTAAAATTTTTTTCAAAGTAGATATTTGAAGAACTATGTTTCCATTCTCGATTCTTCAAGACTAATTCCATCATAATGCCACAACTGATGTTCATGCACGTATTTAAAAATAAAAGGTAATTATGTAATACAAATTAATTTTGTTTATTGTTTTCAAAACACTAGCATGGTAAACCCACGAGAGACACCGCGGCAGGTGAGATGCCTCATCCGTGGTAGTTAATGCACTCCTGCATAGATCGCAGCACCTATATAGTTGAACGTTCGTTTTACGCCATGTTATTACGACCGGAAAAATGCATCGTAGCGCTTACAAAGCCGATATTTTACACAAAGCAAGGAGTTTTGTTCTGAAAAACTTTCGCGAAGGTACGTATATAGCCCCGTTACTATTTGTGTTCATACATTTATGTAAATTTATGGTTTTTTTTACTTCTGCATTGTATTCTAAAAATTGTGATCTACGCACATTGTAAAAAAAAGTTTCCGTACTGCTGCCTGAAAGTACGGCATCTTACCCTCAGCATTAGTAAAGATGCCGCCCAAAAATAAAGGGGAGATGTGGCAGTGTTATACATATATAACTGTAGTGTAGTTCTTTATGATTTTTTACTCACGAGTATCTACATAATACTTCATTTGATGTGTTAACTGATACATGTTCGCCGAGATGTATAATTATTCACTGAAAAAGTATCAATGTTTGCACACAGTTTATATATATTAAACGTTTATCCAAAAAACCATATTTGAAACTAGTTGTAAATTTTATCTAGCTTTAGAAGTATTAAAATATAATTTTTACATGTTATAAAATTAGTTATACGAAATTACATTTGTAGTTCTGTGTTTATAATACACATCAAGTCAACAGCTTTTGTTCAAACACGAAAATATATTTTCATATTCTAAAGAAGCGGTGTACAATTTGAGCTATTTTACTTGCAGTGTCACAAGAATAGTCACGGCAAATAGTTTCCAAAAATATTTTATGTAATTATATATATTTTTACTCTCTATTCAATCAAATAATTGTAAATTTCGTATTACATGTTAAATTTTTTCTTGTAGAAAAATGTTTAACACATTAACTTATAACTTAATATTTTATTATTTGGAATATGCTTGTTCATCTGCCCGTGACATTATTCTGTCTTAAAGTTTTAGCCGTAATAGAAAGTTTTTATATTTTTTCAGAAGGATGCCTAATTGTTACTAACAAAAGTCAGATCATGCAAGTTGGCCAGAAGAAACTTTAAAAAAGCGGTTTCCAGATTGAAGGCCGGGGACATAGGTAAGACAGATGCGGAGAGGTATTGCAGCATTCCAGCGACGACTATCTCTCCCAGAAGTGGGAGGAATGACTGCATGAAGAGGGGTCTTGGACCAGAAGGTACATTAGGTACAGAAAATGAAAAGAGGCTTGTTCGTCACATCCAAAATATCTCAAATGTTGGATTTGCTCCTGACAGACAAACAGTTCTTGCGTTAGTTTAAAAGTTTGCTGACATTCAACGTACATTTTCTAAGGGATCTGAAATTGCAGGATATGCTTGACTGAACTCCTTTCTCAAGAGAAATCCGGAACTAACCATAAGACAAGCCGAAGGTCTTTCTGTTGCTAGAGGTCAAGGAATGAATCGTGACGAGACATGTTATTATTTTCACAATCCTGCAGTCAGTGTTAGATAAACATAATCTGATAGACAAATCAGGTTACACTTTTGATGTGGACGAATCTGGCTTCCCTCTCATTAACAAACCAGGAAAAGTGTTAACAAACAAAAACTCTAGAAGTGTCCATACCTTGACACCTAAATGAAGAGGAGAAAACAGTAATTTGATAGGATGTTTCTATGCAGAAGGACAATACTTATCTTCCGTCCTTAATAACGAAAGGTGTAAACAAAAAACAGGAGTTCTGCGATGGACTACTTGCTGGTTCAGACATATACATGAATCCAAAATCCTCGTATATAAGTGCTGAATTGTTTCTGCCGTGGTTTGTAAAACATTTTGTGCAGAGAAAACAAACAGGAAAAACAGTACCCATTCTTGATGGACATTCTTCTCACGCAAGTCTCCTAGATTTTTTCGAAAATGCTGAGAAGGATGATATTGTTATAGTTTGCTTGGCCAGCCATACAATTCAAGCACTTCAACCATTGGATCGTTGGTTTTAGGCCATTGAAGACAAGTTACAATAAAGGGAGAAAATCTACTACAAAACTACTTCCAAGATGGACTGGATTCAGTGTAGCATGTATGCAAAGTGGCTTCATGAAACATGTACTTTGTAATGCTCATTATGCAATGAATGTGGAAGGAAAGAGAAGAGGAAACTTCACTCTCAACAAAAAAAATTAAAGTGCAGCATCTCTCCTCATTGATGCAACATCTCTCCTGTAGGCAGAATTATTTGGGAATAAATAAGCTCTAGAAAGTTTGAATTTATTAAGAGGCATCTTGTTAATCCAATAAAACTTTTTTTTCTGAAAAAGTACAAAATGTGGTTTAGGTAAAATTGTGTGTGTCAAATTATTATTAATAATTTTTTCTTAAAGAATTTTTAAAATGTGCGGCATATTTCCTGGAACCACCATATATAGTATGATATCGGCAGATACGCTTATGTTAAAGGTAAATATGAATGTGACATCACAACTGCTCATTACAAATAATATTATAAATAATAATTGTACATTTAGTTTCATTTATTGTTTTTAAAACTTGGAAATGTAGGTATATTTTGTGAAGTATGAATGAAGGGGGATACGAATATGAAGTCGGAAAATGTGATTACGTGCCTAAAGTTTACGATAAGCAGAGAATAGGGCAGTGGCAGACGGGGTGGATAGCATAACATCATTTAAGATGTTAAATTTTCACAGTAGGATTTTGTTACGAACAATTCTCACATGTAGGAACCCGTTCACTGCTGACCAGTTCTGGACGATCTCAACAGACCGCTAGGAGTGAGGAAAATTTGATTGTCGCAGGCATGACCAGAGCCAGTGGCTTTCTTGACTACCATCCAGCGACATAAGGCAGCTTCAGTAGAGCTACCGTGGAAACATGAACACTCGTTATTTGACCATGTTCTGCACCACATTGAATTGTCTAAAGGTATAGGTGTGCTATTATTGTTTACAAAGTAACTATGGGTAGCATTTGCAAGCAGCTCGATTCGAGAATACAGGAAAGTTGTCGCCTTACCTCAAATAATGTTTCATGCATAGTAGGTTCATGTCAGGGCCACCATCTTGGCAAATTTGATCGTCTTTCAGCAACCGTTGGAGTTAGATAAATGTTTAACGTACACCATAACAGATAAATACGAAGCCCAACCAATGTTATATGCTGCATAATGCATTTAGCCCTGTTATATGCATAGTTATTGTTAATTTAGGCACTCATGTGATAGAACGATCAAATTCACACTTTAGTCAGCACCCACGACCTGAAACGGACTGCTGTGTTTCACTATACATTAATGCTTCGAAAATGTCTGCCAATTATGATTATAAAAGGCATGAACCTACTATGCATGAAACATTATTTGAGGTAAGGCGACAACTTTCCTGTATTCTCGAATCGAGCTGCTTGCAAATGCTACCCATAGTTACTTTGTAAACAATAATAGCACACCTATACCTTTAGACAATTCAATGTGGTGCAGAACATGGTCAAATAACGAGTGTTCATGTTTCCACGGTAGCTCTACTGAAGCTGCCTTATGTCGCTGGATGGTAGTCAAGAAAGCCACTGGCTCTGGTCATGCCTGCGACAATCAAATTTTCCTCACTCCTAGCGGTCTGTTGAGATCGTCCAGAACTGGTCAGCAGTGAACGGGTTCCTACATGTGAGAATTGTTCGTAACAAAATCCTACTGTGAAAATTTAACATCTTAAATGATGTTATGCCATCCACCCCGTCTGCCACTGCCCTATTCTCTGCTTATCGTAAACTTTAGGCACGTAATCACATTTTCCGACTTCATATTCGTATCATCCCCCTTCAAGACACGTGTTTGTGCATATGTCACACAATATACTTTCATTTCCAATTTTTAAAAATAATTAATAAAAAATAAATATATAATTATTATTTTAAAATTAATTGTAATCAGATATTGTCACCTCATATTCGTAGTTACCTTAAACAAAACGTATGTACGTATATAATACGATATATATGTGTTTCCAAATTTTAAAACAATAAATTTGATTAAACACACAAGTTTTATTTATAAAATTATGTGTAATCAGCTGTTGTGTCGTCACATTCGTATTTACCTTAAAAATAATCGCATGTACGGATATCATACTATATACTTGTGTTTCCAAGTTGTGAAAACAATAAACATAATTAATTTGTATTACATTATTACCTTTTATTTCTAAATACGTGCATGAACATCGGTTGTGGCATTATGATGGAATTAGTCTTGAAGAATCGAGAATGGAAACGTATTCTTCAAATACCTACTGTGAAAAAATCTTTAATGCATATCTACGTCTATAAAATCGAATATGGAAATTGGTCGAATGATACCCCAGGCGTTACAAAGAGTATTTATAATGTTTTATGCCATATTCGAATTATTCTCAAAGAAATGACCGGTTGTGTGCTGCATGTAATATATCATGTCTGGATATGTTATGTGAAACAAAAATATTAACTTAATCGATACGTGTATGAAGTGACGCATTTTTTATAAGAACATTTTATGTGCTTAGCACTAAAAGAATATTTAGAAAATATTTAAATTCCTAAATTGTTATCAAAATACAATGAATCATTCTTGTATATTGCATAGATGAATAATAAATGTTTTTCATTGGATTTTGACTTTTATGTCGGTGTAAATAATGTCAAATTTCTTCTTTTACTAATTTCTGGAAAACCATGCACCCTAAGTCAAAAATGCTTCTAAAATGTTTTTAATTTTATTTTCGTCCCTTACGTCTGGGTACATTTTGATATTTTACTCTTCGTTCTAAATAGAAAATCACCCAGACTNATGTAAATAATGTCAAATTTCTTCTTTTACTAATTTTTGGAAAACCATGCACCCTAAGTCAAAAATGCTTCTAAAATGTTTTCAATTTTATTTTCGTCCCTTACGTCTGGGTACATTTTGATATTTTACTCTTCGTTCTAAATAGAAAATCACCCAGACTATTCTCAACTACGCATGGATCTATAGATACATATATTTATTAAATTTTGGTTCTTATATTGGCGTGTATGTGAGTATATGCTTGTGCGAATATAAGGATGATCGGGATGCCGGCTTCCCGAATCCAAAAAGTTTTTCATTAAAAAACGTCCAGGACTACTGTTTTTCTTTTAAGCATTTACAACGCAATGTTTAGTGCCCTCAGACNCCTCAACTACGCATGGATCTATAAATACATATATTTATTAAATTTTTGTTCTTATATTGGCGTGTATGTGAGTATATGCGTGTGCGAATATAAGGATGACCGGGATGCCGGCTGCCCGAATCCAAACAGTTTTTCATTAAAAAACGTCCAGGACTACTGTTTTTCTTTTAAGCATTTACAACGCAATGTTTAGTGCCCTCAGACACATTTCTTAGTACGTTAGAAAATATATATTGTATATAAGGTATGCAACTTAAGTTAAGTTTTTTTACAATCAGGTTTAAATAGTTTTTGGCACTACACGAGACCATTTATAAGCTGCTTGCCAACATACTTTGAGATCCCTGTCATAGGTATTCCAAGAAGGCCTGTACGGCGTGGGGGGATAGACACATTCAATAGCTGTTTCTAATATCACAGTTTAAATCGCCTATAATATACACGCCTGTAGACATGCAACACATTATATTACGTATCTAAGTTTTAAAACTTAAAAGTTAAGCATATAACATTTTTATTTATAAATATATTGGTAGCCAACATCGTATTCGTACAAACTGATTATACGGCTTTGATATAGGTCATGGGTGAAACCTATAATGTAAATTTTGTGACTAAAACTTCGAGAGTTGGAAAAAGATGGCTATTTATGGTCATAAAAAAAGCTTAAGGAATAATTCATTTTTCATCTCGAATATACTTGCACTGGTCTGATATGTTCCAATTTCCACGTGCTTATCTCCGGCAGTCTTTGCATTTTGTCCAACTATGCCTCTAAGTTCGTAGCTATTTGATATAGGCAAAATGCACTTAAAACGTGTTATTAGGAAAGACAACCACTGTCCTGTATTCGTGGCTCGGGCTTGATATATTATTACTTTAAAAAACGTAAGATAATTTACTATTCCTTCTAAAACAATGTTGTATCGAATATATGCGAATTATCAAATTTTATGGCGTCGCATTAGCATTCGACTCGAAAACACGAGCGCGAATATATATAACTTTTTTGTGTATTTTCGTAGACATTTCTATGCTTATAAAATTCAATATGGTGCTGATCATTGCCTCATAATCATGTTTTCTAACATAACATTCAACTCTCTTTTAAAATACGAATGCTGCTCGATATACTAATTTAAAACTTAAACACACATTTATTTATTTAAATACACTGCTTTTATACATTAAATTATGATTTTCATAATCTATAGTTTTCTCATCATGTACTACAAATCCGTCTTGCAAATACGAATCCACAAACACATTACTGGGTATAATATTTTTGGTAAGTTTTAAAAGAGGAATAAAATACATTGCATTAAATACATAACTTTTATTTATACATTTTTTGTACAATTGATGCATGTTACATCATAATCAAATAATTTTCAAAATACGAATCCGTATACAGATAGCTTGATACACTTTTGTCTATAACTTTAAAAGTTAACCATTTATTTATAAAATTATGCATTTCAGTGCCTTGTCAACATGACTATTGTATAAGTTAACAAGTTATTTTTATATATACATAATTTAGACCTGTATTGGTACCCATGTCCTGGTGGCTCAGTCGGGAAATGGCAGTCAACTATGCTTATAAGAGAGCTTATGGCATAATTACTCTAGCCACCCTGCTCGCTGTCTGGTGCACTGCCTATAATATGAATTTGGTGGCTATAGTTTCAGTGGATGGGAAATGATGATCAACTATGCTTATATGAGGGCATAAAATATTCTTACCCTATCGCTCTTTTCGTCGTCAGGGGCGATGCCTATGATATGAATTTGGCGACTACAGCTTCAGAGGACGAGAAATGACAGTCAACTGTGTTTATAAGAGGGCTTAAAGTATACTTGACCCTACCACTCTGATCATCTTCATCAGGGGTAATGCCTATGTTATGAACTTGGTGGCTATATCTTAAACAGTTAGGAAATTATGGTTTAATATGATTATAAAAGGACTTAAGGTATAATTGATCCTACCATCCTAATCGACATATTGGGTGGTGCCTATGCTATGAATTCGGTGAATATATCTTAAACAGTTCAGAAATCATTGCTAACTATGCTTATAAGAAAGCTTAAGGCATAATTGACCCAACCACCTTCATCGATGTCATGTGCGATGCCTATGATATGAATTTGACAGCTATATCTTAAACAGTTAGGAAATTATGGCCAACTATGCTTATAAGACGGCTTAAGGCATAATTGACCTACTACCTTCATGGATGGTTCATGATTTTTGCATAACTATGTTTTTAAAATGATGACATCTCCTACTTTATATATTTCATTACATCTCGAATAGACGTATCCCATTGGTTAATTTTGTATATACATCACTTAGACATATACTGGCACCCTGGTGGCTCAGCCGACTAGGGCGTCTGTCTATCAATACAAGGCCCAGCAGTTCGCCACTTCTCACCTCCACAGCTTTTTATCCTGTATTAAACCATATTATGACGGTAGATGCGAGTGTGTGCATACAGCACATGGAACATCGCTCTTAGCCTCCAGCCAGTACCAGCGCTCCTAACAGCCGATGACATCAAGCATCACTAGAATTGCCTAGCAGGCAGTGGGAGAACCAAGATGGCGCTCCTGGTGGGCAATAAACGATACTTCCAAGATGGTGGCTATAACCACCTAGCAGATGATATGAGAATAATGACGGCAGTAGAAGAAACAATATGGCGGCCTGCCACGCTGCCTAGCAACAACTTATGTAAACAAAAGACAAGTGGGATTAAGATCGTGGACAAGATGGCGAATGGCAGAAACAAGATGACGGACTCAAAAACAAGATGACAGACTAAAAAAAAAGATAGCGCCTTAAAAACAAGATGGCGTATACAAAAAGAAGTTAAAGGTCAAGGTCACATATTGTCCACTGCCAAATACCATGTTCATCCTACCTTCCTAAGCCCCAAGCCCCTGCTCCAAACCTCCTATTATCTATATACTTATACGAAAGTGCAGGGTCAAGGTCAAACACATATAAGATAGCGACGACCATGCATGTGAAGTGATCTAACATGGTGGATGGCTTCATAGTTACACAGTTGGCAGCTGTGTGTTAGGGTCCGNCATAAGATAGCGACCATGCATGTGAAGTGATCTAACATGGTGGATGGCTTCATAGTTACACAGTTGGCAGCTGTGTGTTAGGGTCCGCTAAACCTATCTACTGGCGTCCACTTATCAGAAATTCCTTATTAGACTCTGAACTTATAATAATAATTTGACTTTCCATTGTTAAGTGTGGCTGAGCAGAACATTAGAATGAGTTCTGACTGTGGCATCAGCCACCGCAAATTATGGTGGGCAGGTAGAGCTTAATGTCTTGCAGATAGCGAGATCATTATATACGGAGCAAGTCTCTCAGAGAGGCAGGAGGGGGTAAAGAATCGGCCTTGAATTGTAGTAAGGAACCGTCTCAGTACTCGCCTGATGTGATTTCGGGAAACCACGGAAGACCGAAATCGGCATGGCTAGACCGGAAATCGAACCCAGGTCCTCTCGATTTCAAGTCCGAAAGTCAACCACTGTACCACTTCGCTCGGTCTGAGCAAAAGGACTCGTGATATAGTAAACAGGAAACTATGAGGTCCCGCATACACCGTTCGAATGGTATCTTATTGATATCTACACAAATACCACAGTATATGCTTGTAGTTGTAGAAAATGAGTGGGAGCCAGAAAATTTCACGAATTTATTACATGAAAATATAGACTCCAAATATGTGTTCCTCTGTCACTTTTGCTATTGGAGACAATAGTTGATAAGAAATGCTCTCGGGGACTTTAAGCGAATAACAATACATACAAGAAAAAATACACCGAATCCTGTGATAGCTGATCTGGGGTAAAACTGACCACATACAGGTACAGCAGCCAAGGAAAAAAGAGAGCTGATGCTTAAGTATTCATATGATTGCGGAGTCTAGTATACAGCTCACTGAATTCGTGATCTTGTCCCGTCCCTAAGAAAGAGGTGTTGGTGTGCAGCTGCCGGGGATCTACGGCAGCGCGGGCGGGTGGCGCAGCGACAGGGCACCGATGTCGCACTGGGGGTCGCTGAGGACAGCGTCGTCGCGGCGCTGTTGCTCTGGCGAC
>NQII01000704.1:227490-308712 GCA_002778355.1 Clitarchus hookeri
TTTCCAATTGTATCGGGCGGATGGACGTGTACGGGTATGGAGATATCCTTATGAATCCATGGACCCTACATGTCAACAGGGGACTGTTAAAGCAGGTGGAGGCTCTGTCATGGTATGGGGCGTGTGCAATTGGCGTGAAATGGGACCCTTGATACGTCTAGATATGACTCTGACAGGTGACAGATACGTAAGCATCCTGTCCGATCACCTGCACCCATTCGTGTCCATTGTGCATTCCGACAGACGTGAAGAATTCCAGCAGGACAACGCGACACCCCACACGTCGAGAGTTGCTACCGAGTGGCTCCAGGAACACTCTTCTGACTTTAGACACTTCCATTGGCCNAACGCGACACCCCACACGTCGAGAGTTGCTACCGAGTGGCTCCAGGAACACTCTTCTGACTTTAGACACTTCCATTGGCCGCCTAAATCACCAGACATAAACATTATTGAGCATATATAGGATGCCTTGCAATGTGCTGTTCAGAAGAGATCTCCACCGCCTCGCACTCCTATGGATTTGTGGACTGCCCTGAAGGATTCAGGGCGTGAATTGCCTCCTGCATACCTTCAGACATTAGTCGAGTCCATGCCACGTCGTCTTGTGGCACTTCTGCGTGCTCGCGGGTGCCCTACACAATATTAGGCAGGTGTACCAGTTTTTTTTGGCTCTTCAGTGTAGATTATGAACCGTTCTAATTTGCACGGGCGAACACAAAGCGTACAGCTCGCTGATTGGGATAACGGGACATGTGCTGTGCCGTCTTAAAGTACAGCACTCATCTTTGAATTTCGTATTTGTGATAGCTGAAACCATAAATGAATTTAAGTCTGAGAGTGTTAAGGATTACTCCTAGCTCCAAGCAACTAGGTCACCACATCTTTGCTCTTAAACTGCGGAATCCCCCTGGTTGAGCTCGATCAGTTACTGACCCGATCTGCTGGCCACACGATCGTTACTTCTTAATTTAATCTTGTCACTAAGGGACCCATTTAGAGCATGAGTTTTCTATTTTTTCTAGCCTTATGGTAAAGAACCCAAGGCGATGGACAAATTTTTGACCACAAGTGTTTCAAACCACTGAACACTATATATATTCTCTCATTCTTGTGGTTATGTAGTTGTACTGTGGGCGGGTCTTAGAGATATATTGGTTGGGCTTCATCACCATATCAGTGTAAAGCCGTAAATGTTTATTAATTTGAANGGGCGGGTCTTAGAGATATATTGGTTGGGCTTCATCACCATATCAGTGTAAAGCCGTAAATGTTTATTAATTTGAAAGAAATTTATATTAAAATAAGCGATATAGGCAACGCTGTAAACATATTGTAAAATAATTTTTTTTGAAATTTTGGATTCATTAATTTGATTAATTTGTAAATTGTTTGGGTGTCTCTTTGGTTAATTATTGACATGTCGGTACCTAAATACTGCATTTGTTTTGTAATACATCTCAATATCGGTATTTTTGTGTAACCTGTGCTGCACTGCAACTGGAAAGTTAAGTTCTCTCCCCAGTTTTGCAAGTGTTTGAATAGTATTCACAGTGTTATTGTGCAATGAGGAGTTTTATAATTTTTTGGCGTAAAAACCCTGTCAGTTAATTACAAACTTTCCGAATAATCTCCCAAAAACACTATATAATACTGTTCTTAAAAATCACCTACAATCTCCTAAAGGCGATTCCTCACAGAAAATTAGGAGAGTGTATGTATGTAAATACATATACATATATATGTATATATAGTAGGGTTATGCCGATCCGGGCACACAGACTCCTGCTGTTGTAGCTCGCAGCCACCAGCTTGATGTCACAGGTGAAGGTCGCACTCGGCGGCCGCCATGTTGTGATGCCACATGGCCGCCATATTGGCGATAGGTGAAATTAAAATTTACCCATGACCTTGACCACATTCTCGTGACCTTGAATAGTCTTGAACCCAAAAAATGCTATAATAAAAAAAAAAAACAAAAAAAAAATACGTAAAATTGTAAATATCGATGAACATATAGCATTACCCAACCCTCCCCCAGCTTATCCTAACCAACACCCCTGTAAAAGAATAAAAACATTCTAAAAATCGCAAAAAAATAGAAGGAAAAATATATAAAAAATTGAGGAACATATAATGTTACCCCACCCTACCCATTGCTCACCCACCATCCTAACCAACACTCCCAACCCTCACCTACATGCTTCCAATAAAAAAATCGCAAAAATTTGAAAATACTTCTTTAAAATAGAGAAACGTAATACACCAACCTACCCCCCCCTGGCTCACCCCTACCTCCCTAATTAACACCCCTACTTCTCACCCTCCTTATCGCCAAAATTAATAATTTGCCTTAAATAACAAATTATCTCTCCACCCATGCCAATCAAACACATCTGCCCATTAGCCACTAAATTGCTCCTTCAACATATAATATTTTTCCAGTATTGGACACCAGAGTGTGCTAGCAATTTCTTTTTTGCATCAACCACCAGACAGCTCTCATGTCGTCCATTTTGAAACCTTTTGGCGACGAGACACCTTCCAAACATGGAGTATGTCTCCTATTTTACTATTGTCCATTTCATGTAAGTGGGGTAAATTTGGACAGTTCTAGAAAAGTAGCGCTGCCACAATATATCCATCCACCACAGCTGTTCCGGCAGTAAAGAAAACGACGTTTGTAAATAAATGTTATGAGTCCAATGCACACTTGCAGTTTCCTCGTGTTTTATGTTATGGCAGGCACTGAAAGACTGGCGTTAGCTAACTTCCGTCCAGTAATCTATGTAGAATAATATAGCTAGGCTGGCATTCCAACCTGTTTTATTTTTGTAATTGCCAAGTTAAGTTTGTTGGAGCCCTGTTTATTGTATTTCGAAGGTAAAAAGGAAACCGGGGGAAGGGGGCTTTTAGTTTAATATCTTTCGTTAGACGGCATTGTTTCGAGATTGTTTTTACGAGTGTGTATCATACTGAGTTGCATATTGTTTTGAAGGAACACTGGAAAATTGTGCTCATACGGAAAAAACATTCAAATTATTATGGAAGTTTTAACTTCAATGAATAACAAAACGTGATACATACATCACTGCTCGTACAGTTGTAGCAATAAACACACTTTGACCATAGTTAACGTTACACTCGTTGGATTTACGATATAGGCCAAATAAAGAAAAAATATTTACAGACTACAAAAGGGCTGAAAGGTGCAGCTTTTTTTTAAGGCCAAGTGTACTTAAAACATTATAGTAACGGTTTATAAATATATTATTTACTAAATACGCTAACTTGCTGNTTTTTTTAAGGCCAAGTGTACTTAAAACATTATAGTAACGGTTTATACATATATTATTTACAAAATACGCTAACTTGCTGTTTGTAATTTGCAACCTATTGAACACGTGTTTTCTATGGAAATCCTTGCACGATTACTTCACTTAAATCACGCTCGTTGGTCACGGACATAAAATTATTTATTTGCAAAATAATTAAGTAAAATCAACACTTCCCTTTTTTTCTGAAACCAATAAAACTTAATTAGAAACGTAAATTATATTCTTGTCACTTCATTGAGGACAGCTGTTAAGGAAAATGGTGGAACGAGCAGTTTTACGAAGCGGTAAATACGTGCCGATAATATTACACTTCACTCAAGAAAACACACTAAAACGGTAAGTACCTACAAGGAACTATGCTTAAAGAAAGCAAATAAAAAATAACTACCGAAAAAATATTCCGACACCACCAACAAGGTACTAGTATAAACATAATGAGAAAAAAAACACACGCATAGTGACGTTCACCAGGCTGGAAAAATGACTGGAAACGTTTCCCTGTTCGTAAGTGTTGACATGCTCCGTTATAATAGCTAAAAATGACTTTAAAGTTAATTAACTAAATGTCAAAATAATTGAATACTGGTTTAAAGACATAATTTATATCATAAATGTTGTAAGCATAATTAAAGTTTTAAATTACATATCTTAGTTGTGAGTATTAATTTCTTCCAAGACCATCACCAAAATTGCCAACTTAACAACACACATCCCGCAGCAATTCATCAGCTGATACAACAATGTGCAAACGAGAGGATTTACTGTTTTCATAATGTGTTAGTTGGTCACATTGTCTGCCAAATTTTACCCCAGTTATATAAAATAGACAATAATAATATTTTAATTAAAAAAAATTGAAGGAAATTTATATAAAGCAGAGTTTTAATAAATAAAACACGCAAATAAATATTTTTCATACACTATTTGTTTAGTACATGGTCAATTAAAAGAAAGCACATATATATATTGAATTTCTGTAAATATTTTTTTATACCTTGTTAGCAAAAAAAAAAATACACATTACACTTCCTTAAAAGTCGGTCACATGCAAGGCTAAACTGTTCACGATTGATGGTAAGCATCAGCTTCTTGCGAAGTGCCACACAAGTATTTGGATCATGACGATATTCATTGTCTCAATCACTCCCACCATTGGTCTACAGTTGGTAATCACCGCACTGCATATCATGTTCCTCCTTAACAGTTGACTCCACGACTTCTGCCTCGCCAATGGCAGAACTGACATCTTGCCTTTCAACAGCAGCGAACCTTGCATTGGTGGTGGATCCGGCGTCAGCAGCTCCATAAATACAAATCGCTGGGTGGTGAAGAGTGGGTGCAGGTTTGTTTCCTAAACTAGAGGCAGAACTATCCATGGTGGGTACTGACACGAGTGCCTGGCGTCGACGATGCGCTCGGCGGTGTCTGGTCGTCAGGCTGGTCACATCCTTCTTGTTCTTAGATTGCGGGGGGCGGACCAGAGATGTGTGCCCTGCCTGGGGCAGCTCCATGGTACAGTTCGTTACGTGGATTGTAGCACAAGTTTGTGCTGGTGTGATGATTTGGTCCATGGTGCAGGGCAACTGAGTCTGCGGCGTCAGGTAGAAAACAACACAGGCCTATGCTCCCAGGCAGTTCACTTGAAACAGCGTTGGTTCGTATGTGGTTGGAAAATGCTCGAAACGCCAGTGCTGTGTGCCGCTGCCATCGTAGGTCTCGGTGTACGTGTGCAGATATCCATCTCCCGCGATGAAACTGTACTCAATGCTGCTATAGTCTGGCTTGTTGCTCTTGTAAATGTTCGTAGGGCGAACATTGTCATTGCTTTTGTAACGAATGGACAACTGCACGGCAACTAAACGAGAGCGTCGATTTTTCCCACATTTATGGCGTTCCACCACACGAAAACTAAAATTCTCTTACATTTTGAGCCGATACTGGTGACTTCGTGTCGAGTCGTATGCAGCAGATTCACAGTCCAAGATCGAGGCACACTGTTTGCGCAGCAACTGTGCGTTCCTCCATGCGCATGCCCAGTCAGGTTCTGACCTGTCGCAGACGTGTCGCTGCTGGTCGTCGTAAAGTTTCGCCAGCTTGCGCAGCGAAGGACAGCAGTACTCGAACTGCAAGTCAATTATTTCAACTTTGTGTATGCACAATTTTTCTGCTCGGGCCCCGTCATGTAAATCGGCCCTTACGGGTACTGCATCAGCAAGTCGCGCAGCAAATTTACCATTTGATGGTACAAAATCTTGCCTTCGTCCCACTCCAGTCAGTGGTAGTACTTGGTCAGCCAGTCGTCCGTCTTCTTACTTTCCTCGTCCAATAGTTTCCACGAATAAGAGGAGCAGAAGGAGCGGGTGTTCACTTTTCCATCGTCGTCATAGGACTCTGCAATCTCCTTGAGCACAAAACTGCTCTGACCCTATAAGCCCTGTACAGTACATCGTGATGCTGTCTATGCTCTAAGACGACTAAACATATATTGTATATATGGTCCATCGTATTTATTTCCTCTGCAGCATTGTTGAGAGTGTCTTCACGACTTTTTCTCAACAATTGTATGTTGCGAGTCGGTCGTGACGTATTAGGCAGAAAGCGTATGTGTTTGGGGGAATATTTCTATGCGTTTCGATACTGCAACCGATCATATTCGAACTGATACGCTCGTCCTGTTTACTCACATAGAACACCATGAGTGGGCCCAAATTCTGGAAGGTATCTGTGCTCAGTATCGGGGATTTGGCGTGCCCATAATATGCATTTTGTATTTGAGCATACATTTAATATTCCAGCATGTACTGACATTTATAAAGTTTTTGTTCATGTCCACGCACGAACAGCTTTCACTATTCAAAAATATTTTCACATTTTCTATTTGACATGTGTCAAACTGTGAACAGCTCACTCTTACATTGTGCTGTCTTCTGGTCTGTAGCCCAACGATGATGTACCTCAGTTTCTCGGTGGCAAAACTGGACTTCACTATACAATTGATGCGCTGGTTTGCGGGCAATTCAGGGTAGGTCTCAAGACTACACGACCTGAAAGCCACATCGATGTTTTCGCTATCTCACACATTCTTCAGCATCTTGATACATTCTTTAGTACTCAGCTGAACATGAGGCAGCATCCATTTGATTGTCTGTAGTTTCAGTTCCACTGTCTCCAGGTTTTCTCCCATACCCACGATGGTGTCTGCGTGCATATTGGCTAGGAGCAGTACCAGTTCCTGCTTAGAATTGATAATTCGTCTGCAGTCATCGGCAAAACCCAGTAACAATACTAGAAGAATGCGGACCTTGAATTTACCTCCAGGGTATATAGAAAGACTGTAGTCATTTTCTATCCCCTAGCATACCATATTGGCCGCAGACAGCTCGTTCGGCATGAGCGAGAGGTAGTTTTTTTTATCGTGGTTATGCTGACATTCTCGTCTGGTCCACCTCAACACCGTTAAGCAAATACGCGATAAGATCGATAAGGTGGAGAATACCATTGCTCATTATTTTCGTCGATGCTGTGTTGGATCCATCTTTAGTCAGTGTCCTTCTGAATCGCAGAAATGACTGACAAGGAAGAGTGCAGCTAAATTTGGTGTTTAACCATTATCCGAACTTCTTATGATAATGTGTATGGCTCCATCAGGAATGGCTGGAATGCATGAAGTACCACATTCGTGACGGTGTCTTCAAAACGCCCAGTTTGTTGGCGACCTGCGGCATACTGATTGCCGGTTTATGTGGTGCTTTGTTTTATTGCTTCTGGTTGTTTAAATCTTATTCCCATCTTCTCAAATTCAAGCGTAGGGTGATTTATTCTAATCAAAGTGCACCAACTTTCTATGCTGGTCGATGATTGTCACGACCACCTCGTGTGCTTTCCTCGCGACAATTGGAACGTAAATGATGCTTTGCGGTGTCACGACAAGTTTAAAACCTGGAGGGACAATTGTCGAAAACTCGTACAGCATATTGCTTGGCCTACCGTTGAGATATGTAACGCTCGCCAAATTTAAGTTTATTCGTGTCACATCAAAAGGCAAGATGTTTACGGATCGCAACGATTCGTAGGTTTTGCCACCTTCGTATACCTATACATGGATTGAACCCCAGCATCGTTCCGATGGAATCCGGTTTCGTAAAGTCGATATCTTCACTGCATCTGATGACACTCTTCAGAGTTTTGGAATTTCCATGTAGTTAGAGGCCTGTGTCGGGAGATAGAAAATATTCGATTTACCTTGCAGTGTTGTCTAGTTCCTAAGAGCCAACAGGTAATGTTATCTCGTGGCATATATTACCACTTTTCATGACATATATTGCACAGTTTTTTTTATCGATGTTCGGTATAGTATTGTAGGTTTGAAAATCGACCAATCGTATGCAACATTCCACCCTCCAGGTCGAGTAGAGGTAAGTGTATTGCATGCAGCTCGGAACTACGACCCATAAAGGCAAGCGCTATCGACATGCCTGATGGTTTCCTGTTTGTGTATAGCCATTTTATCCAATTACTTTTACGAACGTACAAGGAAGCGAAGACTCAAGTGTCCACAGTTCCACATGTTCGGCATCTGCTCCATCATGTAGTTGTAAGTCAGTTTGCAATTTGACAGGTACCATCGTAGTTAGAATGGAGGCCAGAGAGTATAAATGTAGCAGGGCTTCCAAGAGCGTGTAATTAGTCATGAGTATTGGATGGTAGAGCCAAAACTACCACTGTAAAAACAAGTGCAAAGATTTATGTATTGCAAAGAAAACATTTATTTGAGGCTGCTTTGTTTATGGTAACAAAACCTCGCTTCAGTTCAGAATAAAGTGTAAAGAAACTTAGATTTGCTGTCATTAAATGTTTTCCTTTATGCGTTTCTGTATTATGACAATGTTATCATTCTTTATATCAAAGAAAAAAAAATTTGGGCTTGTTTTCTTTACAGTAAAGAAATTTTGTTGTATTCCAAAGGGATGTCTTAAGAAATATTGTAAACATACGACACGACGTTCTAATTTCCACAGTCAGGATTAGTGATGATATATAGAAAATAAATAACTTGCAAATACGCAGTTCTTTCGGAAACTATTAATTTAATTTTCAGGAAAAAAACGAGCAATTTTAACATGGAAACTGCGTCGTACAATTTTTTAATGTCCCGGTGGTTAACAGATTTTCAATGAATTTATGATCTCGGCTATCAGGGTCAAGATGATCTCAATACTACTAGCTCACTGAGACGGAAAAACGGAATAGCGTATGCAGAGCGATCCTGAACTACAGGTACAAATGCTGTGAGGTAAAATGTAAAATGCAAAATGAGATAGAAAACATTATACGACCTATGTCCGACAGTAAATCTTAAGGGAGGTAGGCACTCTTGAGAATAGATATTTCAAATGGTTTTACTTCAAAATAATAAAACCCAATTGAGAGAGAAGAACAATTCCGTGAATACTTTTGTCTTGAAACGAGATCTGAAATCTGCGAATGGTTGTGGGCAATATCATCCACATTCATTGAGAAAATAGGCCATGCCATGTTATTATCCAATAAGTGCGTGTATCCCTTGGGTGTTTATCGCTTTAGATGATGTCATAATCATGTATACATTAATGTACAAAAATGCTGCCTTGGTGTGACACTCTCAGACAAACAGTTGTCAAGGAAAACAGACAAAGATTGTCAGGGTACCTGGTAGGCAANTACTCAGCTGAACATGAGGCAGCATCCATTTGATTGTCTGTAGTTTCAGTTCCACTGTCTCCAGGTTTTCTCCCACCCACGATGGTGTCTGCGTGCATATTGGCTAGGAGCAGTAGCTAAGCAGTTCCTGCTTAGAATTGATAATTCGTCTGCAGTCATCGGCAAAACCCAGTAACAATACTAGAAGAATGCGGACCNCAGTTCCTGCTTAGAATTGATAATTCGTCTGCAGTCATCGGCAAAACCCAGTAACAATACTAGAAGAATGCGGACCTTGAATTTACCTCCAGGGTATATAGAAAGACTGTAGTCATTTTCTATCCCCTAGCATACCATATTGGCCGCAGACAGCTCGTTCGGCATGAGCGAGAGGTAGTTTTTTTTATCGTGGTTATGCTGACATTCTCGTCTGGTCCACCTCAACACCGTTAAGCAAATACGCGATAAGATCGATAAGGTGGAGAATACCATTGCTCATTATTTTCGTCGATGCTGTGTTGGATCCATCTTTAGTCAGTGTCCTTCTGAATCGCAGAAATGACTGACAAGGAAGAGTGCAGCTAAATTTGGTGTTTAACCATTATCCGAACTTCTTATGATAATGTGTATGGCTCCATCAGGAATGGCTGGAATGCATGAAGTACCACATTCGTGACGGTGTCTTCAAAACGCCCAGTTTGTTGGCGACCTGCGGCATACTGATTGCCGGTTTATGTGGTGCTTTGTTTTATTGCTCCTGGTTGTTTAAATCTTATTCCCATCTTCTCAAATTCAAGCGTAGGGTGATTTATTCTAATCAAAGTGCACCAACTTTCTATGCTGGTCGATGATTGTCACGACCACCTCGTGTGCTTTCCTCGCGACAATTGGAACGTAAATGATGCTTTGCGGTGTCACGAAAAGTTTAAAACCCGGAGGGACCATTGTCGAAAACTCGTGCAGCATATTGCTTGGCCTACCGTTGAGATATGTAACGCTCGCCAAATTGCAGTTTATTCGTGTCACATCAAAAGGCAAGATGTTTATGGATCGCAAGGATTCGTAGGTTTTGCCACCTTCGTATACCTATACGTGGATTGAACCCCAGCATCGTTCCGATGGAATCCGGTTTCGTAAAGTCGATATCTTCACTGCATCTGAAGACACTCTTCAGAGTTTTGGAATTTCCATGTAGTTAGAGGCCTGTGTCGGGAGATAGAAAATATTCGATGTACCTTGCAGTGTTGTCTAGTTCCTAAGAGCCAATAGGTAATGTTATCTCGTGGCATATATTACCACTTTTCACGACATATATCGCACTGTTTTTTATCGATGTTCGGTATAGTATTGTAGGTTTGAAAATCGACCAATCGTATGCAACATTCCCCCCTCCAGGTCGAGTAGAGGTAAGTGTATTGCATGCAGCTCGGAACTACGACCCATAAAGGCAAGCACTATCGACATGCCTGATGGTTTCCTGTTTGTGTATAGCCATTTTATCCAATTACTTTTACGAACGTACAAGGAAGCGAAGACTCAAGTGTCCACAGTTCCACATGTTCGGCATCTGCTCCATCATGTAGTTGTAAGTCAGTTTGCAATTTGACAGGTACCATCGTAGTTAGAATGGAGGCCAGAGAGTATAAATGTAGCAGGGCTTCCAAGAGCGTGTAATTAGTCATGAGTATTGGATGGTAGAGCCAAAACTACCACTGTAAAAACAAGTGCAAAGATTTATGTATTGCAAAGAAAACATTTATTTGAGGCTGCTTTGTTTATGGTAACAAAACCTCGCTTCAGTTCAGAATAAAGTGTAAAGAAACTTAGATTTGCTGTCATTAAATGTTTTCCTTTATGCGTTTCTGTATTATGACAATGTTACAATTCTTTATGTCAAAGAAAAAAATTATTTGGGCTTGTTTTCTTTACAGTAAAGACATTTTGTTGTATTCCAAAGGGATGTCTTAAGAAATATTGTAAACATACGACACGACGTTCTAATTTCCACAGTCAGGATTAGTGATGATATATAGAAAATAAATAACTTGCAAAGACGCAGTTCTTTCGGAAACTATTAATTTAATTTGCAGAAAAAAAAAACGAGCAATTTTAACATGGAAACTGCGTCGTACAATTTTTTAATGTCCCGGTGGTTAACAGATTTTCAATGAATTTATGATCTCGGCTATCAGGGTCAAGATGATCTCAATACTACTAGCTCACTGAGACGGAAAAACGAAATAGCGTATGCAGAGTGATCCTGAACTACAGGTACAAATGCTGTGAGGTAAAATGTAAAATGCAAAATGAGATAGAAAACATTATACGACCTATGTCCGACAGTAAATCTTAAGGGAGGTAGGCACTCTTGAGAATAGATATTTTAAATGGTTTTACTTCAAAATAATAAAACCCAATTGAGAGAGAAGAACAATTCCATGAATACTTTTGTCTTGAAACGAGATCTGAAATCTGCGAATGGTTGTGGGCAATATCATCCACATTCATTGAGAAAATAGGCCGTGCCATGTTATTATCCAATAAGTGTGTGTATCTCTTGGGTGTTTATCGCTTTAGATGATGTCATAATCATGTATACATTAATGTACAAAAATGATGCCTTGGTGTGACACTCTCAGACAAACAGTTGTCAAGGAAAACAGACAAAGATTGTCAGGGTACCTGGTAGGCAACCAACTGCACCCTTACAAACTTTGCCTGTTTTCTTGACAATGTTTATTTCTCTATGCTTAAATACATGTCAGTTAAGGCAAGTGCACTGTATTGTAACTTGGGCAAGGTTAAGCAATTTAAGACTTCCGTGGTTCGCTACCGCTTTCTCCGTATCCGTGCAGAGCAAAGGACATGCAGACTTGAACAATGCGAATTCGGCTTAGCAGTCGGATACAATAATGACAGCATGAAGGCAAAGTCGGCACAGTATTTTAGTTTACGACAGGCCAGGGTATAAATTAATACGGGTTGCTCTCCTACAGCTTCCGCACTTCACATGGTATATCTACATTAGGTAGATTCATCACAAAAATCCCTTGTAGGCCAAACATCTTAGGCTACACTAGTCTTGGAGTCGTCTTTGTGCGAAAAAAACTTCAGCTGGTTGTTGCTTACCCCTTCTAAGCTACTCCAGTCCAATAGTTTTACGAAACCTTCGCAGGTGTACCACATTTAATCCTCCTATTATCATATCTTGATTGACTTCCTTTAGTTTTATGCAGTTTACGTTGATTATTCTAGAGACGTGAAAGGGACCGCGATACCCGCTTCCTCGTAAAATTAGCTTGATTGCTGACGTGGTGGGCTCTGACAAGGACTAGCTCACTTGGTTTGTAGGCCATGCTCCTTGATGTTTTCTTGCCTTTTCTTCTGTCTTCCGTGGCTCGATACAGACCTAATTTTACCCGGTGGCTAATCTCTTGTAGAAATGTTTCTCTGTCAGCTTCTCCTGTTTCTTGATCGTTGTGGTTGGATGGATTATCACTCCCAGATCTCTCGGTCGGGTAATGTATAGGTAACTCGGGGTCACAAGTTGAAGTGTCTCAGTGGGCTTCTGATTGGTTTTGTTTTAACATTTCTTACTTTTCGATGGTGGTGTCTGTTTAAGTAACACCGCGATTAGCAAGCATGTATGTCCGCAGGTTCGAAAGTGGAACTGATAGATTGGATGCTACCTCTCGGGACCTATTGGCCCCCAGAGCTGGACTTCGTTGACTGCATCGAGGAATACTATTTTTGGATGATAGTGACTCCTGATGAACGTTGCTTTTCCCTCTACCGCGCCCAGGAATTTTTTTCACTCCCAAATCCCTCCTCGGTTGGGGAGACAGGTTGGGAGTGACTGGAATTTACNATTTCTTACTTTTCGATGGTGGTGTCTGTTTAAGTAACACCGCGATTAGCAAGCATGTATGTCCGCAGGTTCGAAACGTGGAACTGATAGATTGGATGCTACCTCTCGGGACCTATTGGCCCCCAGAGCTGGACTTCGTTGACTGCATCGAGGAATACTATTTTTGGATGATAGTGACTCTTGATGAACGTTGCTTTTCCCTCTACCGCGCCCAGGAATTTTTTTCACTCCCAAATCCCCTTTCATGATGGTGTCTTGGTGGTGAATTGGGAAACTTTACTCTACTCTACTTTTCTTAACCACCATGTTATTCTCAGCACCTGAATTGTTTCGTCTACTTCTACTATGCTTGTAGGGTTATTTTTCTTGCTCAAATCCATGCTGCCATTATTTGCGTCTTCGACAGCAAATCGTTTACGCTCTGAATCAAGCGGTGACTGTCCATTACTAAAACCCTTCGGTTAAGTCTACACTCGGTACTACCTGCGAGGTAGTAAGCAACCTGTCTCCCCAACCTCCTCGGTTGGGGAGACAGGTTGGGAGTGACTGGAATTTGCCCTGGTCGAGATCTCATGGTGGGTGTTTGTAAACATTATTTATTTCTTGTTTTGTTAAATCAAGAACTCTGTTTTAGTTGCACATACAAACGAACAAAGGTAACCGCCCGCCATATTGTCATTTTCTTCAGTCCCACAATTCATGGTGCCAATTTGCTCTGAATACAATGTTCCGGGGGAAAAGGTGTAACTCCCGTTTTTAGCATCACTCGGGCCTGAAAATACCGCCCGCCTGAAAATGTTACATTTTACTTTTAATAATTCAATTAAGACAAGAGATTACAACAGTCAATTGAACATTATAATACTGTTTCCTATATTTATAGATACATACTTAAATTAGTGACAATGGACATATCTTCGAAACAGGCCTAACAAGTTCACCATTGGGAGTCTTTAGAGTCACAACTTTAACAACACCATATTCACCAGGATGAGTTTAGATGATTCTGGCAGTACTCCATTTCAATGGTGGCAAGATAAAGTCCTTCACCATGACGAGCATGTCTTATGCTAAATTGGGAGTTGCAACATTACACTTAATTATTTTATGAGATGGATGGAGATATTCGGTGCTTCATCGTTTCCAGATGCACTGTTTTAACTTTGTGAGTAATTGCCATCGACCGAGACGATTCTCCACGATGTGAGAGATGTCTTGTTCTGGTATCCCAATAACAGGAGCAGCAATCGAAAAATGCACTGGAGTGAGGACATCAAATTCTGAGGGGTCTGTCGAGAGGAGACACAGTTGTCTGGAGTTCAAAACTGCTGAGATTTCACTAAACATTGTTGCTAACTCCTGGAAGGTAAGTGCTTGTTCACCACTCAATTTTCTCAAATGCAATTTGACCGACTTGACTGCGGTTTCCCACAAACCTCCGAACTGGAGTCCTCCTGGTAAATTGAAGTGCGAAACAATATTAAGTCAAACAAGTGATTATGCAGTGTCTGCCACACTGGTTCAGAGAACAAAGCTTGATGCACTTCCTTATGGTGTCTGTTAGTACCAACAAAATTTGTGCCGTTATCTGAAAATATTTCGGATGGTGTTCCTCTCACACATACAAATATTTTCAAGGCTGTAAAAAATGTATTAGTACACAGAGATGAAACAGCTTCCAAATGGACTGCCTTGCTCGACATACACAGAAACACACAGAGATAGCTTTTACTGATAGCGACCTTGCGTGCGTTGGTGGGCTTTGAACTAAAAGGCCCAGAAAAGTTAACACCAACCTTCAGAAAAGGGTGCACTTGTGACAACATCACAGCCAGCAAGTTTCCCATTAGTGGGGTGGTGGATTTGACTGTCAATTTGAAACACTGCATGCAACTGTGGATACATTGCCGAATTAGTCTTCTAGCACTCAATAACCAAAACTGTCTTTGGACGAGAGATTGCATAGCCTGTGGCCGAGCATGAAGGTAAGTGGTATGATGACAGTGAACAATGAGCACTGAAAGGTGACATTTTCTTGGAAGTAAAATGGGATGTTTTGTTTGATTAGGCAAGAAAGAATATTGCAGCTGGCCACCCACCCTGATGACTCCGAAGGGGTCTAGGAATGGCTGCAGACTCCGAAGACTACTATGACACTCATTGCACTCCAGTACTCCAGAATTTTAATTTCCTCAAAAAAATAGTGTTGTTGCACAACTTTGGTCCAAAATACAATTGCAGATTGTTCTCCTCATAACTCAATAACTTAGAATCACAATTAATTGGTTTTCTGAAGGCACTCTTAGCTCTGAGAATCCATGCTGTCACATGCTTAAGTTTAGATAGCGAAGAAAATGTGTCCACAAAGTCAACTAATTCATTTATCTTGTCTTGAACTGCAAGGAACTGATTTTGTACCAACTTGCATTCAGGAAGCTCGTTCACAGCCAAGGTTCTTACACATTGTTCATGCCAATTTGCATCCAAGCCTGCCAGCCAGTCAGAACCACGAAACCACAGAGTGTTACTAATTAAGTGCTCTGTAAAAACACCCCGGGAAGCTAAATTTGTTGGGTTGCAGCTAGACGAAACACAATATCAAATTCTCGGAGTTACAATGGGCTGAATTTCAGCAACCCAATTTGCTACAAAAGTTTTAAATTTAGGAGGAGATGATTTTATCCATGGCAGCACAGTTGTAGGGTCACACCATATGTGTATGATAAAAGTTGTATGATTTGTCTACAAACTGGTTGCTCATGTACAGCCACAACCTTGCCAAGAGCACAGCACTACACAACTCAAGCCTAGGGATAGACAGTGTTTTCAGTGGAGAAACCTATGATTTAGCAATTATCAGATTGGTCGAAATCACTCCACCATTGCCAACAAGCTGCACATAGACCACGGCAGCATATGCCTTTTTGAGAGACATCACAAGACCCATGGAACTGAATGTTTCTTACATCATGTAAACTGATGTGTTTGGGATTCGCACATCAGCAAGGGGAGATAGTGATGTTCGGCACTGCAGCCATTGATGAGCAATTTCTTCAGTGACTTGTTGATCCCACTCTAATCCTAATGTCTACAAAGTGTGAAGCAATACCTTATCCTATATAATCACTGGTGACACCCACCCACAAGGGTCGAAGAGTCTCACAATTGCTGAGAGAATACCTCTATTAGTAATAGATAAATGGATAATGTTGATGTGGTATGCAAACTCATATGTAGCTGGACATCAATGAACACCAAGAACTTTGATAGTTGGGCTTATATCTTGATCAAAATTTCTCAAAATTTCATATTGCTCTGCAGGCATATCTTACAACACAGTGGGGTTGCTTGAGGACCACTTTCGCAGCTCAAATCCTCCTCGAGCTAACTTCGATACAAGTTCGCCCTTCAATTGTATTGCCTCTTCTACAGAGCTGGCCACAGTAACTACATCATCTACAACTACATCTCATAACAATACCTGTTATGCTCGAGGAAACTTGTGAGCTTCATCCAGTGCCAACTGCTGCAAAGTCTTCAATGCTTGGTAAGGGGCTGATGCTAACTCATACATAACGGTGTTTAATTGATAGGCATGAACATCATATTCTGGAGTATGATGCCACAAAATGCACTGGGACTTGCGGCCGTCAGGGTGGATTTAAATCTGCCTGTACAATTTAAAAATGTCTGCAGTAAAGACCACTGGCATCATTAGAAAGTTCAGGATGATATCACCTATATCTTTTAAAGTTTTGGCCCAGTAAGCAACAATAGAAGTCGTTGCAGATCCATCAAAGACTACACAAACTTTGGTGGTACATTTAGCTTCTTTGAGTACTGATGATGGGGTATCACATAGGCTACTTCACAACTCTCCACTGGATCAGGCTACAGTGTACTACTCTGACTATAAATCTTCTGAATACTCACCATACGTGATATGTAGCCTAAGTCCTCATACCCCTTGAGGAACAATCTGCATTCGTTTTCCAGTTCTGGTGACTTCTTCGGTTTGTTCTCAAGGCATTCAAATCTGGACAATGCAACTTGTAAGGAATTTCCAATGGTTTTCAGCTCTTGCTTGAATGGCAACCGAATCACATATCTCTAATCCGCATTACTATAATGTGTAAACATGGAAGTGCTCTTCACATGTATTATCCTCTGCACACGAGCTGCTGGTACTTCATCTACCTCCCAAAATTTTTGTAGCTGCACATCCTGTGTAGTTGTTCTGATCAAGAATGACACTGGTGGATTTACATGTGCTTCACATTTGGTCTTGCCAGTCACAACCCAGCCAAACATTGAGTGAAAAGTACTAGGTTATTTTAACCCCTGTCATTGCTTCACTGACAATGTCTGCTAACAGGAGCATGTAAACAGGTACAGGGAAGTCAAATGATGGCTCGGCTAAAGTTAAACCATTAAGGTGCTCAACTGAACTGGATGAAATTCTTGAACATGGCATGGGATGAGTGATTTCACTTAAAATTGTGGCCTTAATGGCAAAATGAGTGTCGCGTGAGCCCACAGGTTTGATGAAGATATGTGTAGCCCCTCTAGCACCTGACACAGGAGTTTGACCAATGCCAGCAATTTCTACACATCCACGGTGGCGTTTTAAGCCCAATCGATGCACCCAATTTTGAGTTATAAATGTAATTGGTGATGCACCATCTAACAAAGCTCTTACGACATGAAACTGTCCACTGCTGTCTTTCACATGAACAAGAGCAGTTGCTAGTGAATTGGTAGTGTGTTGATTTTGAGTGTAATTTGACAGATGTAATGCTTGAACTTTATCAGCAGAAAAATCATGTGATGAATCCATATTTTCTGTATTCTGAGTATCTAGTGTCTGGCTTGGGGTCTTCTTATGGGGTGAAGGGAAGACGAGAGTGATATTTACTTTGACACTGCATGCATGAAAATTTCGACAGGCATTTCACAGCACTATTGTTAGGTTTCAACTAGTTGGAACNTGTCTGCAGTAAAGACCACTGGCATCATTAGAAAGTTCAGGATGATATCACCTATATCTTTTAAAGTTTTGGCCCACTATTGTTAGGTTTCAACTAGTTGGAACACAGTGACTGCTCCTTCACAAATGCAATCCACTCATCAACAGATTTTAACAAAAACTGTTCACACTTATGAAGAAAATGGTTCTCTTTACAAAACATACATCATGTTGACTGTTCCAATGCAACCAATGCAATATTGTGACAACTTTTTTGTCTTGGATTTGATTTCACATTCAACATTGAGGGTTTGCTTTAGGTTCTACTTACATTACTCGTCATGGATACACTCTGCATGCCAACCAAATGTACATGTTCACCTGCCACAGCACAGCGCTCCAAGAAAATTAGAAGAACTTTACAAGTTGGCAAATCTCTTTCCACTGACATTTCGAAGTCTTGACGCAGAAAGTGGTATAATTTTTCTAGAAGAACATTTAATCAAAGGAAACTCGACTCAGACACTGGAAAACGGTCAGCTCTCAATGCATTTAAATTTAACTACACTTACAAAACGTGATGAGTCTGCTGATTTGATAGTCAAAGGTAAGGGATGCAGTACATTTGAACATGAATAGTAGCTGTAATGCACTGGTTCTTGTACCTTCTTTCAAGTAAGGCCCACATGTCATAATTATCATCGGTAAATGATAGGTTATATATCAGCTCTCTAGGTTCGTCTTTCAAGCAACCTATTAAATAATACAGCTTCTGCACATTACTTAGCGATGTATCCTGATGAACAATACATCTGAACAGTTCCGAAAACGAAGCCCACTCGGCTCTACTGCCTGAAAACATCAGCAGGGGAAGTAGTGGCAACACTGCNTGAACAGTTCCGAAAACGAAGCCCACTCGGCTCTACTGCCTGAAAACATCAGCAGGGGAAGTAGTGGCAACACTGCACGTGGAACTGCTGCACGAGATATTAAGTCCGCTGCTTTGACTGTAAATCTATTAAGCGCTAAAGGTCCCTGAAATGCTTCTCAAACGTCATAAAAGCCTCCTTCAGGTCTTGAGTAGTTCTTTTCTCGGCCTTTGGCGGGACCGCACACAATGCAAAATATATCGCAAGAAATTCATCTTTTTTTCCCGATACTTCCTCGAACGCAATCGCGAACTCTTCTAATTTTTCCGGAACATTGATAGCTTCATTTAGAAGGCATTTTACTTCAGTTACTCAACCATAATATAATCGAAGATTATAAGTTGCAAGTTGGACGTTTATGCTTCCAGAATGACCAAAATAAACACATGGTTGTTAACCACGTTACTACTTCTTCGTTTCATAGAAATAAACACCCATTCCTGGTTGCTATATTCTCATATCCAACCCGAGGACCAAAAAATGTTTGTAAACATGATTTATTTATTGTTTTGTAAAATTAAGAACTCAGTTTTAGTTACATATATACAAACGAACAACGTTAACCACCCGCCATATTTTCTCTCACTACTTTGAATTGTCTCCAGTCCTACAATTGATGGCGCCAATAAGCTCAGAATATAACCCTCGGCGAAAAAAGTTCTAACTCCCGTTTTTAGCATCACTCGGGCCTGAAAAGTGGGCGAACTGCAAAACTTTCTCGCGGAGTTACTGCAGGGATGTATGACCTCGTCCTATCCAGGGTCTGCGATAATGAGTTGGTAGCTGCTTGAGCACAATGGCGATGAACTCCTCATCCGACATAAGTGATTCCATGTGTCTGGTGCGTTCACTTAAGTTCGTTAAGTGCTCCTCGAGTGAATTGGTATGGCTTGGGTAAAACCGCTCGCTGGCCAACTGAGCACGCAGTTCTCCCTATACCCTTTTGTTCCAGCAAATCTCTTCAAATGTTCTGCAAAATTCCTCTAACGAGTGCACTGAATCGAGCTCTAATTCCCACTAATGGGACGCACGTTCTTTACGAGCGAGACCCACATATTGTAGAGTTTCGGTAGCTGCTACTTTACGTATTTCAAAATACTTCAAGATACTGTAGAAACGTGTTTGGAATTTTTTTTAAATTCACACTCCTTGAAAGTAGGCAGTTCGTCAGCAAGTGTTCAGGCCAGGTAGGAACGATCAGCGAGTTTATCTGTAGTAATTGCGATACAACGGAGGTACTTAGCACTGGTGGCTGCGCCTCGCGTTTCAATTTAAGAGAATTCAGCGACTACTCTAACTCCTGCACATACTCACTGGTGGCTTCGATGGCTTGACGTTCAGGTGGACAAGAGCTGGAAGCTGAAGCCCTCATCATCTTCAGTCTCACCATTTGCTCACGCATTTCATTAATCTCCACTTTTGGTGCGCTCGTCTCTACTCTGAATCTGCTCCTCAGCCGCCATTAATTCACAAGAAACTTGATCGATTTGCGGAACAGCACTGTTTATAACTTGTGCAACGGGTTCTTAACGAAACGAATTCTTTCCTAACCGACTGCAACTCGCATTGTAATGACGAATGGCTCGCCTGAAACTCAGTGCGTTTCGTTTGCATTTCCTGTCCCAATGACGTTTGAATAGACCTTAATTCTTCATTGGTTTGTCTGAGTTCTTTGTGTATATGGTCTATAGTTTAGATTGATTGGTATCGTAAGACATGAAATAAGTTGATTTTGGTGTGAAATTCTACAAAACGAAATTCATTCTTGTAAAAACACATTGAGAAAGCATTAAGAAACATGCCAAATACTTCTTCACAAATAATTATTTCTTCAACGCGCGCAGGTGTGAATTCTGTCTCAATTTAGACATAAAAGCTGATGTCATCCAGGCGAATGTCCTTTGGAAAAGGTACTCTTCAAAAAACCGGTTAGAATGAGAACGAACCATATAGTTTTCGGTTATTAAAAAAATCATGTATACTGTATTTTGTTCACAAAAGTTTTGGTGAAAATCAAGTAAAACTAAATTTCTTCGGGCTAGCAATGTCGCGAGCGTCTGATAATAGTTTTTCTGGGATCTTTAAATTTACGAAAAAATCAGCAGGCATTGTTTGCGTTCATAATGTCTAAAATAGTGTTTACAGTATCAAATTTACAGACTATCATCTGTTTCGCTGCAGAAGACACCTCTGAAACCAGCATCTTGACATATTGTTGTGACATGTTGAACATTTGCAGTTCGGCAAACGGGAAAGTTACTTTATTTCTATAGAACCTAAAATAAACTCTTTCTTCCACGCATATGTTTAAAGGCGAACCAATTTTGCGTAACTAACAACTTATTACAATGGAATTATTAGTCAAGTATGAACAATACTTGAAACAAGTAGGGTGTATAATGTTGGTGTAAATGTTTACGGTGCCTGAAGAAAACATTTCTTATTCTTAAACCCCAAATTACTACTTCAAGGAGAATTACTTATCGAAGTCCTGCTTGCTATGTTTTTCAAGTATTTGGAATAAAATGAATATTGTACATTATAGAGCGTAAATTATTCTCTAACAAATATGGCTCGTCGCGTAATTAGTGCGTTGACAGCCAGAATGTTATTAGTTTGTTCGTGCCAAATACCGTTGAAATTGTAGATAAAACATGAGGTAATTTAAAGCAAATAAAATAAAAAAACAACAAATCCATCAAATTTCTTGTTCCTTAAACGTCCTTAACTATAAATACTACGGAGGAATTTTTTTTATAATATATTTTAATTCGCAATAATCCCTTCTAAAGTAGAGGGAGAGAATAATGGAAGATGCACCGAAAACCGCTAAAACACTCTTGAGGATTTTACGACGGCGAAATTAACGTATTTTCCTCTCGTTTTGGGCACTATGAAGGAGAATAAAAATGACTGCGTTTCTGGTGACACTGTTCACAACCAGAACTTCCGTCTTTTGCAGACACAAACTGGTTTCACTTCAATATTATAATTACGAAAACCGGAATTCCGCGGAATCAGTGGCCCGTAGGCTAAGACTCCACTGTCATTCATAGAATACACGAGCCTCAGCTTTATGTTCATCGGCTGGTGACCCAGTAAGTAAAACCTGTCCACGGTAAACTGAGCACTTTTGAAAGCCCTGCTTAAAATATACTTTTATGCAAGCTGTATATTCTTCCACCATATGTACAATTAACATTGCTGTGGGCCTGACCACTCTACTCATGCCTCGGTCAAGCGAAACTGTAAAATGATTAAAAAAGTGAATATTTTACCAATGTCTTAATTCTTACACTTATATACATAAAAAATAGAAGGCAATAGAAATCAGTTGAGTATTCACAGATGTTTAGCTAACACCTTTAATCCAACAATAAGACCTTAAGACATAGAACTACTCCACCCCCCTCCTCTGCCCATCATTTAGACTTTACTGGGCGCATGTCAGCCAGTGTGCCCGTAAAGGTATATACAGAAAGAGGTACTGACTTTTTAAAAAGGGCACAAAGTGTTTTTTGTTTGAAAGTGCTATTGTGGAAGGCGGTCGAGACACATCTAAAACAATTTAACATGTCCTTCGCCAAGCAGCGCCTTGAAGGCTCGGCTTCACCTATGTGCAGAAATTCTTCGTTTTACTGTCATCATTTCAGTTTCAGAAGTACTATTGGAAATCTGTGATTACATATTATTGGTAAGATATACATTTTTTTTTTACTTTTTACACACGTTTTGCAGATACAACACCATTAAAGTTACGCACAAAAATATTAAACAACTCATAAAATATAAATTTTCTATAATCGTACATTATAATTAATTACTATGAACCCAAAATTATGATGCCAGAACAAAGAATTACTGCAAAAGGGATGAAATCGAGATTTAAGACCGACCGACCTACCTACCTACCTACCTACCTACCTGCCGTACAGAATTGTGACACTCAGGGCTTCACGGTGACGCCTCCTGCAGCTAGTGTGTGTATTAGGGGGCGTTGTAAATACTAAAACTACATGTGAGTCAAATGATTCNAGACTTTACTGGGCGCATGTCAGCCAGTGTGCCCGTAAAGGTATATACAGAAAGAGGTACTGACTTTTTAAAAAGTTGATTTCCAAAGTGTTTAATTGAACGTGAACAGCAGGAAGCACGGTAATGTTTCTCTATCTCCTCTCAGTAATTTCAATGGGTATAATACTTTTCTTCGACGTTCTCATCGTTCTTCCTAACCTGGGTGGTTCCTTCTTTTCTAGCTCTCCCGACATACACATTTCATTAAAGTTCTTTTTGCCCAAACCTTTTCATTCTATTTACTATCAATTATTGCTCAGTGAAAATCTGCTGCCATAATTTGTTAGTTGAATTAAATGTAACATTACATCGAATATAGAACTAAAAAAATCCAGTGATGTTTATATAACCAAAATGATTAATTATAAAATAATAAGCAGCCATTCTCTGATAGCTTGAAAAACCTAACATACTATCTTATAATAATTTATTTCAACAAAATTATTATTTAAACTGGCGTATGTTTTCGGTATGCCCTTCCATTTTTTTTTCACATTTGTTAATTAACTTATCATTCGCAGTCCATATAAAACCCATTGCTGTCTGTTTACTGCTCCATCATGAACTTCAATTGTTTTAGTGGTCTGTGATTACTGAATCCCGTCTCCACCGAGAAAAACCGAGTGAGATGTCGCAGTGGTAAACCTTCGGACTAGCATACGGTAGGACGTGGGTTCAAATTCCAGTCCTGTCGTCCTGATTTCGGTTTTCTATGGTTTCCCTATATCACTCCAGGCGAAAGTTGGGATGCTTTCCTACTACAAGCTATTGTCGGTTCCTTCCGCGCTTCTGCTACGTCTCTAACGACTTCGTCAACGAGAAGTTACAGGTCCCGCCGAGAAGCGCGGCAGCTATAAGGGTTACACTGACACGCGCTACAAGTGCGCCATCGCCACTACGCGCAGGGGCCTGAACTGGCATGCAGTGTTCTTGTAGTGCTGCGTGTACCTATGATATTTTCAGCGGCGACCCTATCATTTTATTGAAGAAAAGTTAGTAGAAATTTTCAATACAGGCTCCTATCCTAGTTTGCCCCGTGTCCGGCTAGTATGTTTTAAGATACGGCAGTCTGAAAAAGCTGTTTTTATCTATATCGGAGGGCTCCAAAACAATATTTACAGCATATGCGGTAACTTTAAAGAACCATTCTTTCCTCGTCTGGGGTACGATGTTTTTTTTAGGTATACTGGGAGCTCGTTTAATAGTTTCGTCAAAAAACTAGGATTTCAAACACCCTGCAACGCAGTGCAAGTGGCAGGCAGGCGGAACCCCTAGCGCGGCTGTCTAGTGCAGGATCGACTTAGTGAAAGGGCAGGGTTTTACATGTTAAATGGGCTTAGGTGTTTATTCGCTACATTTCACGATATCATTTTCCAATAAAAACGCTTTGTCCATTTTTTCCCTGGCCGCATTGCTAGAAAAGGATTTTTTTTAGTACCCTGAAAATTGCGGGGAAATTAAAATTTGTAGACAGAAAAAAACTCTTATTAATTTACTCTTACTTGCTCTCTTGCAGCATTGTTCCTCTCTTCAAAGGGCACAAAGTGTTATNTTAAAAAGGGCACAAAGTGTTTTTTGTTTGAAAGTGCTATTGTGGAAGGCGGTCGAGACACATCTAAAACAATTTAACATGTCCTTCGCCAAGCAGCGCCTTGAAGGCTCGGCTTCACCTATGTGCAGAAATTCTTCGTTTTACTGTCATAATTTCAGTTTCAGAAGTACTATTGGAAATCTGTGATTACATATTATTGGTAAGATATACATTTTTTTTTTACTTTTTACACACGTTTTGCAGATACAACACCATTAAAGTTACGCACAAAAATATTAAACAACTCATAAAATATAGATTTTCTATAATCGTACATTATAATTAATTACTATGAACCCAAAATTATGATGCCAGAACAAAGAATTACTGCAAAAGGGATGAAATCGAGATTTAAGACCGACCGACCTACCTACCTACCTACCTACCTGCCGTACAGAATTGTGACACTCAGGGGTTCAATGGTGACGCCTCCTGCAGCTAGTGTGTGTATTAGGGGGCGTTGTAAATACTAAAACTACATGTGAGTCAAATGATTCNGGTGACGCCTCCTGCAGCTAGTGTGTGTATTAGGGGGCGTTGTAAATACTAAAACTACATGTGAGTCAAATGATTCGTCACCTCTACGTGCAATACTATTAAGAGTGTATTAAACGCCAATGGATTTTAAACACATCTACTTAATTTCACAGGAATTCAGGAGACAGTGCGAGAAAAACAAGAAATAGGAGTCCTACGAGAGGAGTAAAAACTTATAAGTGGGGGAAGGTCATGAGTCATCCTCTTACATTTGGGAAAGCACACAAGGGCACCCTAAAGTGGAGAAAAAGGGCACCCAACAATTTTTTTTGCTACCAAGATGCGTTTCACTGTAGTATATGACCTCACGTTCTTGTTCTTGCTGTGGTGTACACACCATAGCATGCGAAAAGTGTATTGACGTAGGAATGGTTAAGTCTAAGTCGTAAATGTTTAATTCTCCTCGCAAAGTTTGAGCTGATATTTCGCTGCTGAATCATGCATTATACTTTTAAATATTATTTATTATTTATAAGCAATCATTTAATATTTATGGCGAATTGTTACGTGATTTTATCTGGCCTAAGCCATAGAACTGTAATTTTTTATTGTCACAGAGAAAGATCTTTGAAATGAACGCATCGGAAGAAAATTATTTCAAAAGAAATATACTAGCGAACAAAATTTTTTCACCGCTTTTAATTAGATGCACCTGAAGAATGATCGCTGGTACATACAGTCAGCGCATTACAAAAAAACATTAGTCAAGTATGGCGTGGTATTCTGTACATATCGTATGAATTTCATCCCATACATACTTTCTCTTGGGTTATGATAAAACGAGTAAATGAGAAATCACAGTGGAGTAAAACTTTTTTGGAGTTCTGTATATTGAAAAAAAANGGGTTATGATAAAACGAGTAAATGAGAAATCACAGTGGAGTAAAACTTTTTTGGAGTTCTGTATATTGAAAAAAAAGTATTATTTAAAATTTATCTGTAGCAAGCAATTTTAAAATTTATACTATTTGGCAACAACAAACGCAANGGTTATGATAAAACGAGTAAATGAGAAATCACAGTGGAGTAAAACTTTTTTGGAGTTCTGTATATTGAAAAAAAAAGTATTATTTAAAATTTATCTGTAGCAAGCAATTTTAAAATTTATACTATTTGGCAACAACAAACGCAANAAAAAAAAGTATTATTTAAAATTTATCTGTAGCAAGCAATTTTAAAATTTATACTATTTGGCAACAACAAACGCAATAATACATACTGCGTAAAATTTTGTACAGTAGTCTCGTAATTTGCACGCAGTCTTGCTGTTGCGTAGTGTGCTACACGGAGTTTTCTGTGAGATCCAATTTTTAATGATACAATGACTCAGTTAAATATTTACCCGATGTCCTGTATTTTTTGGAGATCATGTGCCCAAATTTTAAAGGCTCAAAATTATTCTGAAAACACCTGTTCGATAAATTCCAAAGAATATAAAATTGGTATAAAATGACAGAATTTCACAACGAATGTTAAAATAGTCTGCTGCGTTATTCATAATCAGACTTTCAACATGGTTAAGATGTTTTGAAGTAAAAGTTTAATTCTTATTGCTTTGCACACAGTTGAGCAGTATCGATAGAACTGCACCTTAAACAGATAATGCTTCTACACCGAGGGAAATAAAAATATTATAAATGTGTATACCAATTTCTTATGGCACTGCGAGCCGAAATATAATGGTTACTTAGATCACTCTAGCCTTCATTATTATTTTTCCAAACGGAAGCACAACAAAAATAAAATAAACAAATGTTCGATTAGTAAAAAAAAAAGATATCGTCGGCTTTGCGAAGTTCGATACCATAGAAATGGCTCGCTTACCTCCTCCAGCCAATTTTATGAATTAATGAAATTATATCTTTATCATCCTTTTGGGTCTAACTTTTAATAACATGCTCACCACCGCCTCTGGCGAGACGAAGAGTAAAAAAAAAANTTTATCATCCTTTTGGGTCTAACTTTTAATAACATGCTCACCACCGCCTCTGGCGAGACGAAGAGTAAAAAAAAAATTTAAAAAATGAAGTCAGGAAAATTGTGAATTTGGCAGCTTGTTACCGACGAATGTATAAAACACACAAATTTATATATTTTTTGCCGGGACGTGCTGTCAGAGCCCTCTCTCCCTTCCCGAACGCATGGGTTTTTCCTCCCACGCTGTGCTCGATGCGGTTTAGTATGATTTTGAGGTTTTTCTGGTGATATCGTTATACACGCCCATTCCCGCCCCCCGCGGAGCGCGACCCCATTCGGACGTTCGGTTTTTGCGGTCTCTTGATTTAGACCAAAGTTTCATCTGCATTCGTCCAGTTTTAATGCGTTTTCGTGGCACTGGTCATTCAAAGTTAATCAGCGGGGCTCAGAATTAATTATAACTTCTGGCCCCTGGCAGGAGGAGAGTGTGTGAGGTGGGGGTGGGGGGTGTTCGCCCCCCGGGCGTGTGTGATGTTAGTCCGCAGAAACGGTGAGGGGTGCCGAGGAGGGAGAGATCTCCCTGGCCCTCCTCGTCCGATGAATTATGGGGTCGCGGTGCGAACGTCAGGACAAACTCTCCGCGAATAAATGATTTAATTTGTTATTTTCCGCGGGAGAGGGTTTTTTATCCCTACCCCACCATTTGCAACCTCCTTCTTCCCCACGTACGCCGAAACACCATCGCCCCACTGGTCCCTTCCGCTGCTGCCTGGCGGACGAAGCTGGAGAGAGTAGTGCGACAGAGAGCAGGATATGCAGCTCTGGGCGCGTGCGACAGAGACGAATACACTGCTCTCCATCACGCACTTTTCCCTGGGTAATTGACTGGCACGACGAGGACTGTCGCAAGTGTAGGCAGTCTTTGCCTGTGTCCACCGACCTCTGCGTATCGTATATATGTGTGTGAAGGAAGCCGACCTGCGTGACGCAGTTGGTAGCGTGTCGGCTTAGTCTACAGCAGAGCCGCAGTGGTATTGTGGCTAGACCAATAGCCTCCCACCTAGGCGGACCGGGTTTTATTCCCGGTGGGGTCACTCCTGGATTCTTGCATGTGGGAATCGTGCGGTACGATGCCGTTTGCCGGCGGGTTTTCTCGGGGATGTCCAGTTTCCCCCGCACTTTCATTCCGACGCTGCTCCATACTCACCTCACTTTACCCTCATCATCACTCTCGATGTTAAGAGCCGCCCAAATCTCTTCACTCACTCAGCCTACAGCGCGACGGGGTTCGGGTACGAGTTCCGGGATAGGCATGGGTGTCAGTATGTGAACGTTTATACCGGTCGCTGTATATGGGAACATGTCACTAAACTTTGTCACCTGTCAAGTAGAAGTGCCAATAAAGCAGGAAAGGAGGAGAAANTTGACAGACACACCAACTAACAAATTAAAACTTGAATAAAAATATTTGAATTGTGACTTTTTCAACGGAGTAACTTGAAATTTAAACTAGTTAGTTTATATTTTTTCATAAAAATGATTTATTTTCAAGTTATGTTAATATCTAATTTTACGTTCACATGCATATATAATCTTGCTTTCTTAAAATAATGACGTATAATTCAGATCATACAGAGTCACATATATTCGTCATACTCTATTTACTATTGCAAACTAAATCTGTATAAGCAAATTAAGTTCAATACAGCTGTACCATCCTCACCCTCAGTGGAGAAGTTGTTTCGTACTGGCGGAGAAGTTTATGGGAATGGAAATGACAACTGAGTATAAACAAATTCGAAATGCAGAAAATTTAGATTTGGCATGCCCTATGTCTATTACACAAATTGACTGCCAGCTTGCAGAAATGGTCTAATATTCTCGTAGGCTTTCATGTCGTACCTACTCACTTAAGTACCTTAGCGAAAGACAGGCACTCCCGACATTATCTGAAGCCTCCCAGCCTCTACATCCTTGTCTGTATCCCGTTTAAAATAGATAGTGCCAGAACCCTCTATTTTATCTTAAAACAATAATTTTGGCGTACTCTTGCACCCAATACTGTAATAAATGATATCATTGCCAGAAATCTCTATTTAGCTGAAAACAAATAGATAATTTTGGATTACTCTTTCACCCAATACTGTAAACAAACGACATCAGTGCACTACAGTGCCCAATTTCTGAAACAAAGATGGTGGTAGAGCAGAAGCAGCTCACACTGCTGTCAGACGAGATTGGCGTAACTGTTACACATCAGGCTAATTTTTCTTAATCATTTAATATAATCACTTGGTTGAAATTTCGTAGAAGTTACCTGGTCCGTTTTTTGTTTCCCCTATGTAGAAATATATATATATATATATATATATATCAATCAGTATCCACAAACAGGATTTACATAAATTATTTTTAGTGTTCACGACATCAGATATTAATTTTAGCTTTTTATTTAAGAGTATCTGCAGTGGGTTTCTGAGCAGTTAAGTACAGCTGAAAGTCACGTGGCAATTTTTATAGATGGGTACACAACCAACGGGCTGAAAGTAAAAACTCCACAGCGTTCATTGTACTGTGAACAGCTTATACATTCATGAATACCAGAAAATGCTTCTATTGTTATATCAACTTAACTGCAGCATATTACATTGTTTGTTTTTACTGCCTTAAAAATTAATACAAATATATATTGTCAAATTAAAATTAGGAGTTATCCAAGGAATGCTATCAAATTTCCCATTTTCCCTTTAAGCACAGCACTCGCTTTGTTCTCAACATTTTTGACCCTCTCCACCGGGGTCCACATTTAAATGATACGAGAGGTCTAAGCCCTCTACACGACTTTCAAGGGACAATACTCCCAAGGAAGCTTACGTTATAGATTGAATTAAAAATTAATCTCAAGTGTATTTACTATAAATTACTTGATTGCATACTAGAACTAGAGAAAACACATGTCATCAAAGTAATTATAAAAATAATTATCATGTGAAAGTAGTTTTAATAAATAAGCTAACAAGACCAGTGAATATGAAATCTTCTCACAACAACGTTTCTCCGGGTATTAAGTAATTTTAAAATTTTAGAAATAAAAATTTTTCCAGTGCGTGAACGACCTGAGGGCTCTGTCGTTAAAAGCCACAAAAAAAAAAAAAAGGAATAATTTTACACAAGGAACCTCAGGAAAGTTTGGCGTACTCTATGACTAATTTATAAAACTATAAAGTATTACAATCAATTAATTATCTAATTTCGGAGGCTCCTGCGTGCCAGCCATTCACAAAGGGTTGAACCTCCGCAAGGTGGGTAACGACCTCGTGGCTACGTCGTGCTTGACGGGAACGACAACGGCCACCCTTGACTCCCGACTACTCTCTTTCTCTTGCTCTCGCAACACTCTCCATTTACTCTCCTTCTGGAAGCTCGTGCCTCCTCTTTTTAAAACCTCGATCATTGGAAACGCCGCTGACTTCGCCAGTCTCGTAAGGGATACCCGGAGGTTCTCGAACAATCTAGAACACCACAGGAAGACACGCCTTGTATAAGCAGTTCACGATAAACTGAGCACTTTTGAAAGACCTGCTTAAGATCTAGCTGTACGCATAATTTGTATTCTTCCGCCACACGTAAAATTAACAGTGCCGTGGGCCTGATAATTTTATTCATGCGTCGGTCATGTGGAACTGTGAGAATAAAAAAAAAAAGAAAATTATTTTACATATTTGTTTATTTTTACACTTATATGCATTAAAAAACCGCATGCAAATTAAATAATTTCTCTNGAAAATTATTTCACATATTTGTTTATTTTTACACTTATATGCATTAAAAAACCGCATGCAAATTAAATAATTTCTCTATTTACAAACTGCACAACTGAAGTGACAGCTAGCTATTTCTGCGAATCGGACACTGAACATAACACTTCAGACATAGCAAAATCTAAATAGGACTACAGAGATGTTAAATCTGACATCAATGTGAATATATATTTAAAAAATTCAACCAGCATTTTTCTTTAAGAAAATTGTACTTGCATTTCTCCAATAGGCCGTACACACAATGCNATTTAAAAAATTCAACCAGCATTTTTCTTTAAGAAAATTGTACTTGCATTTCTCCAATAGGCCGTACACACAATGCCCATGGCTTCGCTGTAATTATTTTTCTAAGATTATGACCTGCTTCTCCCGCACTAAGGCAAAACAAAGAATCTGGTGACACAAAACCCTAGCATTGTTTCTAAACTAGTAAAAGAAAAGGGCTTACAGAACTAGGAGTAAATAGAATTCTAATTCATGAATCATCACGCTAGTAGTGCACCGCACAAAGAAGCTGTGGTGAAGATGTGTTCTTTTCGCAGTACTCCGGTGCGTTCNATCATCACGCTAGTAGTGCACCGCACAAAGAAGCTGTGGTGAAGATGTGTTCTTTTCGCAGTACTCCGGTGCGTTATCAACTAGAACAAATGGAGAAAGTGTCCAATAACAAATAAACCTTATTATAATTATGAATATCTATATAATTCAATTATTTTCATATTTTTTNCGTTATCAACTAGAACAAATGGAGAAAGTGTCCAATAACAAATAAACCTTATTATAATTATGAATATCTATATAATTCAATTATTTTCATATTTTTTCTCTCTCTCTAACTCTCTATCACTCTCTTTGTCTCTCTCTCTCGTACTTCACTACAATAAACTTTTGGCAACTGTCACAAGTAATAATTGTAGAATGATTTGGTATGTTCAAGCATAATATATTTTAAATGGAACTTAACGGGATCCGGGATAGGAGCCAGGCGCCGGCCGGCTGCCATGTTGTGACATAACCCAACAGAAATCTTGGATCCAGGTGAACTTGACCTTATACCTTGACCTTGGATGACCTTAAACCCAAAACATTACAAAATTATCCAAAATTCCAAAATTATTAAAAAAATTAATAAAACATTTATTAAAAAATTCATACAAAATTAAAATTTTGAATGTTTGAGCTTCGAGGTAATGGATATTCGGAGCCTCGGAGCCTTTCATGATCTGTCATTCCGGTTGTCCGACGGCCATCTTGATCGCAATATTGGATGTATGTAACGTTCACCTTGACCTTTAACCTTGACCTTGTTGACATTTGACCTTAAACCCAAAAAGTTAAAAAAATAGAAAAAATTGAAATCGAGGAAAAAATTACATGACGTAACTCGACTGCCATCTTGGATCTGGGTGAACTTGAACTTCGATGACCGTATACCCAAAAATTACAAATTTGTTAAAAAAATTTCCAAAAAAATTATAAAATCTCAAAATATATAAAAAAGGAGTTTTAACAATTATTAAAAATAATTTACAAAAAATTCAATTTCACATATTTGTACTAGGAGGGTACGGGGGACTGGAACCGACCAGCCACCATGTTATAACATCACCCAACCACCATATTGAATCCAAGTGACCTTAAACTTGAATTTTGACCTTAACTCCATGACCATGACCTCGGACAAAAACAAATCATAAAATTATCCAATAAAATTAAAAATTTAAAAACTTCCAAGAATAAAATTTTTTTTTTATTATTTTAAAAATTATTTAGAAATTTTATAAAAAATTTTAATTAAAAAAAATTACATTTCCGGAGGTCTTCTCAAACACTATGTCAGCAGACGACTGAACTTGACATTGTTTCTCATTGGTTAATTAGTTGGTCGCCCTACACTCCCTCCGCTAATGTTTCTAATTGATTTATTACTTATCTTCGCTTAACCCCCAACCAGGTTTCTTATTGGTTGATGACTCACACACGTTCGACCCGCCACCAATGATTCTCATTGTCTTAACATTCCCCTCCCCTTGCGACTCACCCTTGCTCATTCTGTCGAATGAACTTCACCTACCATTTTCGTTTGTTTGCTTCGATTTAGCCATCATGTTATACTCTGTACATATATGAAGGCCACATTCTTGACAGTTGACGATCGCCGCGCCAACGTTTGCTTTTCGTTTATGTATCCATTCGCCATCAACTGGCTTTGATGCGACGAGTCAGCGCGTCCAGGAGGTGCTGCTTCGTGTGGCAATTAGTGAACTACTTGGGTGGCCGTGGCAGGCGGCGAGAGGTTTGAAGGGCGTGTGTACGGTCGTTCATAAAAGCTGTACACGAAATATATGTTATTTTAGAAATTATGCAGAACTCGCGAAAAATAAAACTATTGGCATCTGTTCGTAAATATATTATATAAAGTAAACGAACGCTATTCTTTTCTGGCTTGTAGTGCTTCGAAAGTAACCCCACATATTGCGCGCACAACATTTCAGCGCGTGCTCTGAGCCACATTTTTTTCTCAAGAGGTATTATCTTTATAAAGTTTACTGCTGTTATATTACTAGCTCGGAACAAAAGGAATTTGAAATATTTTTCAGCCAGATTATATAAAAAAAATAATCCAACAATATTATGCAATATTTTTGTATGCTTTTGGGATTAATATCAAACACGTAAGAGAAGCTGGGTTGGAGAGGGGGGATAAGACGTGAAAAAAGTTTTTGGAAATGCATTTCATTTGGATATGGATCGTTTTAATGTGACTTTAATTTTGAACACCTATACATTTCTACCTTAGCACGAAGTTTAGTACTTAACATTAAAAACCGATGTTTTATGACCATGTAAAATAAAATGTATTAATTAACCTCGCAACTCTTTCTTATCTAATGTGTGTCGGCAGTGCACTCAGAATAGCTAACGTAATATTAACTTTTGTTCGTTCGTGCATCAGCTGATACATGATTTTGTAAATGGCACGTTGTTTAATTTGAATACATCAAGTTGCCACTCACTGACTGTCAGGATGTGGTCTTCTTATATGAAATGAACTATAGTTGGTGTCGACCTTGACCTTGACTCAATGACACTGAACTCGAAAAATAGAGAAAATTCTCAGTCTGTACAATTGTTTATTACTAGTTGGTCACAACACGAGGCTGTAACGATTAACCATACTACTAGCTATCGACTGACTTCACCCAAGACTAACTCCGCCCAAGACTGGATCTTTGCAAGACTCATTGAGCCCAAGACTAGCTACTGGCAAGATCTCTTCCTGCAAAATTGGCTAGATCAACCGNGATCTTTGCAAGACTCATTGAGCCCAAGACTAGCTACTGGCAAGATCTCTTCCTGCAAAATTGGCTAGATCAACCGACAAGACCAACCTGAAATACCATCCACCTATACAAACAAATTATGATGGACAATCTCGAAAAAAATCTCTAATAAAAGTCTTGCAGCTACCCTTTTCGGACAAAATCTTTGCAAAATTTTCGCTAAACATTTCTANAAAAAATCTCTAATAAAAGTCTTGCAGCTACCCTTTTCGGACAAAATCTTTGCAAAATTTTCGCTAAACATTTCTACCAGAGATCACCATACCAAAGGGTCATACTAACTTACCAAGCTAACTTACCAGGCCGATCAACTAGTTGCGAAACATTCCTGTAAAAATTTTCCTTTTTTAATTAGTTTACCATATAGAAATAAATCATCCTTTTTAAACGACCCGAGTAAGGCATAATATTTCAGATCGAACCATATCCCTCCTCCTGAACACACGCCCATACATTTGATCTAAAACAGACCCTCGCAATCGATTGTTTACACCACTGAATTAATTAGTCTTTCAGAGAAGAAGAAGGGGCTGTATAGGAAATTAGACACCCATGTCTATATATACACAAATTTAATTTATTTACTTATCATATACATATTACNGGGCTGTATAGGAAATTAGACACCCATGTCTATATATACACAAATTTAATTTATTTACTTATCATATACATATTATCTTTCTAATGATTTTGTACAATATATCTTTATATTTCTCAGATGTTTGCAGATCGTGGTTTGTAGCCAACAGTCTCTTCCCATATAACCCCGAGACTTCAGTTTACCTATGATNGGGCTGTATAGGAAATTAGACACCCATGTCTATATATACACAAATTTAATTTATTTACTTATCATATACATATTACCTTTCTAATGATTTTGTACAATATATCTTTATATTTTTCAGATGTTTGCAGATCGTGGTTTGTAGCCAACAGTCTCTTCCCATATAACCCCGAGACTTCAGTTTACCTATGATNTCAGATGTTTGCAGATCGTGGTTTGTAGCCAACAGTCTCTTCCCATATAACCCCGAGACTTCAGTTTACCTATGATTGAAGATATATCAAAAAGGCTTGAGAGATACCCGCATTTTTGCAGGTCAATCAAATGTCTGAGTCTATCAACAAGTTCATTCGGGTCTTCGGGAAATATGTAACGAGCGTTCTTGACGTCTTCTGACTTCTTCACACCACTTGTTGAAGGAACCTCGTTGGTGAAATGTGCGCGAACGTCGAGAGAATCATCATCCTTCTCATCAGATACTTCATCGACACTGTCGTCATAGTCATTATCATCAATGCTGTCTTAATGATCGTCTTCAACTTCTGCTTTATTCCCAATATCATGTTTAATTTTCTTTCTTATAGTCGCATGGTCATCATCAGTATTTAGAGCAGACGACTGTTTATTTGAAGTTCGTTGACTTCACGCGAACGTCTTTCAAGTGTACATTCCTCACATACTGACTCTACCACGCCTCATAGGTCTCTCATTCCATCATTAGCATTAACTTTCTCGTCATAATCGTCTGAGGAATCAGCATCCATCGCTGTAGCAGGGGGTATTGACATCACTTGCTGGCTCCTAAAAGACGAATCCTTGCAATTCTTGATGTGGTTCTTTAATGTATCATCTTGCATAAACTGCATGTGCCCACTGTCGTAATGCTTCATCACGCGAGTTCCCTCGTCGTCTGCGAACATTTTATGAATAATTTAACAGGAGGAAACGAAGTCAACACTTCCTATCTCGAGTCAAGCAAGACATGTGACATTTACATGTACTAGTGTGTCTCTTTAAATTATCGCTTCTACCAAATGTTGTATCACAGTTGGTACATGATAGTGATTTGGAGGTCGGTATTTTTAAACATTGGCGTTTTTCATGTAGACGAGCATTATAGCTTTTGCTGAGGATCTTTCTACAGTAGCAACGCTGTTTTCCATGCAATTTCCCAGCAGAGAGAGAAGGTGCATCCATCAAGATAAGCTCTACAGTATTTTTCATGAAAATGATGCAATCGTACCTGACGTATCTGCTACATTAAAGTAATATGGAATTCGTAGAGAATCTTTTTAGTCTCAAACTCGAATGCTTACAGACGTTGTACCAGAGGGGTCAGAATAACACGCACAATATANAGAGAATCTTTTTAGTCTCAAACTCGAATGCTTACAGACGTTGTACCAGAGGGGTCAGAATAACACGCACAATATTTTTTTTTGTAAGTACTTCACTTCTGACCCAGAAAACCAAGTTTGACAAATACATTTAGATTTCTCACTTAGGCATAATTTGTCATAATTAATTCCCTCGTTCAGCACTCTCCATGATGAATCAAATTAATTTCTTCNTTCTCACTTAGGCATAATTTGTCATAATTAATTCCCTCGTTCAGCACTCTCCATGATGAATCAAATTAATTTCTTCTGAAGTTCTGAGTGCACAGCGCCTGCTTCTAGTTATTCCTGCATCCTCTGCCATTGCAAAGCCGAGTTTTTCTAGGCTGGCAAGGCTGAAGGATTATCTTCGTTCTTCCACGAGCCAGGTAAGGATGCACCACTTGGCAATTCTACGCATGTATTAAGATGGCGTAGACTGCCTTGACATCAGCGAGCTGTGTAGTGAATTCGTAAATAATAACTGTCATATTAAAGTGTTTCAAATGTAATTTGATTTCATTTATAATTAAATTTTACAATATTTACTGGTGAAAATATTTGTAATCCATTTTTGGTTGTTATAAACATCTTGGCTTCAAGGTTGTAGACTTTACTTTTTATTTTTCAGACATGTATTTTAGGTTTTGATCGCACCGAATGCAATGATATCAATAATGTCTTAAGGGTTGCTTAAAGGCTTGCCCCTCTCTGAGTTGGAAATGTTTCACCACTATAGTCAGTTGGTGATTACCATAACGTTTATCTCATTTGNGGCTTGCCCCTCTCTGAGTTGGAAATGTTTCACCACTATAGTCAGTTGGTGATTACCATAACGTTTATCTCATTTGTAAGTTCACATGTGTTAATTCGTGTGTGTGCTCCACCCCCTTTTAAATTATTCAACAGGTAAACTAAATTTCACCAATCTCAGTACACATATAGTATTTAGTAAGGACACCTGACTTATATGGTTTTAGATCACGCCGGGCACTTATTATAAAAATGGCGGGAATTTTAAAATTTATGGTGATATGTCATATCTCGGGAACCATTCAACCGATTTATACCAAATTTTGTTTGTTAACATCACATCATGCAATAATTGAATTTAGTTATTGATGTTGTTGTAGGTCCACCATTTTGGAAGATTGCACTACATGGAATCTTCAAGTTTTTACATTATACTAAAAAACTACTCAACCAATTCTCATAATATTTGGCATGCAAGTTATACTATGGTAGATCACGTAAACTTATGCAATTNGGCCTGCCCCTCTCTGAGTTGGAAATGTTTCACCACTATAGTCAGTTGGTGATTACCATAACGTTTATCTCATTTATAAGTTCACATGTGTTAATTCGTGTGTGTGCCCCACCCCCTTTTAAATTGTTCAACAGGTAAACTAAATTTCACCAATCTCAGTACACATATAGTATTTAGTAAGGACACCTGACTTATATGGTTTTAGATCACGCCGGGCACTTATTATAAAAATGGCGGGAATTTTAAAATTTATGGTGATATGTCATATCTCGGGAACCATTCAACCGATTTATACCAAATTTTGTTTGTTAACATCACATCATGTAATAATTGAATTTAGTTATTGATGTTGTTGTAGGTCCACCATTTTGGAAGATTGCACTACATGGAATCTTCAAGTTTTTACATTATACTCAAAAACTACTCAACCAATTCTCATAATATTTGGCATGCAAGTTATACTATGGTAGATCACGTAAACTTATGCAATTCAAATAGATGAAGTACTTATTAAAAATATGGCGGACAATGNTCAAATACATGAAGTACTTATTAAAAATATGGCGGACAATGCAAATATTGTAGGTTTATTTTGTATAACAACCATACCATTCAATCAATTTCGACCAAATTGTGTATACTGGCAGTATCTATATAAGCATAATATATATCAAGGAAAAAACCACCTTATACAGCCATTTTATAAGATAGCACCACAAGAATTAATAAAGTTTTTATGTTATATCTCGGGAAAAATTTACCGAAACCTACCTAAATTTGGCAAATAAGTAGTACTGCGGTAACTGATGTATATATGTATGTTTTAAAAATGTTAGACACTTATTGTCAAAATGGTACCCATATTGCCATTTTAGCATATATCATTGAAACCATGTAATCAATTCCAACTTAACTTTATATGCAGGTAATATGTATTACAAACATCCAATTTGTCTTCATGGAGCCTCTACTTTCCGCCATATTGTACGATAGTATGATAGAGCCACTTGAACAAGTAAAACTTTTGTGTCATATCTTGGGAAACAATTGACCGGTTACTACCAAATAGTTTCGGCACACAAGTAGTACTGCGGCAAGTGATGTAAACTATAGTATGTTTTAGGAATANCGGTTACTACCAAATAGTTTCGGCACACAAGTAGTACTGCGGCAAGTGATGTAAACTATAGTATGTTTTAGGAATATTGGACACTTATTTACAAAATGGTGGCTATATAGACAATTTATCTTCGTGTGCTATATCATAAAAACCATATAATTAATTACAACATTATTTTGAATGCTGGAAGTTTATATTANCGGTTACTACCAAATAGTTTCGGCACACAAGTAGTACTGCGGCAAGTGATGTAAACTATAGTATGTTTTAGGAATCTTGGACACTTATTTACAAAATGGTGGCTATATAGACATTTTATCTTCGTGTGCTATATCATAAAAACCATATAATTAATTACAACATTATTTTGAATGCTGGAAGTTTATATTATAATCATCAAATATGTCCACACAAAATATGTTTTGTCCACCATTTTAAAAGATAGCATTACATGATCAAATTAATTTTTTGCATCATACCTCCGAAAAACAACATCACATTTCTACCAAATTTGACAAACTAGTAGCACTATGACAAGCCATGTAAAGTGATATGTTTTGAGTGGAGCAGACACATATTTTCAAAATGGGGCCATATTATCTATTTAATTATGAATTTTATATCTACGAAACAACTAAACAAATTTTACCTTAATTTTGTATGCTGGCAGTATCAATTATATAACCAACACATTTGTCTGCATACAGCCTAATTTCTCGACCATTTTGTAAGACGTGAATAAAACAAAGTTTATATGTCATATCTTGGGAAATAACAACCCGATTGCCACCAAATTTGACGAATAAGTTGTACTGCGGTAGGCCATATTAATTTGTATGTTTTAATTGCGCCAGCCACTTATTTTCAGAATCGTGGCTATAATAACACTTCAGTTTAGTGTGATATATACACGAAACCATGACAGCAACTTTAACTTAACTTTTTATGCTATATCAACGACAATCATCGAATGTGTTAATAAATAATAATTTTGTTCTCCATTTATGAATATACTATATGTACTAACATGTTTTGAGTTGGTTAGACATTACATTTCAAAATGGCGGCCATATAAACATTTTAGCTTAGTATGCTATATCTACGAATATACGAAAGAAAATTAAACTTTACTTAGTATCCTGGCAGTATCAATCACAAACATCAAATGTGCTTGTAAAGAGTATCATTTGCCCACCATTTTTTAAGATAGTCCACAGGAAAAAATTATGTTTTAGTTATATCTTGGGAAACAATCAACCTCATCTTACCAAATTTGGCACAGGTGTTGTACTATTGTAGGCCATATTAATTAACATGTTTTAAGTGAACAGACATACAATTATTTTTAGAATGTGTGTGTATAAACACTTTAGCTTAGTATGCTGTATCTACGAAAACATGTTACCGATTATATCTTAACTTTGTAAACTGGCAATATTTATGACAATCATGGAATGTGCTAAAATATAACCTATTTGTACTCTATTTATGAAGATCGTCGCATGAAAAAAACTAAGTTTTTATTCCATATCTCGAGGACCAATCTACCTATTCCATCAAAATTTTACATATAAGTAGTGCTATGGTAGGGCATGTAAACTTACATGTTTTAGGTGCAGCAGACCTTTTATTAAGTGGCGTTAATATAAATAAAGTATATTAATATGTTATGTCTATTAAACAATTCGACATAATTCAACCAAACTTCGCACGCAAACAGTATTCAATGGAATCATCAATTGGGCATAAAGAGTAACTCTTTTGCTGAATTTTTTTTGTAAAATATAGCTTGGTGAGTAAATGGAACAATTATACTACAATTTCGGAACCATTAAACTTATTTCCACCAAATTTCGCAAGCAAGTAATGCTACAGAAGGCCATGTAAACTGACATGATTGAAGTGGGATCAAATACTGATTTTCAAAATGACGACCTTATAAATATTTAATGTTAGTAAACTCTATCGTTCAAAACGTTAGCCTGATTACATCCGGAGTTGATGTTCCGAATCCTACTTCTATGATGCACTTGATTACTCGCTGGGTTATGGCACGATGTTTTCTAAGTTCGAATCCCGGGCAAGGCACGTGTATATTTGCCATTGTGTCTAGTGTTGCATATGTTTCTGGTTCCATCTCTAACCCTATTGCTGTCAACGATACGTCAAGGCCTACCTTCCAGCTCAGCTTTTTATAAATTAATTAAAAATAATTTTCACCCATGTAGAGGACAGTAGGCTCACTATTTATTTCAGTAACTTCTTATTTTTTTTAGTGATTGTGAAATAGGTTAAGACTAAATACATAACTGATTAATCCACCTCATTGGATGAGCGTAAATTTTTCGTACTATCAAGAGTAAATTAAACGAGAGGAACATTATTTTCAATACTCATTTTTCTTGTTTGCCACGAATAAGAAAGCACTTCAAGCACCACTGTCGTGTGGCTAGGCTGTATTCTGTTTTTCCATTACCGTATTTATAACAATGAGTCAAAATTTCACGATATAAAACAACCATCGAGTGAAGTATTGAACCTTTCATCTTTCTTCAGAGGACTTCAGATTGAAGATGGTGTTTAACCTTACATCGTGAAAGAGAATTTACAACTATAGATGTAAGTAATGAATTTCCAAATTCAGCGATTGCAGTGCTTCTTGAATTTGTCATTACCAATATCAAAATGCGGATGTGGAAAGGTTGCTTCCGAATCATCATTTATGAAGAACGGGTTTTTTTACACTATGAAAAGAAAGACTGAACTCATTACCAGTGATTTCTTCTAAACATAGCTCAAGGAGTCAAGAAAGAAATTACTTGTAATGAGACTGTTTAGGTTTCTATGCCAACTAGTTAATTTTTAATACAGTAAAAATTATGGGAATTGTATTGTACTCATCTACGAATTTTACTTGATAATATCCAAAATACTTAGCCTAGGCACAAGGTAACATAGGGACATATAAATTAATTATAAAAAATGTTAGTTAAATTGTATGCATTGTATTACTGAAGAACCTAATTTTTTTGTCACAGTTTGACATTTCCTTAAAACAACCCTGTATACGAGTAAAGTTTCATAAGGCTAGGTTACGACCTGCACGTATGGGATTGTTAATTTCTTTCAGATTTATGTTTACAAGAAGAATAATGTCAAAAATTTATCTATGAAACTATAGCAATTTAACTGTCCCCGAAGGGGAAAAAAACGTAAACACTTTTAATACGATTTTGTGACATTTTCGCCTTTTTACAATCGTCAAATATACAAAGTGAACANCAGATTTATGTTTACAAGAAGAATAATGTCAAAAATTTATCTATGAAACTATAGCAATTTAACTGTCCCCGAAGGGAAAAAAAACGTAAACACTTTTAATACGATTTTGTGACTGTAAAATAACAACTGATAGAATGTGTCAAGACATTTTCGCCTTTTTACAATCGTCAAATATACAAAGTGAAAATTTGTTGAAGAATATATATTCATCAACTCTTAAAATGTGACGTCGCTATAGGCAACAATGTGAAATCATCAGTGATTACCCTACAAGAAATGATCAAAAAACTGCATAGACATTTTCGCCTTTTTACAATCGTCAAATATACAAAGTGAAAATTTGTTGAAGAATATATATTCATCAACTCTTAAAATGTGACGTCGCTATAGGCAACAATGTGAAATCATCAGTGATTACCCTACAAGAAATGATCAAAAAACTGCATAACAGGTGAAATGTGCTATTAATTACTCCTCACAGTAAGAGTCCATAGCAGAATATAGATTTCTGAGAAATTTTGTAATTTAAGACGTAGATTCCAAAACTGCAAGCATATTCATACTTTTATTAAGAGGTTACCTAAATCACTTTTCATTATAGGACGAACAAAAAGCGAACGGGCATCCAAAAGAAAAAATATTGCATAATTCACGAAGTGGAAGCGAGTTTGTCTGTGCACACCGTGGACAGCTCCTGAAACGGTAACCAGGAATCGAAACTTCATAAATATTACTTAGTCACGGTGTGTTTTCCAAGTCCATACATATTCGCTGACATGTTCACACCTGGCTTTAAATTAAGAAGTCAAAATGACACCTATTTGAACGACTTGAAGCCTTCTGAATTCATAGTATATCTGAATTTTATGTTGTATAGCGCCACGCTTGAAAAAGGAATTAAAATATTAATTGTCTCGCTACCCGTTAATCCAATTACGTTTTCATATCAGTTATCAGGCCCGTTTCGTTTCCCGGGTTTTTTGTTTGTAATTTCTGTTTTTAAGTGTCCTTCGCGTCATAAAAACCTATTTAAATTCCTGTGTTACGCTCTGTTAACAGTGCATGTTGAACCCAGTTTCGTCCCTCTTCCCTCCCATATCAGCGTCACAATGTATCGTGTTATCGTTCGGACAACACTCATTATTCATATTTCATATGCGGGAGGTCTTGGGGGGCTCCCTGACTGTAAAGTTTGCATTGTTAGTTGTTTATAATGTCGACTTCAGGAATTTCAGTAGATTTAAGATAGGATAAAGATTTACGTCAGCTAACTGTACACGAGACATAAGTGCATGAAGTGAAACAAACATGATGAATTACATTTACTAGAGTATTCATTTTTATTGTAAGTGTATTCATGTTAATATTTTTATTGCGCAGTTAAGGATTCCGTAGTGGAAGAAACATCAGCACAGATGTATCTTACCAATTTAGGTTTTAATTAAATGCCGAAGAATGANAGGATTCCGTAGTGGAAGAAACATCAGCACAGATGTATCTTACCAATTTAGGTTTTAATTAAATGCCGAAGAATGAATTTTTCAGTTACTCCTCAGTACTGAATCGGCGTGAAGTAATGTTAATAAATAATAACGACAAAAAATAAACCTTATTTACTGAATACACCGTGAAACGCAAAATAAGTTACTTAAATATCATAATGTTGCATGGTTCGGTGGTAGCAACATAACAGCTTATTGATCATACTTTATTTTGTTGCTCTGAAATAATGCGACTTACTACTCTGTAATGCTTGGTAGTAATATACAGCTGTGTAATACAAGAGAAGAAATAATTTAGTTGACTAAACTCCACTACTGGTAGAACTAAGACGCTCTGCAATACTAACCAAATAGATAGCAGAACATGCTGGGCTGCTGGGAAAACCGTATACATCTAAACACACATTTTGGGCGTNATACTAACCAAATAGATAGCAGAACATGCTGGGCTGCTGGGAAAACCGTATACATCTAAACACACATTTTGGGCGTACAGTTGTGCATTACCAACAGTACGTACATTTAATATTCAATAAACTCTACTGCAGGAATTATTTTACAGCTATGTAATGGCTACAGAACATATAATTAGACTTTACAGTCAAATATTTGTGAACACATAANGGAATTATTTTACAGCTATGTAATGGCTACAGAACATATAATTAGACTTTACAGTCAAATATTTGTGAACACATAAATTTCGTTCATACACTTTTTTTTTCCAGAGCGTATAACAACTCATTTAAAGTTAATTCAGTTCATACATGCTAAGGACTTTTGGAACATTTAACGTTTTTGTTCTTTTACCATCAAACATTTTATCCCCTTCACGTCGTTTAGACTAATAAGTGGAGTTAGAAATTTATTGTGAAATAATCCTAGCATAGGGTAGATTTCAGCATCATGTATTCTTACAGATGCCTTTTAGTATATATGAAATGTTACTTTTCAGAGTGAGAGGCACNGTAGATTTCAGCATCATGTATTCTTACAGATGCCTTTTAGTATATATGAAATGTTACTTTTCAGAGTGAGAGGCAAATTATATATCTTACCAGCCCACTTAGGATTTATGTTGCTTTTTAGTTTTAGTTTACGCAAGAATTTCTATAGCTATGCATAACACTCGCTGAACTTGAGTGACCGTGAGTGAAAGGCGATGCTTTCGCCCTTGCAGTGTATGGTAGTTCAATTGACAAGCTAACAAGATGTCTTATCAGCTTAAGTTCGTGTGGAGAAGCTTGTCAGATAACCGCTTTGTCTACGTCTCTCTCTCTGTTTATTAAGTGTCTGAACGAAAGCATTTATATATGCATGCTGCGTTTGTCCCCTGATTANATATATGCATGCTGCGTTTGTCCCCTGATTAACTTCTAAATGATTTAACAATGCATATGGAAAATGTTATTGAAAGATGGAAGTGATACGAAAATGTTTGCATGTTTTTGGAGTTAGTTCGCTGTCCTGAAACACGGCAGCACTGTAACGTCTTCCATTTGGCCGTGGCGCCAACGTGTGAAAAGACAAGTATCGTCCACTATGGTCTATTCGTAGTATCTTCACACTTTTTGAATCAATCACCTCATATATGACGAGTTTGGCGGTTTCATAAATATGCCATTTATCACAACCATTTCAAAATTCTATTAACATAAAAATATGCTATTTCTAGTTAAATTTAAATATTTTTTATAGATAAATAACAGCATGTAATTTTTGTTAATAAGAATAAAAACAGAGAGAAACTAGGTGTGTTGGTAATGCCTAATTAGAAATAGTTCTCGTGCGAAATATTATTAAAGTGAATCCGCACAAATACAGAGCGCTGTCTCTTTGGTGTAATGATCAAATGACTTGGTTAAGCTGTATTTGTACAAGGTGGAGGAATAGCCTTGAAGTAGAACTTAAGCAGGGTCTCAGAGAAGTTGAAAGCAACTGTGAATTGACTGTAGCTATTGATGTTTCTCCTTTTAAGAGAACCAGACATATGATCCAATAATGCGTGTCATAGTTTTACAAAAATTATGATACAGAAGATATGACACTTACTTCAATTTTATGGAATTTTTAAAATCTAATTAGATTCTCCAATTCGAGGAAATGTAAAAGAAATTGTATAACTTACTAAAATATTTGCATTGGTTTCAACATAATATTGGACACAATCCCGAAATTATTAATTTTTTAAAACTAAAAAAGTCGGTAGAGATTTTGGATTAACATAACATTTACATATATAAAACTGATAAGTTAGTANTTTTTTAAAACTAAAAAAGTCGGTAGAGATTTTGGATTAACATAACATTTACATATATAAAACTGATAAGTTAGTCAATTTTTTAATTAAAATAACTAAACATAATAGCTAAAAAAAGAATTTTATCATAAAAATATGTTAACTTTATAATTATAATGTTTTAATTTTATTTTAAAACTAAATACCATGTACAAACAAATCATGAACACAGATTGATACAATATACTGAAGAGAGAGAGAGAGAGAGAGAAAAAAAAACAAAAAAAAACTGGTATAGGCGTGCGTATGCAAATAACAGAGGTATGGAACCAATCAGAGTAACGCGATGCGGTCGGCAGCTAGATCGGTTACTGCTGCTACAATGGCAGGTTATCAAGATTTAAGTGAGTTTGAACGTGGTGTTATAGTCGGCGCACGAGAGATGGGACATAGCATCTCCGAGGTAGCGATAACATTTGGATGTTCGCGTATGACCATTTCACGTGTGTACCGTGAATATCGGGAATCCGGTAAAACATCACATCTTCAACATCGCTGCGGCCGAAAAAAGATCGTGAACGAACGGGACAAACGACGACTGACGAGAATCAATAAATGTGACAGACGTGCAACCCTTTCTCAAATTGGCGCAGATTGGATTTGTGGACTGCCCTGCAGGATTCATGGTGTGAATTGCCTCCTGCATACCTTCAGACATTAGTCGAGTCCATGCCACATCGTCTTGCGGCACTTCTGCGTGCTCAGGAGGGGGTTACACGATATTAGGCAGGTGTACCAGTTTTTTTGGCTCTTCATTGTATAATCTAAATAAATTACGTGTATAATATCGTCAACGAACTCATAACTAAATACTTTTAAAAATCGCCAAAATATTGGGGCACTACCAAAGGATAAAATTGAATTACACGATGTTGAAGAAAATGCGATTACAAACATTACCACAGGAAAGAAAATTAATATTACGAACTTATTTAAAATGTTATATTTTGTTGTAAATATCATTAAATTAATTACTTATTTGATAAGAGTTTTAAATGTATTCCTCACTCATCCTGTAATTCTAAATATCACGGTAAAGTTAAAATAGGATTTAATAAATATAAAACGAAAACTAAATAATTTTTTATACAATGGCAAGGAAGAAATTGAAAACGGTAAAACAATATTTGATACAAAACTTTCATAAACTATTTATTATATTATGATATATCACGTTATCATATAATTGATTGTTTATTCTTTAAAAATGTTAAAATTATGCGTATTTAAAAACGTATATCCTCAGATTTTTACATAATTATTTTAAAAGTGTTTTTTAAATGTTGATTTTTCTTTTTTTAAGAATTTAGTTTTTGGCTTTTTCAATATTTTATGCGAGTCGTTCAGAAGTTGTTTTGTTCTATGAAATCGAGTACACATTAAAATCAGATTATAGACTAAACAGACAAAATTTACCAAGAACGCGGGTAAAAAAAATAGCATTTTAAGGCGAGATTTGTTGTTTCAGAAACCGCTTTTCATATTTACACTTCTATGACGATGTGCCACATACTTAAAAGAAGGCAGGCTTTATATTTATATAAATACTTGTTCCGTACATTATTTCGTAGACAAAAATATTAGAAATTATTCACTTTCAGTAAAAATCCGACCTGGTTTGACTTGGAAAGCTTCCTTAAACTTATTCTTACAGTCAAACATTGTAAACAGATATGGCGCGTGGTCAGAGAGTACGAGAGAGCGCCAGCGAGTATACAACTTCGTGCTCTTTCTTTGCTATCGTTCTTTCGCGCTCTCTACGACGAATTGAGACGACCAGAGAATGTTCTCTCTGAAGCCATAATGAAGTCGCGTGAGCGAGAGCACGAGAGACCGCTCTCTGGCCCAATTCAAACACGGCCGAAATCTGACAAATAGAAACAGTCGTGTTTTCAAACGCAGCTTTGAAAGCGTTGCCTAGTAAAGCAANAAAAGCGTTGCCTAGTACTGCTTCGTAAAGCAAGACAATTATTATCGTAGTCAATATGGCTGCGACGGCTGCCCCACGTACTACTACAACAATACTGTGAGGCGTAAGATTCCCGTTACTACGATTTGTCCATCCTTCATTTCAAAGAACTTCAGCCATTTCGCGGAATAATACTTAAAAATACAATTTTCTCTGTTCTTCGTGAAAACTTATGTAGTCCATTCATGGTTACTTTCAACTTTTCTGTAACCCTGCTCAGGTTATCATTTCAGGTTATTTCTCCACCTCATGCAAACTAATTTTAAATAAGTTTAGAAAATTACACCAAAGGGACATCACATAGCATTTGTATGAGAACTAATTATTACTAGGTNAATACTGTGAGGCGTAAGATTCCCGTTACTACGATTTGTCCATCCTTCATTTCAAAGAACTTCAGCCATTTCGCGAAATAATACTTAAAAATACAATTTTCTCTGTTCTTCGTGAAAACTTATGTAGTCCATTCATGGTTACTTTCAACTTTTCTGTAACCCTGCTCAGGTTATCATTTCAGGTTATTTCTCCACCTCATGCAAACAAATTTTAAATAAGTTTAGAAAATTACACCAAAGGGACATCACATAGCATTTGTATGAGAACTAATTATTACTAGGTATTACCAACATCTCCATTCTCTATCTATTTTTGTTTATATCGACAGTAAATAAAATAATGCATTTTGTGCATAAAATATAAGCAGAAGTTCAATCTAACCAAAAATAAAAAAACCTTTATGTNAATTTTAAATAAGTTTAGAAAATTACACCAAAGGGACATCACATAGCATTTGTATGAGAACTAATTATTACTAGGTATTACCAACATCTCCATTCTCTATCTATTTTTGTTTATATCGACAGTAAATAAAATAATGCATTTTGTGCATAAAATATAAGCAGAAGTTCAATCTAACCAAAAATAAAAAAACCTTTATGTTAACACAAGTATAAAATACTTATGATTTATGAAATATTATAGGAAACAACAAAACACGTCACAAATGGGGTGGTTTTTCAAAGGTTTATTTAAAAATAATGTGAAGATGCAGCGAATAGACTAAAGGCAAAAATTAATCGCGTGCACGCGCAATCGCAATTTCGCCCAAAAGTTCCGTGATTAAAATTCAATCGTAGCTAGGTACTTCAGTACGTTGCAGATAAATACATATGTGTGTGAAGTTTTGGTTTCGTGTTTACGATCGACTGTAGGTGATGTGTGTTGTATAAGTATCTACTTATTACATGGACGGACATCAATAATTTTTTAGTGTTACTGTAGTAATATAAATTTTAATAAATTAATTAAAAAATCTAAATTTAAATATTTCATTTTTTTCTTAGCTCTGCGTCGTAATCACCCTGCTATATTACAAACTGATTTAGTTAAAAATAAAACACTGAGATGGAAATATATTTTTTCAAAAATATGTGATAAGAGACATACATTCTCGGGGCAAGAAATGATGCATTTATACTGGATTTCACTATCCTGACTCTACCAATTCGTAAATTATATCCAGTTATGCCTATAAAAATTCGTAAATTTTAGAGTCTCATATCTACCATGCCTAAAATTTGATTTGATGAAATGTGGTTCCTACATCATAAAATGGCTTAGATTGGCTGAAAATTTCGCCATATTTATTTTTAACGAATCTAAAACTATGGCTACCTATATAAAATTCAATATGGTGCTGGACGTAGGTAAATAATCATATTTTTTGATACAATATTATAATCTGACTGAAAAATACGTGCTGTACGGTATGTCACTCGATATAGCTTTATATTTAAATTCAAAAGTTTAAACAAAACTAATTTACTTTATTTTTATTAATATGCATATAATATTTGGAAAAATGCTTGGAAATAATCGTTAAAGTGAACATGCGTGAGCTATGAATTCATTGGTTACAATACAATTAAAATATAAATAATTAACGAAAAATATTTATAACAATATTTAAATATATACAATATTAATAGCTGGTGCGAAGAAATGTGCCGAGTTGGACATCGAATGTTTAGTATAACATATGTAAAGTTCGCAGCTGAAGTCTCGTCCGAGTAGTTAAGTATTTGAGATGTGATAGTCGCAACTCAAAGGTTCCAGGACCGAAACAAAATTAATGCCAAACAAAACAATATATGTTTTTAATGTTCACAGTTGTCACAGTAAAGTGCAAATTTTACATTGTTGCTCATTAATAATTCGAAATTGTGTTCAAAATGTATGTACGATATGTAACATTGTGTACTTAAAACTTTACATTTTCTCAAACATATAATAATACATAATTTAAATATATATATAATTATTTATGTTGCAAGGAATCTTAGATGTCGGATGGTTCCTCGATTCCATACCGTTACTATTACGAAATGCAAATTGTAAAGTCGCATGTTGAGATGGTAGAGGCAAGGAAGATGTCAGGGGGGAGGTCGATGTAAGTGGTATTGTGTGCCAAGGAGGGAGGGTTTGGCAGTCGCGTGTGAGGTGATGGGAGGAGAGTGATGTGTAGGGTGGTGAGGGGGTTGAGTGTGGCCTGAGGGGGTGGTGATGGGACTGCATGAGAATAGGTCGTTGGTTTTGGGAGGGGAATAGGGAAGGGGAGTTGAACGAAGCCGAATTATTGATCATGCCTGTTGTTGGTGGAGGAAGGGAGGGTGTATATGTTGATCTGTTGATCGCGCAGGGGATCATTAGGTTCCCGATGCTTAGGACTACGAAAATCGTGGTGTTATCACACGCTTACCTTTTTTAGACACTGTTATCAAAGTAACAACCATAAAATTATCGTATGGGGTGGTGGGTTGTGGAGGGAAGGTGGGGTGGGATAAAGAGTGTGATAGTGGTGAGTGTGAGGGTTGGTGGGGTTTAGGGGCATGGGGGTGATGGGACTGGGTGGTGATTGGGGTGTTGGCTGATGTTGAGTGGTTAGCGGAAGGGGCATATCTATTTAATCAAATATGATGGTTCTGTGATTGGGTTACTTGATAGTTATTACATCTTATTCGAATTATTTTTTAAAATACAAGTCCAGTGATATGTAACATAGTATACTTAAACATTTAAATTATTAAAACATTAAACAAATCTTAACAAGTATTTAAATACTTTTTTAAATAATTATATCTTATTTACTTTGCAATGCGGCTGACGTTTTCCCGATTTTCGGGGGGTCCATTAGAAACAATGTTAAATCACTCAGTCTCAATGTGGAGCTAGACATTTTTACACATGGTTGGCAATTTGAGGGTAAGGGGATGTTTATAGGAAAAACTTAAAAATTTTCTGGTCGGAACGGGAATTTTAGAAAGCCAAACCGGTCATTTTGAGGGTATAACAGGAAATTTTGGCCGTCGAGCGCGACCCCAGTTATGACGTCATCCAAAATGGCAGATGACTCTGGGCTCCGACTTCTGAATCCGTTGTGTTCGGAGCCTCTATTCCATATTACTGATTTTAATAACAAATTTCATTTCAGATTTTTGTAACAAAGATAAAGTTTTAAAATTGTTGTTACAGGGACATCGCTATTCCTGGCTGACAAAGATTAATATTTAAATAAATAAGTTAAAGGAATTACGTATGCAAGGCTGGGTTTTGCATTTTGTTGAGTTTTAATCATATCTGTTGAATGGGAAATTTTATGCTTTCCTGAATATTTGTGTATGTACGTGTTTAAGTACTTGTGTACATGTGTATATTATGGATGTATACATGTGTAAATATATATATTTACAAAAAAAAACATATACACATATATGTATACACTCTTAAGTCTCAACCGGATATCGCATAACGTATGTTTTTATGTTGACAGTCGAGCTATTCGAACTCTCCCCCCATTTTTTCGATATTTTCCCCTATAACGTACACTCTTTTCCTCTCTCTTTCTCTCCGTGCTATACTATTCGAAGGTTAACACACCCTTACAATGCAGGGCGTATTAATGTAGAATTGCTGGTGACACTAAGTACTTTACAGCCGTTTCAACTTGTATTGTTTTACTCAATATGGCCCAAAGTCCGATACATGGCTTTGAATGAGTTTTTATTAATGGGTCACTAATGAGTCAAATGATCTGCAAAGCTGTTGTGGGCCAGTAGTTACTAAGTTGTCGAATTATAAATAATTTTAATTTTAAAATGATTATGTCTGCTTAATAACAACGAAGTTATAAAGAAGCCAAACCCTGATATATTTTTGCGCCCTGGTAGGGAGGGAGGTAATGTGAGAATTAGTGTTTGTAAACCTTGGCTGGGACCGAGATCATGGTTAATCGACTCCCGTTGGATGTTATGGCAACGTGGGGAAAATAAAAGTATTACTAACCCCCTCTGCACACTAAACAAGAAAGAAAGACAAAAATGTTGAGCCTTAACTCCGACAAGGAAATTTTCATAACCTTGGTTTCATGTTTATCACGTTTTTGTGAACGACTTTTATGCTCAGTGTGGAGCAGAATGTTTTAACTGAAATAATTTATGGTCAGTATGGAGCTGAACTCTAAAATTATCATACTATAAGATTTCTAAGGGTGCTATTATGTATAATATATATTCGATAATAAAAAGGAAACAAAAATTTACTCGTTTTGTTTTTTCATAGTGTGGTTGTTTTGGCACGTTTTTAACCAAATTGCAATATTTTCCATCAGTACTCAAATTTGCCAACTATATGAAACATTTGCCTTCACATATGTTGGTTCTCTAAGTGTTTGAGAACAGGGTTAATGATTTTTCAAATTTGCCAGCATCTTAGGTTGTTGGCTGTGTTTTTGCCTGTGACTAATGGGGCCCTGAAAGTCCGGGTTTCCCGGGGTTATAACAGGATAAAATTATTTTAATACCTATGCCAATATGTTTAATTGTATTATTTTGTTTGTTAAGTAAGGAGCATACTTCTGAAAATGCGTCATTCAAAATAATACCGTGGTCCCTAAGAAAGTCAGCTATGCCATAAAAATATATGACTGAGCATGACAAACTGGTAGACATTAGCAACTAGTCAATGTTACAGATGCACGTGAAGGTGGCGACAGCTTCGATCCCAACGGGTCGTTAATATATATATATCTCAGTTAACTGGTGAGTTCAGTTTAGGCAAGTCAAATAAATATATGGCGAAAGCAGAGTGCAACATCAAATTGAGTGTTACAGCTGCAGCTTATAGTTGAGGAGGGAACAAACTTTTACGGGCCCCATTTAATAACAAGATACTACTTATTTGTCAGGATTTAAGTTGCGTAATAAGTTGAGTACGCCACTTTCAAGGACATGGACGAGAGATCGTACACAATTCTGCAACTTGGTGAATAAACAAATTGTTTGACCTGCCATCTGTTCTTTATTTTATGGAGCGCTANTCGTACACAATTCTGCAACTTGGTGAATAAACAAATTGTTTGACCTGCCATCTGTTCTTTATTTTATGGAGCGCTAGCTGCCTTTTCCAAATTAAGGGGAAGTGTCTCTCTATTCACTCTCACATATAGAAGTTTCGCATCCAGAGCATGCTTGAATTTATTATTTCGATACATACGTAAGTAGAATGTCGTGAGACCTTGAGGGAGTTCACGAGGCTCAAACTATTTTCTATATTTAAACAAACTACATTCTTTTTCGTAGTGATATGAAATAAGTCTGGAAAAAATGACAAAAGAGGAAAAATATTTATAAAAATTAATTAAACAAGTTGTTAGGTATTTTTAATGTATTTCTTGTTGTCTTACAAATCTTAAAATATTACAAAATTATAAAGTCAGGATACAGCTCAAAATGATTTTTCATGACTTAACAATGTCATAAAATTTATTTCTTTAAAATTTCTTATGCTATTCGTTTGTATCTCAATTTCAACTTTTGAGATAAAATTTCAACACTTTACCGCAGATGAACAAAGTGTTAGATTTAAAAGAAATTGTATCATGCCATTCTTGCGATTTAAATAAACGCACTACCAGAAACAAAACACTGTGTTAAAATAAGAATTTTTTTTAAAAATTTTTACTAATTAAGAATTTATTTAAAAATTTTAATTTTAGAGCTTTAAAACACTATGAATTTAATTTTGAAAATAATTTGGTACTCTAATTAAGTTTCGTCGATATCGTGTCACGAAATCATTTAATATACTAAAAATAAAACACTAACATATAAAAAAAAATGTAGAAAACAAAGTGTTGGTTTTTGAACAGCCTTAAGTAACGCACCCCCAGTGAGGAAAGCCTGAGGCGCCACTGCCCTCGCGAGGCGGGCCCAGGCGGGGCTATAAAGGCGGTCGTCAAGCTCTAATGAGAACGTCCGCCTCCCTGCTCACGCCCTACCCTGCTGCCTCATTAAAATATGCAAATGCAGGCAGCCGTCCGCCGTGGGGCTGCGACGCGTAGCGGGAGTGGGGCCGCAGCCTCCAAGTGGTTCGCGTTCCCCATGTCCGAGCATGGCGCTGGCCGCGAGGATCCCGTCAGCAGCTGCCAATGTAGTCGCCGAGACGTCCCGTTACCACAAATACACATTATCTATCATTCTCTACTTACGAGACCTATACACTAGAATATTTTCTGTGAAGTGGTCGTTTCCGTGAATACGTGTATCTCAGTAAATAAAACGATTTGAGAAAACTAATTTTTGCCTGTAAAGGTGACAATTAATTATCTAATGCCTTACAGTTTGCTTTTATAATAGTACGATTATTGTAATAAAAAATAAAAAATTGTTACATTATATTTAAAATTTTTTTTAGAGCTTGCCTGCGCAGTTCCCTTACGCGCAGAACATCTTCAAGTCCATAGTATATACAGTATGTTTCAGTAAAACGTGCAAAAATTAAACTGGGAATAGGGGGTCGCACTACGGAACGTTTTGAGATTGGGGACGCGAAGCCAGCGAAAGGAGATGTGGGCACAAAATGTCTAACACGAATACAGGTGTCCGTATCGCGTTGCGTGGATTATTTACATTGCGTGTGTACACTGTGACAGGTAGCACTGTACAGGACCACTCCATCGACGGACCGGTGTTAACGCACCAGTTTGTGGCTCACAAGAGTTGCTCAAAGTGACTGCCACCAACCTCAACGCAAGCATGACAATGGCGGCGTACGAGATTCTGCCCCATACGTTCAAATATCCCATGAGTTTTGCGTCTAGTCGTTGATACACGCACGTACTGTGTTAATGTGGGGACGACAGAGCCACCTTACGGATGATAGGTGAACCTTATATACTACATGGGCCATTTCCTTTCACTGACCTCCTGGAACACACCTTCCCTATGTCAAAACGTTCCGTGATGCGGCCCCTATTCCAAGTTTAATTTTTTCACCCTTTTACTGAAACATCCTGGGGAAAGTGGAGTCGGTTTATATAGCCAAGTTAGTATTTCCCGTTAAATGATGAATCATTTTTTTATTGCAGGAATTTGGTTTAATTTAAAGAAATGTAGGCTAGTTGTGCTCGAGCAATGGTTGCCGTCATTTCTAGCTCAATAGGTAGCAACAAGCGTGTGCATTCAGGGCCTCTGATTACTGAATAATAAAGCTGATAGAGAACAACATTCTAATACCTAGGTATTATATACCGGAATAAAAATATTTGCACTCACGTTCAGAACAGTTGGTCCTCTTTCTGCGCCCAATGACGATTTTGCATCCCACTAAATAATTACTCGCGTGTAAATAAATCTGGGCGACGTAGAACAAAAATCTGATATAAGCTGGTCGCATCTAAAACTTGAACTCTACGTAACATACGGGCGCGTAAAATCTGGCTTTCCGCTTCATTCTCCGTTAGCAAATTGCCAGCCGCCGACTTGCAGCACAGGTTCGGCGCATGCGAGTATCGAACAATAAATCCACTCCAACGGAAATACCACATACTCTGATTAAGGTAGTTACGTATTGTACTGTAATTTAGAACAAACCAGACAGGAAGAAATCGCGGATTACCTGCGGACATCACGCTACGAAGTCGTCACTCTAAAAAAAAAAAATAAAAAAAAAAAATAAAAAAAAATCAGCATACATAATATAAAATATAGTTTCTTGAGGTATCTGGCACCGTTTACAAGTGATGATAGCTAACGGAATTGATATCCTTACACTGAGAAATACCCTTACGCGGACATTATTAGTGCATGGTCAACAAAGTTTATATCACAAAACCTTAACCCTTTCAATCACAGTGTCGTATATCTGTGACTTTGCGTAGGAAGTGGTTTTAATAGCTTGCAACATAGGCTAAAGATGAGGGAGACCACTTATTCGTCTTCTGCGCATGTGCCCAACATCGACATATCTCAAAGGAACACAAATGTCAAAGTCGCATGGTCAACAGCGATGAACGTGTTTGTTAATATCATATTTTTCAAAAGACAAGCACTTTCAAATGAACAAAATACTTTCAGCAAATTGAATTTAACCAAACTGCATTACAGATTGGTTAGAGGCAGTATAAATACATACGAAAGCACTTGTTTACTAAACAGTGGTCTAACCTAAAATCCAATCCACGGCGTTTCTGCTATTCGTATTGGCAGAAAAGCAGTTCAATTTTGGAACACGGAGATTGGTTGTGCACAGCCAGCGAAATCGGCCTACCTCATAATATGACTTGTACTGTACTAAGGTTTATTCTACTCAGGTTGGGAAGATACAGGGAATCATAGGGTCGAAATTATGTTACTGCCATCCATCACACCAGCGATGAAAGTTGAAGAACTCTCTCTTGTAGAACTGACACCGAAGCATCTATAAAGCAAGCAGTTTAAAACTTGGCATGATCTTTCATGTTTGCAGAAAGTATCGTTGTGGTAGAACAGTGACCCACACCTGAAGCACAGATAATTAATTCTGTCGGTATTCTTCATAAATCCATGAATTTCATGCTGTCATGCGATATGTTGGTACAGAAATGCCTTAGTACAATAATTGCAGCAATAAGTTTCCTTTGATGGAGGTGCTTCAGTCGATGACCAGAACTCTGTTACAGACGACACAGCGTAATATCCAAATGGGATAGACAAAGAAACATATTGTACAAATGCAATAAAAACTGGTGCTTTAAGTTCGTCCGAAAGAGTGGTTGACTCCGTCGAAAACAGAGTCGGCATCACAACCGAAGTAGTCGATTGTGTCATACCAACTTCAAATTCTGATAGGTGGTGTAGTGGTCAGACTACGAACCTCCCACCAAGGCGATCTGGGTTCGATTCCCGACGGGGTCGCTCCGGGATTTTCGCATGTGGGAATCGCGCCGGACGATGCCGTTAGTGGGCACGTTATCTCGGGGATCTTCCGTTTCCTCCGCCCTTGCACTCCGGCGCTGCTGCATTCTCACCTCGCGTTACCCTCATCGGCACTTAATAAATCGTTGTTAAGAGCAGTCCAAATCTCTTCACTCCACTCAGAATCTGATGATGATACTCTACTAGAACTTCTGAATTTCCATATATATATATATATATATATATATATATACATATATATACATACTAGCTGACCCGACAGCCATTGCCCTGTCAATTTATACAAAAATAGATATAGATAGATATATTATTTTAATTAGCATTTAATGTGGAGACCAGGTTGCATAGCACCCATATTTTAATATTACAAACATTTACAAAAATTGAGTAATGCATTCATCGCAACGCTTGGTGATGAACGATATGTTTTGTCTTTCCGTTCGGGGAGAGAACGAATAGCGCCCTACCAAATGGATGAGAGCTCGTGCGGTACATGTTGACGGATACCCTAAAACATGGCAATTCAAGGTTTATTTCACACACTTCCAAAGATTGGCCTTGCGATTTATTAATCGTCATTGCGAATGCAAGACGAACAGGAAACTGGACACGNATATATATACATACTAGCTGACCCGACAGCCATTGCCCTGACAATTTATACAAAAATAGATATATATAGATATATTATTTTAATTAGCATTTAATGTGGAGACCAGGTTGCATAGCACCCATATTTTAATATTACAAACATTTACAAAAATTGAGTAATGCATTCATCGCAACGCTTGGTGATGAACGATATGTTTTGTCTTTCTGTTCGGGGAGAGAACGAATAGCGCCGATGGTTTACCTACTCTCGAGCACGCCATGTACAACTGCCTATGGGAAAAACATGGCAATTCAAGGTTTATTCCACACACTTCCAAAGATTGGCCTTGCGATTTATTAATCGTCATTGCGAATGCAAGACGAACAGGAAAGTGGACACGCTTAAATTGAAACGGTAAATCGGTTGGAATCAGTGGTATTCTTGGAATCAGAACATCCTCGCCTTTGAACTTTCCTATGATTATCGTTGCTTCAATCACGTTATTCATCAGCTTCTTTACAGCGAGTCTTGTTCCATTACATAGTTTCTGTTGGTTCAGATTGCATAACATGATTATCACCGAGCCGACTTTGAGCTGCAAATTGTGCTGCGGAATTCCTGGCAAATCCAATGAATTCAGAAATTCAATTGGACAATTGACGACTTCATCTGGATCGGTAATTGAATCGATCAACTTAAATGAGTACAGTTGGTCAGCGATTTGAATTTGAATTTTTATGTTCAAGTCGTTCGAGTCCTTATTTTTCGCTGCCAAAAGAGCTCTTTCGCTCAACCAAACATGGTTTTTGTAATTTGCACCAATATTCGGGAACAATATCGTGATCAATTCTTCTTTCGACGTTGTCAATTGACAAAAATTAGTTGGAAACAAAATGAGGCCAGTGGAAGCGCCAATAGGAATTTTTCCGTTGCCAATATCTAATAATTTTGTGGAAAAAATTTCACCGATTCGTCATTTTGTAACGCGACTCGTATATTCGTTGTTAACTTGAGAGTTTTCACGTATCTCCACAAATTCGATGACTTCAAGCAAGCGTTTATTTCATCAGCAGCTGTTGATCTTGGAATGACTGGCAGCGTTTGCCGAAAATCGCCAGCCAGCAGAATCATCGTACCTCCAAAGAGGTCCTGATTATTGCGCAAATCTTTCAACGTTCGATCGAGTGCCTCCAATGCTCGTTTGTGCGCCATCGTACATTCATCCCAAATTATTATTTTGCTATTCTGTAGTACTTTTGCCATTGCTGAATTTTTGGCAATTTTGTACGTCGGTTCATCTATCGTTTGCAAATTCAGCGGCAGTATGAGCGCTGAATGGGCTGTTCATCCTTCTAACAATGTGGCAGCGATCCCTGACGATGCTGCGGCCAGCGCTATTTGACCTTGTTCGCGAATAGAATCTAAAATCAATGAAATTAGGAACGTTTTGCCAGTTCCACCAGGTGAATCGAGGAAAAATATTCCTCCGTAGCCGTCGTTGATTGCTATCATCAATGTATCATTCGCAGTTTTCTGCTGCTGATTCAAAAGTGGGACCTTTGTTCGTACTGATTGACTTAAAGCATCTCGATCGTATTGTCGTTCTCGTTAAAATTTTCTATTGAATGCATAGTGCATGGGGCGATTCGGTGCTGGCATAGGATTAAGCACGTTGTAGAACGGCCTGTAGTACAGGCACAAATCCTCTATAGAAATCAACGCCTCGTTGTGGATTTCCTGGTTAAAGTCAAGTTCAGGATTCGCTGTTGTTGTACGCACTCGATGAAAAATGTCTTCAGCCATATTGTCTATGTATTTGTTCCATAAATGCAGTGGGTTAGATGGAAAAAACGTTGAAATGATGATGGCAAAAAGTGATCTAATTTGATGCGCAGTAGACGAAATAACAGCATCAGCAAGTGTATGATCCCAATGAATGTCATCTTCGAGCAAATGTAAACGCTGACATGCTTCTCGATATGTTGCGCACAACTCACCATTGACAGTTCGTAGAAATTCAAATAAAATCGGTCCACGAACATTAACCAATAACAAATGCAGGTAAAAACATTCGTCATCGCTCGGATGAACTGTGTAAATGCTCCTCAATGCATCGGTTGAATATACATTCACGTATCCAGGAACAGGCTTTCCCTGTTTCCGACGTTGGAATTTTTTTGATNCATCGGTTGAATATACATTCACGTATCCAGGAACAGGCTTTCCCTGTTTCCGACGTTGGAATTTTTTTGATGATGTGTTCCATGTAAAATATCCCGGCATCTCTGAGTAAAGCAGTGTTCTCGCAAATGGATCACTTGCGCATGTCGTGAAGNTCACGTATCCAGGAACAGGCTTTCCCTGTTTCCGACGTTGGAATTTTTTTGATGATGCGTTCCATGTAAAATATCCCGGCATCTCTGAGTAAAGCAGTGTTCTCGCAAATGGATCACTTGCGCATGTCGTGAAGAAACTTGTCAGCGTTGTCGCTGGTGGTCGTTCAGCTCTCTACGCTGCGTTTGCTACCGTGAAATAAACTCGTTGTCCATTCTCCATGTTCACAGCTAAATGGACCAAAGTGGGATGACGTTCGTGTATGGCGAATGAAAAGATTCTCCAATTCGCCTCATTGCTGCTGATATATCTTCCTATTTGATATTGCGAAACTTCATCGTTGGCATCAGGAGCTGCAATACCAAATACAGCCATGTCGCTTCCTTTCGTGACATACTTGCAAACATGTTTGATGGACTTGATAGAATTACAGTACTCAACATTGCAATGCACTTTGAATGTTTTGGAAANCAAATGGATCACTTGCGCATGTCGTGAAGAAACTTGTCAGCGTTGTCGCTGGTGGTCGTTCAGCTCTCTACGCTGTGTTTGCTACCATGAAATAAACTCGTTGTCCATTCTCCATGTGCACAACTAAATGAACCACAGTGGGATGACGTTCGTGTATGGCGAATGAAAAGATTCTCCAAATCGCCTTATTGCTGCTGAAATATCTTCCTATTTGATATTGCGAAACTTCATCGTTGGCATCAGGAGCTGCAATACCAAATACAGCCATGTCGCTTCCTTTCGTGACGTACTTGCAAACATGTTTGATGGACTTGATAGAATTGCAGTACTCAACATTGCAATGCGCTTTGAATGTTTTGGAAAGCAGCGGCGAATACGGAACAATCCAGCGGTTGTCGACTACAACGTCTTTATTCTTGACTTTCAAAATCATCGTTCTGCCGTTATCCTCTGCAGAGCGATGACGATACAGGGGGTAACCGTCATTACCTGTGATTGTGTCAGCCAACAAAACAAGCGGATAACGTTTGGAGCATTTGTTTTCGATCATACACAGTGATTCCCGGTTGTGATTGCCACATGGTCCATGAATCATATTCGTCGTCACAATTTCATACAACTCTGGATCTGTTTCCGGATCAGAAATTTCTGCGCAAATGATGGGGTCAATTTCATCTGGTCTTATTTTCTCGACCATCCACAGGAGAATAAGTGCATGAGGCAGTCCTCTTTTCTGCCACTCCACAGAGTACATCCAACATCGCACGTCTCCGAAGACATGATACTTNATCGACCATCCACAGGAGAATAAGTGCATGAGGCAGTCCTCTTTTCTGCAACTCCACAGAGTACATCCAACATCGCACGTCTCCGAAGACATGATACTTCACAATTAAGTCCTTGAGCGCATTGAGTTTCTGCTTGAATACTCGTGCTGTAATGTCGTGACGATCGCTGGATGATTGACCGGGTAGTAACAGCTGTGTGATTTCGATCCATTTTGGGTTGCATGTAAAAGTGATGAATAAGTCTGGTCGACCGTATTGGCGCACATATTGGCGCGTATTCACGCACATGCCTCGGATTTCCAACATATGTGGCTGGCAAAATAGTAATTCGGCTGACATTGTTTGCATTTCCATCTACATTCATGGCATCATGCAGATGGATGTATTCTTCCGAACGCAANCGCTGGCAAAATAGTAATTCGGCCGACATTGTTTGCATTTCCATCTACATTCATGGCATCATGCAGATGGATGTATTCTTCCGAACGCAATTTTTGCTGATTTAAACGTATATATGTCAGACGTTCAGTCTCGATTTTGACATACATATCGACGATGAACTGATGAAACAGTCTGCGGCATTTCAATATGTGATTGTCCTCGTTTCGACGAATCATCAAACGGTAGGCATAAAAATTCATCGAGCTGACCTTTTTATTTGTTTCTTGACCTGTTAATGGATTAATCATCTTGATCAAAAAATGATATCCATCCTCTCCTCGGCAAAATATCAGCGGGTATTGTAATGCATCATACGAACGATGGGTTTCGTTGACACTCTGAAGGTTATTACCATCACGCCGTCGAATCACAATATCACGAGACTCCAAATTCTCGCCAACAACCACAATGGCAACTTCATTCAACGTCGGTGCATTGAAGCGTCTTTCATGTTCGCCTGCTGGTCTTTTGTCTGCTTTGATCACTATTTTGTGTTCATCCGAAGGCATCATTTCTAGTGCAGTTTTGAACAATTTAACTAATTCATTTTGTTCATGTAAGAGTTGTTGCAATTGTGCAATAATCTCTCGCTTTACCGCACGACTGATGGCACAACGCTGACTGATTTCATCATCAGAATTTCCAAGGAAAAAAAACCTGAAGAAATCTGTGATCATCGTTCACTGGCGGCAACAATGCTCCTGCACGATGGTAAATTTTTCCTTGAATCTGTAAAATGAAAACATATTCTTTATTGGAACGTTGTGAATTGTTGATTTTTTTTTGTGTAAATGATGTGTGTTGTAGTCGAAAATGAATTTACCTTAAAAGTTGGGCTGAAACCTCGTTCCTCAGTTATATTAGCTCCAAATGNTGCTGACTGATTTCATCATCAGAATTTCCAAGGAAAAAAAACCTGAATAAATCTATGATCATCGTTCACTGGCGGCAACAATGCTCCTGCACAATGGCATATTTCTCCTTGAATCTGTAAAATGAAAACATATTCTTTATTGGAACGTTGTGAATTGTTGATTTTTTTTTGTGTAAATGATGTGTGTTGTAGTCGAAAATGAATTTACCTTAAAAGTTGGGCTGAAACCTCGTTCCTCAGTTATATTAGCTCCAAATGATATCATTTGGAAGATACTGTTGTATTTTTGTATATCATGCAAAAAATGCTTGGATTGAGGTTCTTGGCCAGAAAGCAATGATGCTAGTGGCTCTGGCGGCAGTATCAATTGTGGTAACTTGACCTTTCCGCTCGCACAACATAATCCTGGCGGTTCATGTCGAAACCTCAAAGCATTGCAATGTTGACAAAAAGTGCTCATGGTTCTGAAGTCGACCGATACATCCGTGGCGTAATCGATTGTTGGATCGTATCTGAACGCCAAACGTTCATATCGAATTGTTACGTTTGGCCGTCTGTTTTGTCGTCGTTCCAAATTATTGTTTACGTTATCTCCAACTTAGCGAGTCGAACTCGACTGTCTCCGTTGTTCCGAAGTCATAATTGATCGCGCTTGAGAAATTCTTATTCTATTAGCCTCCAAACGCTGTCTACGCTCTTCATCAGTCTAATTGACTCGATGATCACGTATTTCTCTTGCGTTGCGCGTACGCCGACCGATATTTCGACGTCTTATTGGTGGCATTTTTCCAAAGACACCAAAATAATCTTTTCAACACACCACCGATAACACAATATTCTTTTTCGTTAAATAAAGGAAATATAATGAAATCACTTCGCAAAAAAACATGTGACAGCAGAACTATGAAACTGACCGATATTTCGACGCCGTATTGGTGGCATTTTTCCAAAGAAATCAAAATAATCTTTTCAACACACCACCGATAACACAATATTAATTTTCGTTAAACAAAGAAAATAAAATGAAATCACTTCGCAAAATGTCACACTTTTTTTTGTTCTAAAAACATGTGACACCAGAACTTTCAAACTGTGCCTCATTTAATGTAATGCAATTCTTTAACATAATGATTTCATATAAAACTACCATACAAATTTCCGACTTTTCCTGTAGATTTTCATATAAAAATACCATCCAAATTTCCGACTTTTCCCATGGATTTTCCAATCATTTTCTTTACTTCCACCCTTGTTCTAACAATTACGAACACAACAAAAAAGAAATCAGCCAAATTGGTCGTGCCGTTTTCAAGTGATGCTCCGTCATACATGTGGNCAAAAAAGAAATCAGCCAAATTGGTCGTGCCGTTTTCAAGTGATGCACCGCCATACATGTGGCAATTGATTTATATATATATACACCCATATACACTAACGTTTCACCTAGATCACAGATAAACTAAGCTCCTTAACACGAATCCAGCTNAATTTCCGACTTTTCCCATGGATTTTCCAATCATTTTCTTTACTTCCACCCTTGTTCTAACAATTACGAACACAATAAAAAAGAAATCAGCCAAATTGGTCGTGCCGTTTTCAAGTGATGCTCCGTCATACATGTGGCAATTGATTTATATATATACACCCATATACACTAACGTTTCACCTAGATCACAGATAAACTAAGCTCCTTAACACGAATCCAGCTNTATATATATACACCCATATACACTAACGTTTCACCTAGATCACAGATAAACTAAGCTCCTTAACACGAATCCAGCTGCCTAAATTTCTACACGATAAAATACCCTACCTGGAGTCATATTTTAATCATACTGTTATACAATAACCAGCATCCAACAAGACAGAGTCGTTCATAGTTTACACAGTACTGTAGTGAGATCCTTGGCCCTTGAAGGATAGCACAAGCCATAACAAACATATAATATGTTTAGGTGCAAGCTTTTCCAAAATAAACAATTTTTCTTATTTTAAAATTTTTAAGTTCAAAACTTATGTTATTAAATAAACATTTTATAAGGTAAGAAAAGTGTATTTGCACCACCAGTAAAATATCTTTTTACTATTGTTGAAAAAAAAAAATATACAGATATAATTACGTATTTACATAATGTGCCATGTACAACCAAAATATAAGAATCGAATAAAATATTATATCGACTTCCAACAAACACAGAAATGTCTGAGTCCTTGGCACAAACAACAAACAAAAATGCCACAAAACCAAAACATACAAAGTGTCATAATAAAGAAATAATAACCCAAAAGGTCTTGGCACAAACAAATATAAAATGAAGCGATATACACAATAGGAAGCGGTAATAAATAATCATGCTGGGTGACCGTACATGGCACAAAAGAGAGAGAATAAATAAATAATATAAATACAAGACTTACTTGTATGATTAAACAGCATATAGGCCCAGAGGAAAACCTATTGTCTATGAAACAATAAGACATGACTTGTGGTTGTGAGGTAATTAAGTATTTTCTTTAGATTTATTCATTACTTCTTTTCTTTCAAAACAAAGCGGTAAACAAACGACTGTCATCAGAACAATTAATTATTTTCCTTTCTTTCAAAATAAATAAATGACTGTTTAAATAACCATAAAAAGAGAGAACACAATACAACATTAAATATCAGTTCTCAAAAATGAAAGCAATCAACCTTGACCATAAATCAATTTAAATCGTATTATGATTCAGTAGTTAATATCTTTAATATTAAATCAAAATATTACAATAATCAAAAGTGTCTTTCATGATGTGAAATTGACGCCTTTTTCCAAAATATAAATTATTTCAATTAATGAGGCTGATAAGTATTAAAAAGAGGCCCTGGGATGCATCTCTAACAAATAATGATGCTAATTTGGGTAATTGTTCCGTATTGCATACCCTTATGGTAAACCCATAGTAAAACANTCTCTAACAAATAATGATGCTAATTTGGGTAATTGTTCCGTATTGCATACCCTTATGGTAAACCCATAGTAAAACAGCGAGTGTAGTATCGAGTATCCATTCAAATTGTTTCCTTTACAAGTCAGTGTACTATCGCATATCTGGTCGAATTCCATTTAGTACATACAAGTTCAAGCCAATTGTTCCATATCGCGTATCCAAGTGTAGTTTTACTTTAAAAACTAAAATTTTTCAATTGGAAAACGTTCATAGGTGTGTGGGGGGTGTAAGATCACCATGTTGAACGCTCGGAAACTGATTTATTTCTCACCGGACGTAAACACATTCCTCGTCGAGCATGGCATCATCAAACCGTCAATACNATCACCATGTTGAACGCTCGGAAACTGATTTATTTCTCACCGGACGTAAACACATTCCTCGTCGAGCATGGCATCATCAAACCGTCAATACAGTGCGGACGATGCAGAAAAGGCGAAGCCAGGCTCGTGGACAATCAAGGTTTGTTTTACTGGTGTCGACAGCGCACGGATGAGGACACAAAATGTAATTTCAAAGTGTCGGCGAGACAGGGCAGTTTTGTGGGAGATTCAAATTTGTCACCGGGCAAGATCATCGAGTTGTGTTTATTGTGGTGCCTGATCAAGTATCTCCGACAGCAGACTATAGTAAACGAACTTAAGTGCTCAGGCAAGACAGTCGTAGCCTGGTCGAATTTCTGCCGCCAAGTGTGCATAGACTAGGTGTTAACTTACAGGAAACGAATCGGCGGGCCTAGTAAAATAGTCGAGATAGACGAATCAAAGTTGGGTAAGCGTAAAAACCACAAGGGATGTAAAGTTCACGGCCAGTGGGTTTTCGGCAGTGTATAGAGAGATGACCCTACTAGTTTCTTCCTTGTGCCAGTGGAAAAGAGGAACGCTGCAACCTTAGTCAAATGTTTTTGTGAATAGATTGTGCTGGGCACAACTATAATTTCAGACTGTTGGTGAGGTTACAGTAACTTGGACCTACACAGCTGTCGTCACATGCAAGTAAATCACCGGAAGGAGTTTGTGTGCAGTGAAAAGAGTGGAATAGTAAACATCCGAAATAAACTAAAGTTGAGGTCAGGCGAGGTTTTAAAAGTCGTGGGTCGGCTACTTGACAGAATACATTTGGAAAAAGAATCACCAGTACGGGCAACGACTGCACTCTTTTCTGATCCATGCAGCCGCTATGCACGAGGGGACTCTGCACGAAGGAGACACCAGCGGCGAAGGCAGTTCTCTTTTCGAAAGGTAAATTGTTTGCATTTGTACAAAAAAAAAAATGGGTAAACTAAAAATATGTATATTTTTTTCATTGTCAGATACAGGCAAGGATGAGTGAAATAAAAAATTTACACGAGTAGCTATTTGCATCAGTTTAAAGTGTGAATGACTGTTTATTTAGGTGCGCAATACATTGGTAGCAGAAGGGAGGTCCGATTCGGTACCCCCTTGCCAATATATATTCAACTTTTTTGTACTTGACTAGGAAGCTCACAACTGGTTTAGTTTCGAGAACTATCATCAGAACAAACAAAGTGTTAAAATGAAGGTGACTTGTGGTACATAAACTCGTGATTACAATACCGAGGCATTAACATCAAATGCATTAGTAATAAGCCTGTTGTGCAACACTCGTGATTTCAAACTGTTTCCAGTTTTCCTCATCGGCCTACTTAAATCGTGACTGTGGAGGCGTGATACATAAGCTCGTGATTGCAATACAGAGTTATTAATGCGTGAAGTGTATTAGTAATAAGCCTGTGGAGGCCATGGAGTTTCCATAAATTGCACAATTTTCATCAGAACGAACAAAGAGAAAGAGCCTTGCACAACACTCGTGATTGTAATACCGAGGCATTGATGCGTGAAATGCATTAATTATAGTCCCTTGATGTAAGCCCGTGAAGGCTTTAGAGTTTCCATAAATTGCTCATTGTCTTGATTTTTTTTTGCGCTCATTGTTCGTTACACAACTTATTTTGGCAGCTATTTGTGTCAGTTTAAAGTGTAAATGGGTCGTCCTTTGTGTCAGTTTAAAGTTTAAATGAGTAGTTGTTTTAATTAATGAAATGTATTTGAATTTAGAATCTGGATACGCAATAGGACATTTTTAGCAACAAGTCACTTCCGCACCGGGATACACCCGGGGAAATAAATGGGAAAAGTGGCTAATTGTTCCGTTTTCTGTTTGGGTACACCATGGGAAACAATTGGGTGTTTGTCGAAATTTTTTCCTGAGGGAATTGGATACGTGGGTCGGAACAAATGAGGCGCATTACCAATTTCCACCTTTCGGTTTGGATATGCAAACCTACCACTTTTCAATTCAGGTCGTTTTTCATGTGGATACACATAGAGAATTTTTTTGTCAAAACCAGGTAATTACAGGCAGGTTGGATACGTAGGGAGAAATTTTGCATTTGTTTTGGCCGTATCCGAATGTAGTTGGATACGAAATAGACGACTTTTTATGTGGGTCTTGTCGTATCATTGGATACGAAATGTAGTGTTTTTTGAGTGATTTGGATATGCTATACGGAATAATCACCCTAATTTGTATTAAATTAAAAGATTGTTAACCTTAAACTTAATGAAAATCGTATACTAAGTAATTGTATAATAAGTACTTTACAATTATAGTTTGAAACCAAAGTAGACAATACGAAACTGTTGAAGTCACATGTGCGTGAAGGTAGTTTATAAAAAAAAAGTTTTCAAAAGCTTATTATTTTGAGGTAAGTCCCGTCTTAACTTAGCTGTATGACGACCGTTGAATCCACGGGAAAAATGAAGTTATATCCTGGCCAAGAGGATTACATAGTTCATTGTCGAACAACCAGGATGGAGAAAATTAACTTGACTACGTCGCCACCAAGAAAGAAGGGTTCCCGCGATGGAAAGAAAATTTAACCAGCATAAATAGAAATGTTAGGCCAAAGCGTACAGTAAATTTTAGACTGGCACATGCAGTAAAGACTAGCGTTCCAGTTGCAGTAACGACTAGCATGGTACTTGCAGTAACGACTAGCGTGCCAGTTGCACCCTCACTTAAACAAAATATATTCGTGAATAATTAGTGCGTGAAAATAGTTTGTTCACTCACAAAAATAACGACTATAATACTAGAGTGCTAATCACCAAGGAAGGAAAATAGAAAATATCCAGTTTACATGCTTATGTAACTTGCCAAACAAACACCAACAAATACACACACTACAAAAGAAAAAACATTAAAAACCGGAATCTCAAGTACCGAAGAACACAACCACCAAAGCCGGCAATACACCATCTTGTTTCTGTGGCTGGACAGAAAGTGATGAGAAGAAGCTCGTGGATCACACAGAAGGTAAAAATAAAAGCTTGGATTTACGACGCTAGATGTCGCTGGCTGTTCAGAAGAGGCGAAATGTGCTGAAGTGCACAGAGGTGGGAGTACATGGCACGTGAACAAAGGAGCATTTTTTTATGTGAAATCACGCGCCAAGCGGCAGGTATACGCCAAAATTATTTGCAAGAACTGCTGCTGCAGGCAAATGAGTGGAAGGGGTAGCTCAGCCGGCAACTGAAACAATTCGTACTCGGCATTGCACACCAGGTTGGTAGAAAGGCAATCTCTCATGAAACACGGGTTTGCAAGCAAGACAGGATTAAAAAAGGTAACTTTCAAAGTACAGATAAAAAATGAATCGAAATCAAAGTTACGAGAAAAATACGTAAATTATAAAATATTGATAAACAATGATTAAATAAACTGAAATACGTAAATAACACATTACATAAGCTTTAATAAATAAAAAATTAATAAAATATTTATTATGAAGTTATATTATATACTGTGTACTATATAAGAAGGCCACATTCTTGACAGTTGACAATCGCCGCGTCTTTTCGTTTATGTATCCATTCGCCATCAACTGGTGTGTCAAGTATAGGCTTTGATGCGGCGAGTCAGCGCATCCAGGAAGTGCTGCTACGTGTGGCAATTGGTGAACTGCTTGGGTGGCGCTGCATTCGTAAACGGAGCTTGGTGAATGTGTGTAGGGTTGTTCGTTAACACTGTACACGAAATATATCTTACTTTATAAATTATATAGCGCTCGCGGGAAAATAAAACCATTTGTATATGCGCGTAAATACGTTATTTTGAAAACAATAAANGCTACGTGTGGCAATTGGTGAACTGCTTGGGTGGCGCTGCATTCGTAAACGGAGCTTGGTGAACGTGTGTAGGGTTGTTCGTTAACACTGTACACGAAATATATCTTACTTCATAAATTATATAGCGCTCGCGGGAAAATAAAACCATTTGTATATGCGCGTAAATACGTTATTTTGAAAACAATAAAACTATAATATGTTTCTGGGTGTAGTTCGGGATATGGATAACAGATAGCGTGGAAAGGCGTGTTGTAAAAGATGGTGCGCCTATCCCTTACAAGATGGCAGCACATGGTTGGAGAGTCTGAAAACTTGCAAAAGGTTTCTATTTTTTCGTTACATTTTGATACGGATCGTTTTATTNAGGCGTGTTGTAAAAGATGGTGCGCCTATCCCTTACAAGATGGCAGCACATGGTTGGAGAGTCTGAAAACTTGCAAAAGGTTTCTATTTTTTCGTTACATTTTGATACGGATCGTTTTATTGTGCATCTCATTTTGAAAACCTATACATTACTATTTTATCACGAAGTTTTGTTTCTAAAACTAAAAACTGCTGTTTTATGACCACGTAAAATAAAATGTATTAATTAATCTACGAACTCTTTCTTATCCGCGTATTTTCAGCTTGTCTGATGTGCGTCGGCACTGCTCTCAGAATAGCCAACATAATATTAATTTCTGTTCATTCGTGCATCAGCTGATACAGGATTTTGTAAATGGCAAGTCGTTTGTTTTTAATACATTAAGTTGCCACTCACTGACTGTCAGAATGTGGCCTTCTTATATGAAATGAACTATAGCACCGGACATATAGCCATTATTAAATAAATTGTAGATGCTCAAACATATAGCAAAAGCATTAATAATGNAACTATAGCACCGGACATATAGCCATTATTAAATAAATTGTAGATGCTCAAACATATAGCAAAAGCATTAATAATCGCTATAATTAAATATAAACGGTAATAAGACTATTAAATACCACTCGCAATCGTTTTTACTAAATTAAATACTGAAATGAGTTTTCAAAATTATTTAAAAATAGTACACTAGCAGTGACACAACAGTAAAATAGTCGTGATATATTTTANGAAATGAGTTTTCAAAATTATTTAAAAATAGTACACTAGCAGTGACACAACAGTAAAATAGTCGTGATATATTTTAAAACGGCACAATAATCTCTTCCGATTGTCCCATCAGTATCGAGATCTTCAGTTACCACTGACCGAAAAATAAAATTTACATAATTACTACAACTGTATCATTTGCAGTAAAATCTTGAGACAACACAGGTCGAGAATGTAAGTTTAAATATATAGAAATTGTTAGGTGTATCCCATCAGCAGTGAAATATTTAGCGACCACTGACAGAAAAATAACAATTTTGCGAAAATTTAACACAGAGAGAGAAAAAAGAAAATATGCCCACGAACAATTAGAAGGGCTCAACTACAGTCACATACTTAATTTAAGACGATACGTAGTTACCATCTTACGTACAATAGAGGAATAAGTTTGCATTTGACGAACAAATATATATGACGACCAAATTCTTAAACATGTTCTACAAATTCGGTACTTCTACACTTCCCATCCCACTTCCGTGGTGTATGTTTTATGTGTATACAGATTACGTGAGCACGTGCACACACAATACAGCATGCGTCATGCCGCCACTCCTGATAATCCACAAAAAATTACATAATTTCCTTCCCCACCCCCCCAAAGATGCAAGGCACCAGGGTTACTTCAGGAATATTCTGCACTATTGATGCCGGTACAGGAAGTTCCAAATCACACACAGTATTAATAATTTTGCTCTAATGTTGGTACACACTCATCCATGAAAGTAAATATGCCAAAACCGTGAACATAATACACACACGTGGTATTTTAACCAACCATGGCTGGCCACTTTGCGACATTTCCCTTCCATAAATGTCTAATATACAGGCTGTTTCTTAAACACATGGACACACACAGCATGATAATTCCTCACGAAAAAATAAGGCGAAAACATTTATACGACTTACCGTCTAAAGTACATCCCAAGAGCGGTATGCCTCTTTGAAGTAGTAGCAACAAGACCAGGTTGTTTGGGCCATGGGTCCGTTTGAACTAGTTTACATTTCCCGCCACATTGTGGTGACACTGTCGAAGGTGGTTCCATCGGCCTGGAGCAGCAGGGCCAGAATGTATAAGACCAGTTCGGCTTTGTTTTCGTATCGGTAAGTCGCAACTCAAAATGTTTTTCGTTAAAATACAGTCCGCATTGTTCTCGAGCCCAGCCATTTGGTCCTCTGGGCCGGATATGCGCCAGTATGTGTGATCGATATTTGTTTTGTTCGTTGTGAGCTCGTACAACTGNTTTGGTCCTCTGGGCCGGATATGCGCCAGTATGTGTGATCGATATTTGTTTTGTTCGTTGTGAGCTCGTACAACTATTGTGATTTCGCTTTGCTTAGTGAGCACGTGCGTGACGGAAAAGTGTGGTTGCCTGCCGCGAACTTATTCAACTCAGACTCAGGTTATATATTATAACAAACTGTGAACATTACCGCAATTTGTTGACTTGGGATAGTGTGTTTGTGTGTATATGAATGCTGTTTTCTTTGTTCGTTGCGTGCGTTTCTTGGCTTCGTCAGTTCCTTTGTTCTGGATTTGGTTATGTGCTATTTTTATTATTTTAATATTTCACTCCTAACGTGAATGGTACATACATTCTTATCACTTGATGTCGTCGACCGTTTACAGTTAGAAGATAGGTGCCACGATCACGTGTTTTTGTTAGGTTATGTTTTCTCGCCAGGTGTTTTCCAAATCTCTATTTTTGCTGCACTACGCACATAAACATACAACTCTTGTATNTTTGGTCCTCTGGGCCGGATATGCGCCAGTATGTGTGATCGATATTTGTTTTGTTCGTTGTGAGCTCGTACAACTGTTGTGATTTCGCTTTGCTTAGTGAGCACGTGCGTGACGGAAAAGTGTGGTTGCCTGCCGCGAACTTATTCAACTCAGACTCAGGTTATATATTACAACAAACTGTGAACATTACCGCAATTTGTTGACTTGGGATAGTGTGTCTGTGTGTATATGAATGCTGTTTTCTTTGTTCGTTGCGTGCGTTTATTGGCTTCGTCAGTTCCTTTGTTCTGGATTTGGTTATGTGCTATTTTTATTATTTTAATATTCCACTCCTAACGTGAATGGTACATACATTCTTATCACTTGATGTCGTCGACCGTTTACAGTTAGAAGATAGGTGCCACGATCACGTGTTTTTGTTATGTTATGTTTTCTCGCCAGGTGTTTTCCAAATCTCTATTTTTGCTGCACTACGCACATAAACATACAACTCTTGTATNGTTATGTTTTCTCGCCAGGTGTTTTCCAAATCTCTATTTTTGCTGCACTACGCACATAAACATACAACTCTTGTATTGTAATACGTAGTTTGTGGACACATTATTGCACATCGTATCAACTTTAATAATGGGCGATACTCAAGCAGCAGTACTGCATCTACGATTGGCCGAATCACGCCCAAAGCACGCGCTTGGCCTCGCCAAGTGTGTTGGTACAGATCCCGCCAAAAGGAATTTATTCCATGCAACTGTACGAGTTTTGCCGGAAATAAAACGTAACTTTGAAACAGATTACATTACTGTAGAAATGGCAGCCAAACAATTAACAGGCTTTGATAAAGACGCATATGCAGCCACGCACATGCAGCCCGCATGTTGAACTTCGAAGATCAATACTACGATATTATGGCAATGGTAGAATCTCTTGTGAGCAAGTCAGAGGCAGCATGTGCAGTATCTACCAGCACAAGGAAGGTAAATTTATCATTTCCCAAGATCTCCTTTCATTGGGTGAACTCCTCTAACTTGTTCTGTGCTCTTGTAGCTGATCACCCCGACCTAACTCCAGTCGAAAGGTTGTCCTATTTAAAGTTTTCCCTTCATGGTAAGCCATTAAGTATCATTCAGGCATTGCCTACGGCAGATTAAAATTTTGACTTTACGAGGAAGTTTTTATCGCAGCGATATTCGAACAAAATATTAATTGTTTCTTTGTATGTGGAAGCTCTGCTGGAAGCACCCACAGTATCCTCTGAATCGCCCACCTCACTGTGACAGATGCTGACAGTTGTAACAGAGAATGTGGCAGCACTGGAAGCTCTGAAGTTTCCTGTGCAGCACTGGGATTTAATCTTACTGCCCATCCTTTGCAAGAAACTCGATGCCCCACTCCAAACACAGTGGGATATGGCCTCGACAGACACTGAGCTCCCCACTTGCAATTCCTTTGTTCAATTTTTAGAATAAAATTGTTGTGCTATGGAAGCAGTTGCATCAATATCTAGGCGGGCACCCTCAAAGATCAAACCTGTGCAGATTTCAGCAGATCGTAAACTGGCTAAAGGTTACCATTCATCCAATGTCTTTATGGTGAAACCTACTCATCCTTGCAGCTCGTGCAATACAGCACATTTGTTGTACAAATGCCCCCACTTTCAACAGGAGCCACATACGGAACGATTTGCATTGTCAAGGAACTCAAACTATGTTTGAACTATTTGCAGCCCTCACACCAGTGCAAAAACTGTCCCTCAGCAGTCTCGTGTCGTAACTGCAAGTCATGGCATCACTCCATGCTGCACTTCCCGGAACCATCCACTCAAGAGGATGTTTTAGATGTATCAGGACAATCCGTAGATGTGCCAGAGAGCGGTTCGAGTGGTGATACAAGGTCTACTGTAACTGTATGCTCCTCATTTTCGAGGACACTCAGCAGTGCTGTGGTTATGATGTCAACTGCTATCATTGATGTACAAGATGTGTCAGGGGCCTTCCAACCCACTCGAGTGTTACTGAACTGTAATAGTCGAGCCAATTTCATCTTTAAAAATTTATTATCTCGCCTAGGTATCCCTCGTAGGAATAAAACTCAACCACTTCAGGTACTCACACAGGCACCACTTAACATTGCTCGTGGTGTGGTATATTGCATGCCAAAACCTTGTAGGTAGAGAGGGACAGTATTTTCAATAGATGCCTTTGTGTTACCTCACATAGCAGGACACCTCCCATCTGCACCTGTGGACCCCCAAGCCTGGAGCCATCTTGCCCATCTTCAGTTGACAGACCCAGTCTTGCGACTCTAGGGTAAATAGACATGCTGCTGGGTGCAAACTTTTTCCCTTCTTATTGAAGTGTGAAGGACCGCCTGGTACTCCAGTATCTCTGGCTACTTGCTTTGGCTGGATCGTTATGGGAAAGGTTTACAGCAGTTTGCCTCATTTGCAGTGATCACATTTTTCATCATTCTTTGTGGCTTCCAGTTTGTTAAGTTCATCACTGGGCACTGTTGTGGAACGACTTTGGAAACAGGAAGAACTGCCTCCTGATAAACCAACACCATTACAAGAAAAGTGGTTTGCAGAAGGTTATGCTCGTGATCAAAATTGTCGCCACAGTGTTGTACTTCCCTTCAAGAGTCCAAACCCTGACCCAGGAGACTTCTACTCCACTGCACTTCCGCGCCTTTACTGTAATAATGCTGCACTGAACCAATCTTACAACTCCATGTCCGAACTATGTTTACGCGTATGGCCTTATTAGCAATTTTAACATACAGTATGTAAATGTATTACATTAGAGCGTTTCTCACTAATGTTACGAATGCCCAGTTCTCACGTCACTTGTTGCAGTCATTCATAAACAAGAGACGCAGATGTGTCCTCGGAAATGATAACGTATGAGGAAGGCACTGGCTGATACGAACGTAGTTCAGTTACTGTTTACAAAACAAGCTGAGCATCATTCATGTGCAACAAGACTGTAATAGAGAATATTCAGGTGAAAAAGGTTAACTGACGAAACCTGGATATCACCCATGCTTACCTCACACGATTAATTCATTTATCAACCCACCGACATGACTTTTTGTGATATTGTGTTAGCATAGTATACCACGCGACTTCCGATCATCTCAGGTGCACTGTGTGTTGCTTACATACCCGGTCATAGTATTTCGTGGTTGTGTACTTTGTGCATTTATTCCTCGGAAACGGTTAGGATTAGGGCAATGATTTGGATCAGGCATCTTTAGCTCATTTTAACGTGTTACTTCATAATATGCCTCATAAAAAGTAATGAACCACTGATAACACACAATATTATTGCAAAATAAGGGTTTTAACAGCTATTTTGTCGCGAATAAATTTTTTGATAGTTTTAAACATCACGCGGATTGTAGAACTTAGAACATTTAATCATTTCCCCATACTATTACGGCTAGATTGTACACATTTTTTTTGTAGAAAGTGCAATTACAAAGTCCTATTGCTCCTACTTCAAAGGGGCGTACCACCCTTGGGATGCACTTTAGACGGTAAGTCGTGTATATGTTTTCGCCTTNTTAGATTGTACACATTTTTTTGTAGAAAGTGCAATTACAAAGTCTTATTGCTCCTACTTCAAAGGGGCGTACCACCCTTGGGATGCACTTTAGACGGTAAGTCGTGTATATGTTTTCGCCTTATTTGTCGTGAGGAATACGCACGCGGAGTTTGCCCATGCATTTAAGAAACATTCTGTATTAACTGCACAGTGCCTAGAAATTAAAACACCAATTATACAAAATTTAGGGCAGGGGATACCACCCGAACACGAACGAAATATGCATGTATCTAAGTCGAGTGAGTATAAGAGGATGGAGGGGGACGAACTAAAGTTTGGGTGGTATCTCGCATCAAATCGAATCCGGGACTTCAGCTTCGAGTGATCTTAATCCTGAGTCATTCTATATTCGGGAAGCATACCAAAAATTTCAGCATGTAAAATAAATTTATATTGGAAATTTATCTAGAAAAAAAACATGCAGTGGTAAATACAGATATACGAATATCGTTATGCACATTGCAATTCACATCACGAATTCCGATCNGTTTGCCCATGCATTTAAGAAACATTCTGTATTAACTGCACAGTGCCTAGAAATTAAAACACCAATTATACAAAATTTAGGGCAGGGGATACCACCCGAACACGAACGAAATATGCATGTATCTAAGTCGAGTGAGTATAAGAGGATGGAGGGGGACGAACTAAAGTTTGGCTGGTATCTCGCATCAAATCGAATCCGGGACTTCAGCTTCGAGTGATCTTAATCCTGAGTCATTCTATATTCGGGAAGCATACCAAAAATTTCAGCATGTAAAATAAATTTATATTGGAAATTTATCTAGGAAAAAAACATGCAGTGGTAAATACAGATATACGAATATCGTTATGCACATTGCAATTCACATCACGAATTCCGATCATTTTTATAGGCATACCGACTGACGCATTTGCATTCAATTCGTCTACAGACCATGAGAAATATGTATCGAATTTCCCAAATACTTATTCTCTCCGTATTAAACCTATGAAACGTTTTCATAAACAAATTTAATATATTCCAATACTCACGTTATTTGTTTTTACACCATCAATTTACATGACACACTAAAACACGCGACAAACAAACATTGCTAAACTGTATGGAAAAAAATACTGGTGGAACACACGTACCATACATTTCCATAAAGCAGGTGCATGGTTAGGTTAGGTTAGGTTAGGTTAGGTTAGGTTAGGTTAGGTTAGGTTAGGTTAGGTTAGGTTAGGTTAGGTTAATGCCTACATTCAGAATAAGACAGCGCATGCCTAAAATGAATATCATCCCATTTAAGTCTATTAAGGAAGCTGCATATGTAAGGAAGAGAATATGGGTCGCCTCCACCTTAATAAATGTATATAATTAAGTTTCTGAGACCGATATGTTCTACATATGTTTGTTTTAGAATTCTAGTGATATTTCGAGGCGAATNTATATAATTAAGTTTCTGAGACCGATATGTTCTACATATGTTTGTTTTAGAATTCTAGTGATATTTCGAGGCGAATAAAAATATAACAAGGCAAGTTCCGCACCAAAAATTTAAAGTGTAAATAATATTTTGTTCGTACTATCGCATCTTAAATTTATAGGGAAAAAATTTTCCCCGGCCATTTGTTGGGCTATAGACTTAAATTCGTTACATTTATGCAAGTTAAAAAAAATCACAAATTTAGGTATCCAAGTTGAGCTGTCAAATTCTTTCCTTAATATTATTTTCACGAGCGAAAAAAATAATAACTCTTAATACATTATATTCTTGTTATTTTTCATCCGCAGTAGAGAAATAATTGTATCTAATCTATTGGAAACAGTACAGAGGCCACAAATGCAAACCTCTAGAGCCTGGTTTGTTCGCAAGATGCAGTCATATGCGAAATGTGTTGCGAAATACATCGTGATAGCTAGGAGACACCCCCTTGCCCAAATGTCTAATGCTTATTGTGAAAAAAAAATCAAGGGCTCGAAACGGCCTGTGAGAATAAATATTTTCCATTTAACGTCAATAGAAAACGTCTCTGTTGACATAACAAAACGCCAGATCATGCGTAAATGGTAAACAAATTATGCTAAAAATGCTAACTTTCTTAAAATTACACAGCACTCTGTGTGTATAATGACACAAAACTACTAAGATATTAGAAATACCTTATATAAAATAATCCCCGCTAGTCATGGAGTCTCGAACCATCAAAAATACATAAACTTCGGAGACATTTCAATTACGTATCAATATGCACAATAAATTTATCGCATCGCTAGAAGAGAGGAAGCTGCACCATCCCCTCCAATTACTTGGCACAGCTTGCCCAATCAGTTGCCTTCACTCAACACCAATTAATTTTCNAAGCTGCACCATCCCCTCCAATTACTTGGCACAGCTTGCCCAATCAGTTGCCTTCACTCAACACCAATTAATTTTCCCATTGACTAGTATGCCAGCTCCCCATGACCCCTTAAACGATTACTCGGCATAGCTCGACCTCCACCACACAGTGAGAAGCCACTTCCACTTTAGTTCGACCAATTATTNAAGCTGCACCATCCCCTCCAATTACTTGGCACAGCTTGCCCAATCAGTTGCCTTCACTCAACACCAATTAATTTTTCCATTGACTAGTATGCCAGCTCCCCATGACCCGTTAAACGATTACTCGGCATAGCTCGACCTCCACCACACAGTGAGAAGCCACTTCCACTTTAGTTCAACCAATTATTNTTAAACGATTACTCGGCATAGCTCGACCTCCACCACACAGTGAGAAGCCACTTCCACTTTAGTTCGACCAATTATTTACCTTCGATCAACCACTTCCATTTCCTTCTCCATTCCTGTCCCTTGTCCCCATTCCCCTCATACCTGCACCAATGCCCACTACAATGTGCTGGTAAATCAAGTTTTAAGCATCCACCCCCAGAGTGCACCCTTGCCACCCATTGCTTAGCACCTCACCTCTTCTTCAAAACCCTTCCCCATCTCTTTGCGTCATGCATAACCCTGCATGTAAATGACCCTAGGACCTAATATCCTTCCATCTGCAGCCATCATCATTACCTGCCCGAGTCACTCGTCTTAAAGTATACATTTTATTTATAGTCTGGACTTTTCGGATTACCAAGCAGCAAATGTTTGCATGCTGTCCCATTGGGCACAAAATAATTTCGGTGATCCTCGCTTATGGGAAACTCCGTATACAGCCCTAGATATGGAAAATGAGCTCGCCTGTCTGCCAAAAGAGTTCCTGCTCACATACATGCACCGCAAGTTTCAGCACGTGTTCAAAATACTACCTGTATACCTGCAGCAGGACGAAGATATTCGCGACTGCCTGCTATGCAACAAGTACTTCGAAAGGCTCTACCTCATATCTCATACATTTGAGACACTCCACATTCTTGCGGCTGGTGTTATGCATGGTGTCGCGCAGCAACAGACATCCTTGTCACAACCTTCACCTTAGTCACCAATTCGTTGCCCACCATCACCACCTCCACTGCCTACAGCACCACATAGGCCACTCCAAAGACAGATTTAGATGTACACAGCCATGACGATGAAGCCACCACACAGTGAATAAACATGAACAACACCGACCTCATGTAACTAATCACATCACAGCTCCAGCCCAGCACCAGAGACACATGGCTTCTGCTCACCTCGGTGACATCCAATGATTGACTTCCAGCACACGAGAGTGCCATGTNAGCACCAGAGACACATGGCTTCTGCTCACCTCGGTGACATCCAATGATTGACTTCCAGCACACGAGAGTGCCATGTAGACCACCATCAACAATATCAGCAGTTAGTTGTCGCCTGCCATAGCTACTCCCATCGTACCACCATCACGACTAACGATGCGTGAGATAACATACACAACCTTCTTCGAGTAAGGTACGGTCTAGTGTTATCCCAATGCAATCCCAGTGTTCAGAAAAGTAGATTACAGGCTGGGCTACCCACATTACAAGGACGCCTTGTACAATGTAGAAGCCTTCGATGGCGTGAGTCATGCTCGATTCTACTATACCCTGGTGCCCTTCTACAATCTGAGNAGCACCAGAGACACATGGCTTCTGCTCACCTCGGTGACATCCAATGATTGACTTCCAGCACACGAGAGTGCCATGCAGACCACCATCAACAATAGCAGCAGTTAGTTGTCGCCTGCCATAGCTACTCCCATCGTACCACCATCACGACTAACGATGCGTGAGATAACATACACAACCTTCTTCGAGTAAGGTACGGTCTAGTGTTATCCCAATGCCATCCCAGTGTTCAGAAAAGTAGATTACAGGCTGGGCTACCCACATTACAAGGACGCCATGTACAATGTAGAAGCCTTCGATGGCGTGAGTCATGCTCGATTCTACTATACCCTGGTGCCCTTCTACAATCTGAGCATCACGAATGCGGAAGGCATGTCAAAAGTTTATTTCATTGACCGAATCAGTTTCTATGGTCAAACCTGTGCAGCGTACACCATGAGGCTGGATGTAGCCTTACCATGCAGCGCCGATGAACTGTTGGATCTAAACGAGGGCGAAACCATTATAATACACTGAAGAGCCAAAAAAACTGGTATAGGCGAGGTTATGCAAATGACAGAGGTATGGAACCAATCAGAGTAACGCGATGCGGTCGGCAGCTAGATCGGTTACTGCTGCTACAATGGCAGGTTATAAAAATTTAAATGAGTTTGAACTTGTTGTTACAGTTGGCGCACGAGAGATGGGACATAGCATCTTTGAGGTAGCGATAACATTAGGATGTTCGCGTATGACCATTTCACGAGTGTACCGTGAATATCGGAAATCCGGTAAAACATCACATCTTCGACATCGCTGCGACCGGAAAAAGATCGTGAAAGAACGGGACAAACGACGACTGACGAGAATCATCAAACGTGACAGACGTGCAAACCTTTCTCAAATTGGCACAGATTGGATTTGTGGACTGCCATGCAGGATTCATGGTGTGAATTGCCTCCTGCATACCNATCACATCTTCGACATCGCTGCGACCGGAAAAAGATCGCGAAAGAACGGGACAAACGACGACTGACGAGAATCATCAAACGTGACAGACGTGCAAACCTTTCTCAAATTGGCACAGATTGGATTTGTGGACTGCCCTGCAGGATTCATGGTGTGAATTGCCTCCTGCATACCTTCAGACATTAGTCGAGTCCATGCCAC
>NQII01000704.1:308748-359628 GCA_002778355.1 Clitarchus hookeri
GGGGGGGGGGGGGGGGGGGGGGCTACACGATATATTAGGCAGGTGTACCAGTTTTTTTGGCTCTTAAGTGTAGAAGAAGCCATACAGCATAGGGAATACGAAATATGGCGAGGTGGTGAGGAAACAGTGCTTCGATTGAGCTAAGAATGCGATGGCGAGACGCACAGGCTCTTGCTCGATGAAGAAGCCGACGCGCACCGCGGACAACCCACATACCGCAACCTGCCCCTGCGATATGAAGACCAGCTCGCCAGATGAGGATGACACTGGTGATGTGCTGTGAATGTGAAAAATCTATTGACAGTATGGTGCATGATTGTAATAAGATTTAAAAAAATTGTGACGAGGAAGAAAACAATTTTGGTTTATAGAAAGTGTAAGCATTTAGGTAACACCTAGTTTACTGAAAATCATTTTAAGGTGTGTTTTAGACAAAGCAGTAGGAAGACGTGAAAAAATAAATAAAAATAAACATAATGTGTATATACATTACAGTATATTTATATTCACTTTTAGGTGTGTATGGAAAATATTATCTCAATTCTGTGTAGTAAAAATATAGCGAAGGAAAGAGAATGGATCATATTTAAAGTACTGGTTGCAAAAATAAGATTAATAATTTTGAGATATATATGTGTGAATGTGGCTGTAAATAAATGGCAATGAAAAAAATAACATTTCTATCAAATCACTTGTGTTGATCCATGCCTCATATCTCTAAAGACAATAAAACAAAGTCGCTTATACACGTCTGTCTGTGTATTCTCTTAGTACTTCTAAACTACTTGATGGATTTGATGCGTTTTCAACATCATTTAGACAATGTTTTGAGGAAGGTTTTGATGTATAATAAATTTATTTTTAATGTAAGGATAGTAGATAAATATCGAACCGTTTGTAATCAAGTCGTACAAAAACAGCTTTTAGGGCGCTTACATGGCTTACGCTGACTAAACCATAAGATATACATCAAATTAATGTGCTACATAATTGTAGCTCTCAAAAAGGTCTACTGAAAAGTCCGCAATAGCATATGTTTATCTTTTAAGGATGACCCACAGTAAACATTTTTGTCTTTAAAAGTATCGCTGTAAAAACTAAATTGTTACCGGGCGAAGCCGTGCCGGTTCGCTAGTAAATTATAAGCATTTATTTAAACAGCGAAAGCATATATGAAATGAACATTAATAGGGAAAAGAGAAAGTCCAGGTCCGAAAGCATCACTGTTAAAGTATTAATTCAGGTACATGTCTGCGCCTGTGTGGTATCCGATAACCAGACTTTTCACATGTGAATGCATTCATACTTCCACAACATTTTCGCCTGATCTGAGTCAGATAACTGCAGTCTGCAACCATGCATGCATCGGAAGAGCAGTGCTAGCATTTGCCAACAACACTCATCATGTACATCGTCACGAAAAAACAAGGCTTTCATACAAAGTCACTTGCAACCATAGGCTTTTACTCTTATAGATTACGAATGGTTGCACCCGAATAGGCCGNGGCTTTCATACAAAGTCACTTGCAACCATAGGCTTTTACTCTTATAGATTACGAATGGTTGCACCCGAATAGGCCACCACAAAACACCATAGAGAGTGAAGCAGTTCCGTGTTGACCATTACGAAAGAGTTCGTGCGTAATAAAAAAAATACACCACGTCCTTGTTGCTGGCAGGAACCACTTTTGTCGGCGAATGTGAAAGACAGCACTTTTTTCAGGCTAGCGACAGACCATGTGCAGCGTTTTCGGTTCGTACGAACAGGGGAAAGTACGAAAGTCTCAGGCACTACATGCTAGTACCATTGTCACTTTCCTTGTAAGTGTGTAGGTAGCCAGCACTCCAGTAACAGAATCCCATGATAGACAAGACGAGATGCACACACATTAAACCAATGTCTGGCAGTCAAACGAAGGAGGGTAGATGCTATGGCTACAATGTTTATGCTGTATTATGGGTCAAGCCTTAACCATACCACAGAACTCGAACACGGACAGACTCCCAAAAAGCCTCGAAATTAATCTAGGGCGCCTCTTGTGCACATTCTCCACCCCTTCCTCCACAAACTTGACATTAAATGAATTTCACAATCGAGCACATACAACCTATAACCAATAAAACAGATATACCTTAAATGAAATTATGAAGGAAAAAAATTATCTTTTACTCGATTTATCAGTTTTTCAGTCCTCATTTATACATCCACTCGAAGACACGGTTTCCGATCTCATTCACTCCAATCCAAGAGTCTTGCATGGTGCAGTGGCCAGGCAACTAACTTGCTACCATGGTAAACTAGGTTCGATTCCCAATAGCCAACTCTATATGTCCATACACGAGAAGAAACGTGAAGGACATTGTCGTTGGTTGATGAATCCCAGATAATAAGTCCTTAGATGTGACGAGGGTCAGTTGGCCGATAGGCGAAGAACTTTGTTACCATAAAAATCCACGAGACCTCAGGGATAATAATGGTGGCGAAGCCTTTCTCTTCAGTTTCCTTGGAATTCTTTTTAGCAGAGTTCTTCACAAATCCGCCAACCGATCTTCGTCACATTTGAGGACGTATTATCTGGGGCTCCTTCTCCCACTAACGGGGCATGTATGATTTTCTTATAGTGCTGACGTAAATTGCATTAAAAAAATATAATGATTCCCTTATCGACTCACCTTCATTTATCTTAAAAGTTTACGATGAATATATTCCTTCTCCCTGAAGTAAGAAATGTAAAACCTTCTATTGATTGCCACATCTCATTCTGGTATTAGCCAGAAAATCCAAATATCCATGGTATAATATATCAGAAGACTCAGGGGTTGCTTAGTGTTTCCAACTGGTGACTTGTGAGTCTTCCATTTTTCACTTGTTTCCCCCTTACCCAAATTATTTGAACTTGGTGGTGGGTGAGAGGGGGTTTACAAGCTTGCAATTTGTTTTCAGAACTGCAGGACATTTTTAGTGCTCTATATAGTTTCTTTGTGAGTTAGCCGTATTGATTAAATTCACTATTGACCAGCTTTAAGTGAAGATAAATATTGAGAACATACTACCCAATTCAATGAATTTTCTAGAAGACTAAGAGATTGGAGTGTATTGTGACTCCTTGGGTGATCGGTCCTGCACCTGCCTGGTAGCTTTGTGAAATAATCATTAATGGAATTATGTTTTATCTCCTCGCAATTGTTTGAACGAAGGGTGAAACCCCCAATTGGTAGTGCGAGGTTTGTTTCCCTTGGGCATTTTTATTGTTTGTAGCCACATTTCGGTTTTATCCGTGCACGTATTGGGAAGAGGTCTTGACAAGTTTCATTTTTTATGTTTGCCAGAATTAAAATTATTTCTGAAGAAGGAATAATGTGTGGAGTTTCGTACTCTGCCTTCTGTACTTACATTATCCATGGGTGAATTTTCAGCCGAGAGTGTAGGGAGATTCCTTCGCTGTTTTATGGTGAGACAGGTAGCATTAATTTTAAGTATCTTAAGCAGCTAATAACATTTTTAACTGATGGGAGACATGTCTGACCATAAGAGTTATGGAAAACTTTAAACGGACACCTATTTAGGTAAATTTAACCATTATATACTTAGGATAAAAATGTAGCAGGACAGTGAATAAGTTATATTTGTAATCTTTATTTCTTTTGTATGTAGTATAAGTATGGGAGAGTTTGACAGAACGGGGTGGTTGGACAGAACGGCGTACTTAGGTGCACAGACATAGTGGCTGTTGCTATCATGTGGCAAACTGTAGAACTATGTATCCGACTGTTAACATGAACGATTCCATTGGTAGAACACGGTACATTATAAACTGTGAGCCAGTTTGTACGCCAGTAAGATTTTAGAGTGTTCAAGATTTATTTTATATCATTTAAAACCTTCGTAATTGAGTTTTTGCGTGAAGGAACGTAAATATGTAAGTACGTATAATTAATCCACTCTAATTTAAATGCATATTCATTAAGAAAACAAACCGATAAATAGTAATTGAAATATCGTAACATCTCAAATATCGCAATATGCCGTAGTTGGATAAAGCAGGGTAGTGAAGAATTTTGTAAAACAGGGTATCCCGTTTCTGATGTTTTAATGTTGAATCATGCCACATACATATGAAAGGAAAATGACAAGGCAGTCTTGGCCAGAACAAAATATGCAAAATGCAGTAACAAAAGTGACTGAAGGAATGGTGGGTTATCTTAAAACTATTAAATGTTATCGAGTTCCTCAAACTACTGTAGAAATAAAGTAAAAAAGTCCGCGAAGGAATGTATGTAGAGGAAGCTTGCAAAGAAGGTATTTCTAGCATACACATGTGTGTATTTCATTTAATTGGGTTGGCGTCTGGGTTGTAGCCAGAAAAAGAGGAGGGGGTTTAGAAGTTCGAGGAATTGGCTTACTCTTCATCAATGAGCAATAAAATATATTAAATAAATATTTTGTATCTGTTACAGTATTTTATAGTATTTTAAATTTTCAACCTCTACTGTTTTGCTGAAAATGCTTGGTTTTGACCGGTTCCAAGTTTCGGCAGATTTAAGCCTGTCTTTAACAAAGGCCAACACAAAGAACTGGTAGCACATATTCTCTGATGGAAAATCGATTGTTTGGTGTTTCACTTAAGGACCTCAGAAGCTTGGCTTTTGCACTTGCAAATAAAAATAATATGGCAAACAATTTCAACCAAATTACACAATTAGCAAGGAAAACTTGGTTGCATGATTTTTTCAATCAAAATCTTGAACTAAGATTGCGAAAACCTGAGGCTACATCTTTGGCGTGCGCAATGGGTTTTAACAGAGAGTTTTATAACAATTTATTTCTATTTTTCTAGTTTAAAATTTAATAATTTTTAAAATGAATTATTTAATGGCAATTAACATTAAAATTAAATGCTGGTTAATATTTATGTCTAAATTAATTTTAATAAATTAACTAAGTTATTCCAAGAAGCGTAATCATGCAAATTTTCATTGCTTTGAATAGCCACCCTGTTTTATCGTACCATTTCTCTAAAATGGTGCACTTTACAATGTATCATTAACTTGCCATTTTCTCAAATAAATAACATCTTTGTTGCAATCACAGCATATATTTTTTAAAGGGAATGCGTTACTTACTTGTTTGTGAAAGGATCGATTTTTAGTATCTATTTTTCTATTCACTGCAAGTGTTTTAAGATTGTCAACCCCATTTGTCCAACTTTCACATACTTGTCGATAGCCCCCGTTCGACACTCGTTGGTGAGAGACGGCAGACGTGGGCCTGGCTACCTCACCGTGGTCAGCTGGTATACGGGAAGATGACGATGAGCAGGGTCCTCCCCCTCATCATCTACGACAATTCCTCGGCGCATGGTCGGCGTCCTGGTGACGGTGCGACGTTTCCACTACGTCATCTGGTTTTAAATTCGCCGGCAAGAGAATCAGCACTACCTTTAGGGAGTTTCCTCAACACTTGACGTCATGAACTCGGTGTGTGTGTGTGTGTGTGTGTGTGTGTAAGAGGAGGGAAAAGGGGGCGGGGGGACTGGCTAGACTTCATATAGCTTGGCCTGAGGACTGGTTGGGAGAGATCATGGTGTGGGCTTCACAGAGGGAACACTATATGTTTCAGTTTATGGGAAATTTATTATTAATATTATTTTTGTCAGTTAATTGTAATTTTATTTGAGCCAAAGACTATTAAAAATTTTTCAATTCAAATTTTAATCATTTTAATATGTTTAAATAGTTTTAATAATATTTTATACTTTTGTGTTAGAACATTTTAGTGTATTTTGTAAAAATAAATTATATTTGCCCACAATCATACAATTAAAAACGAAATTAGTTTCTATTTTTCATTTCTCACAACTGGGGAAAGTCTATTTGTCACTAGTTGCTATGTGATGGTTTCTTTTACTTGAGTTTATAACATATTTGATAACCACGAATTACATTGATATGGATGTTATGGACGGAGGAAGAAGCATCGGTCACTGTCATGATGTGGATGGGTTTCCTTCAGGTGATCCCACCTCGTGACACCATCTTAATTTAATTTCTGGTCTATCTGTTTTGTTGATTATAGGATGTATGTGGTAGAATGTGGAGCTCATTTAATATGATGAGGATATAGGGGTGGGGACTCTGCAGAAGAAGCGCCCTTGATTGAGGTCGAGGCTTGTTGGGAATTTGCCTGATTTCGAGTTCTGAGCTATGATTGTGGCTTGGCCCATCGTCCGGGGTAAACATAGTAGCCAGAGTATCTCCCCACCTTCGTTGGGCTCCCACGCGTCAGCCAAATATGTGTGCATTTCACCTTTCTGCATTTATGAAGATGTCATGCCCATTCAATCTATACTGGAATCCTGCTGGTTATGTATACACTTACATGGAAAGCGACGATGGTAATAGCATGCAGTGCTTGATATTTTCGAACATCCCTCTTGGTCGTTCGAACCGAGAACGTTGCTCATGGACTTCTGCGAGCAGACTGTAGTTCCTGTCAGCAACAAGGATGCGTGGTATTTTTTTCAGAATCCACGAACGCTCTCATAATGAGCAGCTCGAAACAACTTTACCAGCGTTGGCGTTTTATGACTGCCAGTTCGGGTGCAACCATTTATAATCTGTATGGGTAAATGCCTATGTTAGCGAGTGATTTTGTATGAAAGCCTTCTTTTTTGGTGTCAACGTATATGAGAAGCGTGACTGGCAACTACTGACACTGCTCTTCCCACTTATGCATGTGTGCAGACTCTGGTTACCTGACACTGTGCAGGTGCAGACCCGAGAAAAAGGTGTGGAAGCACCTATGCACGCACATGTGAAAAGTCTGGCTATCGAATATCACACAGGCGCAGACCGGAAAGTTAGGACTTCAACTAGGATGCTTTCAGACTTAAGTCTTTTAATGTAATTCATTTCATGAATGCCTTAAGCTATTTAAATAAACACATATAATTTTTGTGACATGAGATTAAGTAACTGACTTTATTGAAATATTAATATTCCCTTGGCTATTTATTTACACCATTGTTTATACATACACATTTATATCTAAATTATGAACACAATAGCGAACCGGCCCGGCTTCGCCCGGGTACAATTGAGTTTTACAATGATACTCTAATAAATAAATTGGGAAAAGACAATTCAACTATGTGAAAACATAATTATAAAATTATACTATGTTGGCCTAGGTTTTTAACTGATTACGGCAAACCAAAAGTAAGGAAATATTTTTTTACCCGATAGCCAAGAAGTAAGGTATTATTTTTGGAGTGTATCTGTGCAACGGGGGTTACGGGTCGGTGACTTCTTCGAGAGGAAGGTTTCCGGGCGTTTGAGGTGGCGTGGCAGTACTATGCTACAGTAGCCAAGCCTGGTTACCGCATCGGCCCTAGAAAGGGTGGATGATGCGTCTCTTATAGCCTCTCTCCGCTCATGGCGACCCAAGGCTACCAGTGCCACCCCTGTGCTTTGCAAATTGGGCTCCGCCGCCCATCTCCCTATGGGAACCAGTTTCCTCGTGGCTGGTAAGGGATATCTGCCGTGATGGCTTGGGCCGATAGTTAGTACCTAGGCCCGACCACTTGGTGGGGTGTTGGGCCACTTGGCATTCAGGCTGATGGGGCCCAAGACAGGAGTTTCCTGTGTGAAGAAATTCCCATGTATGGTAATGGTCAGTGCCCAATGACGGCTCCTCCAACTGTTCTGCTAGTGGTAAGAAGTGATGGCGACGGCTTGGAGGCTGTTATGACAGCAGGAAGACATTTGAGTGAAAACGATGAAAATTCTTCCAATTCAGAGCGAGGGCTGCTATCCCCGACTTCGGTATCTCCGATAAATCGAGGACGTATGCCACTCCGAGCCAATCGTACTCCACCCTTCCGATGGGCATGCAGAGAATTGGTGGGGCGGTCGGGTAACTGAAAACCCACTAGTGCCATGGAAAATAAGTGGGAGCACGGGCTGATCGGGTTGGTCCCACCAGAGGTTCTCTTTGGTGTATCGATCACTAGAGGTTGGACTCGTGCTGGCAGTGGTCAACTCTGTATGCTGAAGGAGGTATGGAGATATTCCCCTTCTCAAAGAAAGACCCGGTGCGTGAGCGGCAACCCGCTCCGGTAGTGTCCTGGAGATACACTAGGGGTCCGGATAGTACCCCGGCCAGACCACACGCTTAGTGTCTGAGTATGAGGGTATCAGAACCTTGTGGAAGGGTGCTTTCGGCCGTATTTATGTATCAAGTCGGGGCTTTGGATTTGGTTACCTCAGGTGCATGGTTGGGACACCTGCGATGAGAGGGCGTGATCTCTCTTCCCTGTCGAGTGGGCAGCCGAAGCGCGGGATGGCTCTCTGGCTAAGAATGCTGAGTTAAAATATAAAAGTATGTAGGTCGAGTGACTACCGTATTTGCATCACGTATGTATCTGTGCAACTATCGCGTAGTTACTACATTTCCGCCTTCCAGCCTCGATGTATGAAAATCAAAACGTTAGTTTTATCAAGTTGTAGCTTTAGAAATAAGTGTACCTAGATACTAATTTTTGCGCTTGGCTGAGGGATCTTAATCTATCACCAAAGTTAAGCAACGTTCCCAGCTGCACACATTTGGATGAGTGACCGTTTAGTGGCATAACATCTGAGCGCTCCCGGGCTTCGGAGGGCACGTTAAATATTCGGCCCCGGTTGTTATCGGTTGATAGCAGCCGTTAAGCCATTTGATAGGTCCTTGGGCGGCCTCATAAACTCTGACACCAGAGGGAAGAAATACTTCGGTCACGTTCCCAGCTGTTGCAGAATAAGGTTTTGTTGTTATTTCACAGGAACCATACAATTTTCTGGGATAAAAAGTACCCTATGTACAGGACCTGAAGTACCTACATACAAAATTTCATCAAAATCCGTTTAGCCGCCATGGAAATGAGTGGTAACAAACATACATACATACATACACACACACACACACACACACACACACACACACACACACACACACACACACACACACACACACACAGAATTTCGCATTTATAATATTAGTAGGATTTTTACCTTTGCTTTCAATACTTCAAAAGAAATCGTATCTGTTTCCTTGTGTACTTTTTTACGGCACAGTATGGCAGTAATGTTTTTCATACACACCTAAAGTTAGTGAACATAAATATAATATCTTCCCACATTAAGGTTTCCAGTTTATTATTTTTCTCATGTCTACTCATTTATTTAGCCTCAAAATATCACTGACTTTCAGAAACAAAAGTACTTAGAACAAATCCGTCTCAGCAGCTTACTAATGTGCATACATTCGTTATTAAGAGGAAGGAGACAACTATATTCTCTTCCTTACATATGCCGCTGCCTTAATCGACTTTCAGTTAAGCAGTGCCTTTTCCTGAAGGCAGACATGCACTTTCTTTACGGAAATGTGTGGTTCGTGTGTTCCACTAGTATTTTTTTCATATACTTCAGCAATGTTCTGTTCGCCGCATGTATTGGAGTACAAAGTAAATTTTAGGTGTAAAAAAAAATGTTACAAGTTTTGGTCTATATTAATGGTGGCATATGAAAATACTTTTGTTTTCAATATGCAGAGATAAGTAATGGGTCATTTCGTTATATTTATCATTATATCTGGCTGGTCAGTAGATGAATCGTATGCAAAAGTGTCGTTCGGTATGCCTAAAAATTTCCTTAGAACTCGTGATGTGAATTGCGATAGTCATAACGATTTTCGTAAATCTGTGTTTACAAGTGCACGCATTTTTTCTACATAAATTTCCTGTATAATATAATTTTATGTACTGAGATTTTTGATATTCTTCCCGAACAGAGAACAGCTTAACTTTATGATCGCTAGGAGTTAAAGTCTCAGAATCGATGTGATGCGATAAACTATGTCGAAAACCGATAATTTTTTTCGTTCCCCCATCCTCTTATATTCGGCTAGATACGTTCATATTTCATTCGTGTTCGGCTGATCTCCTCTATCAAAGTTGTTGTAGAGTTGTTTTTTAATTTCTAGGCACTGTGGAGGCTGAGAATGATACATTTATAGATGGAGAACATCGCAAAGAAGTAAGCAGTGGTCAGCATTAGGGCAAAATTATTAAAACTGCGTGTGATTGCGGGCTTTCTGTACTGGCGTTATTAGTGAAAAATACGAGGGCTGATTCAGAAGTCATGGCAACTATTGTTAATCCCCCGAAAATAATCCAACACAGGAAATGTACTATCTACCGTTGATAGGGTACCAAATTTACGTTTTAAAGGTAACACCACATGTGGTATGGATGCAGAAATGTCCAGCAAGGAACAAAGACAAAAATGGCTGCTTGAAACCACCACTTAATTGATATGTTCTCGTAAAAAATGTATACACGCACTTGAACGGGCACGTATTATACGTGTACAAACTGTTTAACATCCTTCAAAGTAGTCTCCGAGGTTGTCCACGGTTCTTTACCAGTGATAAGGCAGACGGGAAATACCATCGGCTGCATGAGATCCGTCAATGTGCGCTATCTCTCGTCGAAATGCCGTGACAATGTCTTGTTTGTTGGCAAAGTGTTTAGCACGCAATGACCTCTTCACTTTGGGAATAAGATCGTAGTTACACGGACTAAGATCAGGTGAATAGGGAGGGTCTGGCAACACCTCCCATCCCCAACGCCGTAAACACTGTGTAACTATAGCGTTGGCCAACAGTTAAGGACGTTTCTCTCGAACTGCACGACGAAGATGGTACCGCAGAAATGACAGGTAGTACTGTGCATTTACAGTACAGCCTTCACGTACTGTATGATACACTAAAACACGTAGACTGTCATATAACAAGATGATCATAAGCTTTGTGGGTGACGGGTTTTTTCGTACCTACTTTGTGTCTCCGTGGTGATCCAGGATGATGCCATTCATTTGAATGTCACTTCAATTCGGGTTCGTATGCTCGTGCCGATATTAAATTAATTGCAATGATGCGGTTCAGCATGCAATTACCTTCACGGTGAAAGCGTTCCAGATTGATACATGTCTCATGTCAGGTACACTTATCTACCTCAGTTAAGTGATGTGGCACCCACTTGGCACAAATCTTCCTTACATTTAAGTCTCGCCGTAGAATTCGGCGCACTGACGATGCAGGAATACCTGTATGTTGGGCTAATTCCATAACAGTCCAGCGAGTGTCATCCACTAGGCATTGATCGACAACAGCCACTCGTGATCAGCTGATACAGCACGTCCACTGCGAGGTAGGTCGGCTGTAGACCTTCTTCCCTGTTTGAAGGCCTCTACCCACCTTGCCACTGTTCGATATGGTATAGCAGGATTACTCAATGCTTCCTGTAGCTCTGCATGGCATTCGCGTTCATTGCGGCCGCGGCATACGGCTATGTTGATGTACGCACGCTGTTCGACTTTGGTTACGTCCATTTCGCACCACTGTCATCCGACATCTGACATAGAGAATGTGCTCACGGCCGGACGGATGCACTCACACCCCATTTGACGGCAACAGCAGTTCGACGTGGGGTAGTACACATTGACGAACCGTGGACAACCTCAGAGACTACTTTGAAGGATATTAAACAGCCTGTACACGCACGAAACGTACTCGTTCAAATGTGTGTATACAGAATTTACGAGAATAAATCAATTAAACAGTGCTTTCAAGCAGTCACATTTGTCTCTGTTCCCTGCCAGACATTCCTGCATCAATACCCCATGTGGTGTCACCTTTAAAACCTACTTGTACGCTTTCAACTGCACATAGAACATTTCCTGTGTTGGAGATCATTTTCGGAAGATAAACTATAGTTGCCATGACTTCTCAATCAGTCCTCGTATTTCTGTAAGGAACCTTGGTGACGTGCAGTTTTGGCGGGAGTGCGAGACTTTGTGTCTTTTTTTTTCATGTGGATCACAGGGAGTGATGGTGGAATGGGAGTGTACGTGTATCGAAACTTGGAACTTGTGTTTGCGAATTTTGTCGTCGTCATTTATACATAATTTTTTATCGAAGGCAAATGTATCCTGCTATTATAAGTGAAATGGTATCTTCACATCATCTTAGAGTCGGTCTTTGACTGGATCTGAGCCGTTGTGATTGTTCGTTGGCGTATTATCTGTACCCTCTCTGTATTACATTTTCACGAATATTTTTTTCCTATTAGTAGAAGCTAAACATTTCACTGCTTGTTGGTATTCGTAATAAATTATATATATCTTTTAAAACAATTTTTTTATCCTATAGGGACTAAATATTTAATTGATGATGAGACACTAGTAAGTAATCATGTAAATTGAATTTTTCTGTAAGTGGTAACTAAAGATTTCTCTGCAGATGAGACAGTTGTAAGTTATATGTACAATTTTGATAAATTCTACATATTTTAAATAAATTTTCCACCACTGGTAGCTATAAATATTACTATAGGTGCCGGTATTCTCATTAATTATGTATATCATAACATACATTTTAAACATTAAAATGTAATAATATAAGAAAAAGTGTCAATTTTGTAAAATGTTGCAGATAAACATAATCGTTTGTTACATCTTATTCTGTCCTAAGTGCCATGGATCTAATTACAATGCTATGTGAATGATGACCGATTATGTCTTATTGGGTGCTGTTGATTGTATAACAGAATGATTACAACATTACTCTAGGTAGGTCTTCTTTAATCTGGTGAGGCGTTCTTGTCAATTTTTGTCTTATAGTGTAGATATATAGGCTGCTGGATTCATGTTAAGTAACTTAGTTTAGCAGTGGCCGAGGTGAAATACAGATTGGATCAGTTAGTGACAGCAACAGTTTTATATATATATATANCGGAAGTGACGCGTTGAGGCACAAACACAAAAATAACACATGAAATGCAACACATTGTTTATTTACAACGTCGCCGCTAAATGCCATTTACAGCAATGTTTATAATAATTGTTCAAAATTGCTACCACCAACAGTAATGCAAGCTTGGTAGCGTCGGTGGAGTGATTGGCGAACAGATTAACATACGCCGGGTATTTCACGCACGCCACCATTGTCAGCCAATCACGCCATATGTAGAGGTCGCCAAGCATGTGTGACTGTTGGTGGATGCATTTCCAGCAACTGTTTTAACATTTCCTGTACGGAATCACTCTTTAAGTATGCTGCTAATGAAAATGGTATGTTTCCGTTAATGTGTTATGTTTTAGTGTTTGTGCCTCAACGCGTCATTTCTGCCCGTATATTCCTATACAATAATTGTTTGTTTTACTGAGTTCTACCACCCCTCAATGTTTGTCCCATGATTTTAGAATCACCCTGTATTTAATATCTGCTACAGGGGACATGGTCTGTATAGAATAGCAACGTAAATAAAGTATACCTCAACGAAGTACTAAACAGTAGAAAAGTGGCAAGCCAATTCACAGGCATCGAACACTTGGTGTGGCGCAGTCCGCATTCGTGAATTACCTGACATTCTATATATATACAGAATGGTCCGCCTAACGTGGACACACCCAAAATTTCCGGAACGGTTGCAGATCACGAAATTCGGTTTTCTTTAAATGAAATTACGTACGGGGGCAAGTAATTTGCCGAAAAGTGACTATTCGTAACACGTTTATGGACAGAATTAATTAAACCACATATGATTTTTCCCCTTGAAACATATACTCTGGCACCTTGTGCGGAGTGTCTACCGAAAAGTGACTATTCGTAACACGTTTATGGACAGAATTAATTTAACCACATATGATTTTTCCCCTGGAAACATATACTCTGGAACCTTGTGTGGAGTGTCTATGATCCGCCTGTTGATAGATCACCCACCGTGAATGAGATGCAGACTGGTTGCATCTCCGTCAGTTGTGTCGCGTCTTCAAAGATGCAACCCGCCTGATACACATTACAAGAGGGTGGCCTATCAGTAGGCGGTTTACAGACACCTTGCGCAAGACTACAATGTTGCTTGCGAGATGCTTCAACCAATTACTTCATTAATGAAATTTGTCAGGCATGTGGGGCATTACGACGTTACAGTGACTCAATTTTGGAACCAATGGGTACGCAAAAGCACCCATACACTTGGTGAAGGTCCAGGTAGACTAAGTCAGACCACATTAAGAATCGCTGTATTGTGTTCTAAGCTACGTAACCCTGTGACATCGACGCTTGCAATCCAGGCACAGTTACTCTAAAACTTCCCAGAAATTGTTTTCTATCACACGTGCTTTTATTACTGCCAGAGGCAGTTGTTTACTTGCAATCCCTCATCATCTCTTGGCAACCGGCATCTGCCAAGATGCGGGTTCGCCGTCCAATGCGCGGCATATCGCCAACACCAGAGCAGAGACGGCGATATTTGTAGCGGCGCTGTAGCCGTGAGGCATGAAGTGATGTCAAGTGGCATTGCGCCATGTTCAGCGATGCACCTCGGCTCTGCATTACCACGGATGACCATACCGTGCGAATATGGCGAAACCAAAGGAAGAGGACACATCCTACCAATGTTGTGGATAGACACACGTGCATTACTCTTGGTTTCATTGTTTGAGTAGCCGTAAGAGTATATCTTCAGGTCACGTTTTGTGGTGATTCGAGGGACCCTGACGACTCAGCGATACGTCAAATACTCCCTGCGTCGTCAAGTCTTATCCCTCACGAGATGAACTTTGTACATTTCTCCAGCAAGACAACGCTCATACACATACGGCATATGCGTCGTGATGATGACATAGTCTATTCGCGGTTTCTTCACACTTTTTGAATTAAAACTTTGAAAATTTGCCTTGTGTATGACGTGTTTGTTTCTTTAATATGCCCCACATCACAGGCGTTTTACACTTTAGTTGACATAAAAGTGTCGGATTTTTTAATAAATTAAAATTTTAATTATTTTTTACCTATACATTTTAATATTTAATTTATTATTAATATAAATAAAAACAGTGAAAAAATAATGTTTTGTTATTGCCTAATAAGAAACAGTTCTACTGCAAAATATTAGTTCAGTGAGTGCGCACGAATGAGGCGTGTTGTCTCTTTCGTGTAATTTTCTAAACTCGGTTAAGCTTTGTTTGCACGAGGCGGAGAATTATCCTGGAAAGTAGAACTTAAGCAGGACTTCAGAGAATTTGGAAGTAACCATGAATTGACTACACTACCGAGGCCAGCAATGTCCCCCTGTTCTGCCCCCGACAAATAAAATGTGCAAGATCAGCTCAGACGTCATCTCCGACTCGATACCGATCTGCAGGATATCAAATACTAGTAGCAACTGTAAGCGATGCAACGGCTATACGACTCCGCCGACCTCCCGTGGCGCTGTCGGCTTGTGCGCCGCCGGTCTATGGCGGAGGAGGTTCTGTGTTTGAATCCTAGCTAAGATATGGATGTTAATTTAAGTTAGATTATAAGTCAGTTTATAAGCCGTCCCCTGATAAGCCTTCAGGCATAACACCGGGGGACGTTAATAATCCCTTTCCAATCCAATCCAACTGTACGACTCCGCTTGGAACTGAAACGGCGCATGTATCCAGGCCAGAGGGCGTTATAAATCCACTGACACATCCCGTGTTTAGCTCTTTTTTTGTCTGCAAGAGTATGTGAAACCATCTGTTTCAAACATTAGTTCTATCAGTGCGTGCCGCACGAGTTCAAATTTATCACACAGGGAGAACTGGGGTAAGTGATCCTGATCCTGTGAGGAGAAAAACGACACATCTCAGTAGCATAAATGTAATACACGTGGATCGATACACTGTATTTGGATTGNGATATATATATATATATATATATATATATATATATATATATATATATATACATATGCTTTTATGGAAGGTTATGCCAGAACGACAGTTATTGGCGTCATATACCTACAAAGATTCATTACACTCTGATTACAAGTTAAAAAGTTTTCGGGGGTAGGATAGAATGATCATCCTGCCGAGAAAAGTAGTCTAAAAACTTATTTTCTATAGAAACCTACAACAATGTGTTAACATAATCATAAGAACATATATTAATTGTCATCAGTTACCATATAAGTTTAACACTAAGTTTTACTTAACTTTTGACACTATTTAAAATTGACTGTTTCTATAAAAAATTGGTTACGAATGTAATCTATGTACCAAAATTTATACTTAGTTGTATTTATGAAGTGACTTGTAAGAATATCGTAGAAGATTACACACACTTTTCCCAGCATACAAGGAAAGTTTAACGTCCACGAGTAATGCTCTTGTTTATAATACTTTTTAAAATTATATTTCGAAGTTGTTGCTGAGCAATATGTTCCGTTTTTTTATCTCAACATTAACATTTTAAAGTAATCTGAAATGAGCAATGGAATGGAAGAAGATACCATAAAATCATTGCACTAACTTCCTTGTGTTTATTGGAGAAATGCTACAAAAATTACACTTTTTCACTATTAAAAAAAATTGAGTGAATGAAAACTCTAAAACTTAATTATGTAGAATATAAATGTAAAAATTCACGTGTTTTCAGTCACAACGATTATTACGGTCACAGTTTAGTATGTTATCTAAAACCTTCTCATCGGAAAACAAAATGTTCATAACAATCACAGAAAATAAATAAACTAATTAAATAAGGGAAAACTGTCATCAATCTTATGATGTAAATTTTTGTTTGATTTTATTTTTTGCAGATAGGAAACTGGTTTCTATCACATGAGCTTTTATTATGGCCATAGGCATCTCATGCACCATTCAGATTAACACAAACATTTCTATGTTTTCGGAACAACGTCCAAAACATCTTGTGAACGTAGGACTAACCATTTCCGCAAGAAACTGTGTTAGATTTTAGCCTTCCTCCAAACAACAGTTGGCCCTCCCCACATCCCCCCACCCAAATAATCACCTTTTAAAATATGGAGCTTATGATAGTCCGTCGCACAGAAATTACTCGGCAGACAAGTTGTAAACTTCGTTGTGAAATAATGCATACCCCAAGAAAAATTTTAATTCGACGTTCTTAGGTAGATGGAAGGTCGGGTGTTGGAAATTCTTTTCAAGGTAAGATCAAATAACTCACAGTACGCGTTAGACGTCTCACTTATGCACAAAAGCAAAAAAAAAAAGGCGGGACGTCCTGATTATATCGGGCTCCGAATCACTTAACACCTCTGTTTTCGTTAACCATGCCATGGCCGGAGTTTGGTAGGAGTCAGCGATGATACTCGCTCCTCGCCACACCAATGACGTCACAGAAAAAGTTATAGTCTATTCGCGGTTTCTTCACTTTTTGAATCAAAATCGCCCCATTTATAACGTGCAAGATTGTTTCCTAAATATCCTGTGTATCATTAGCGTTTTATAATTCTGCTAACATAAATATACCTAATTTTTGGGGGTCCGCGGTGACTGAGCGGTTAGACTGCTTGCCTCCCACCAAGGCGAACCGGGTTCAATCCCCAACCGGTCCACTCCCGGATTTTCGCAAGTGGGGATCGTGCTGGACGATGCCGCTGGTCGGCGGGTTTTCTCGAGGATATCCCGTTTACCCCGCCATTGCATTCCAGCGCTGCTACATTCTCACCGCATTTCACGCTCATCGGCTCTCAAGACCTCGTTGTTAAGAGCCGCCCAAATCTCTGAACTCAAATCAACCCTTATTTTTGGCTAAATTTAACTTTTATTTATATTTTATCTATAAATTGTAATATTTAGTTTATAGTAAATATGAATAAAAGCAGAGGGAAAATAGGTATGTTGGTGATACCTAGTAAGAAATAGTTCTCATGAAAAATATTATTACACAGAGTGTGCAAGAATGCAGTGCATTGAAAATTTGGTGTAATTTTTTTGACTTGGTTAAGCTTTGTTTGCATGTGACGGAGGAAAAGCATGAAATCAGAACTTCAACAGAGCTTCATAAAAGTTTGAAGTAACTGTGAGTGTACTATAGGTACGTATAGAGAAGTGAAGTGAGGAGGCGGCTTCTTTGCTGTAGGCGTATCCATTCGCTGATTGGTTGCGCGAGGCTCTGGGACGGGCCTTGTGTCTGATTGACTACTGCGTGCTGGGGAAGATTCGCTGTTGGCTAGGTTGCCGGCTGTCGAGTAAGCTACCACGTGTTGACTGGCGAACGATGTGGCGGTCCGACATGTTGCTGGCCAGTGAGACCTTCTTGCTGATGTGTGTGGCTGGAGTTCGCCGAATAAGCGGCTGTGTAAGGCTATTGCCGGGTTTGAAATAAGTGAGAATTTAGCATAGGGAAATACATGTTAATGAAATTCGGTTTATTGAAGCCAATTTTGAAGATGTAAACTTGAAACAAAAAATTAAGTGTGAGAATTGATACACTAAAGTTGTGTTTCGAGGCAAATATAACTATTTGTTTGTCAGTAGTTTTTTATTTAAGCATTAAGTTTTTTGATTTTTCTATGAAACAGACTATGCATTTATGGCAGAAAAGGCTTAAATAGACAAGGAGAACATATTTTTCTGCTCAAAAAGTCTACGGAGGTATATATCTATCAAGAGCAGGAATGCCGAAAAAAGCCTAACTTCATTAAAATGCATTTGTATATAACAAATGCCCACTGCTTTCGAACCAGACAACAGCCCTTAATGGGCCCGCCTATCTGACGCTGTAACCCGCGTTTGAGGCCTAGAAGCGCGGGAGTGATAAGGGCGACACTGCCACGCGCATCAAGTAAGCTATCGCTGCTATTTGCAAGGCTCTGAACTGCCATGCAGTGTTCTCATCGTGCGGCATGTACCTAAGGGACTCTAAGCGGCAGCCCTATTATTTTATTGGTGGAAAGGCTGTAGCAAGGTTCAATACAGGCTCTTATCGTAATTTCGCACGTTTTTTAAAATATGGCAGTAGTAAATAGCAGTTTTTAACGATGTCGGAGGGCTCAATAATAGTTTTATACCTGGGGGCATCTGTTTTTCACGAAAAGATTTCGGGACAAGTTGTGTTCCAAAACACTACAGTTCAGAACCACTTTCGTAATTGGATCATTTGAATTTTTTTCGCGCCTTATCTGTCTGCCCGCGAATCACAGACGGTCCGTTTCAGGGCGGCATAATTCTGATTGGCTCATTCATGTAACATACTCTCTTCACATAACGGTCAACGACCAAAAGCCAAAGGAAGGTTGTAAGTGTGCACATAGGACACTGAAGTCTAGACTCTATGTAATTTTTTTTTTCCGCGAAAAACAGGTCATCCTGTATAGTATAGCACGTTTGGTATCTTTAAAGTACCATTCCGTCCTCGTTGGGGCACGTCTAATAGCTTCGACAACAAACCCGTATTTAAAAAATCCTTTAATGCAGTTCAAGCAGCAAGCCCCTTAACTCCTGTACTCGTAAGTACTCGGTGACGACGCCGTTTCGAACATGCCCACCGAAGACACTTCCGAAGACAGGTTTTATATAAGTGCACCTGAATGAGATAAGTTACAAAAATTAGTGTTTCGAGGGCATCAAAGATGACTATTACTCTCAATTTATTGGGAGGGGAGATGGCACGGGAAGTATTGATGGTCATAAGGCCCGTCTGAAGTTGAATTGGCGTCAAAGGGACGCATTACAAGAAATCACGAATAGACGTTGATAAAGGCTGTTCATGGTAAAGTGAGCACTTTTTTAAACTGCTTTGGCTACAATCGACTTTAAAAGTTACGGATACGATACGCGTTGAACGCATCGCGGTAAAAGCTGGCCAACTGACATGCCTTTGCGTTTACGTTTGACACCTACCAGTCAGAATTTAAGATGTACCAGACAAGCAAAAACAAGTAATATCCACAATCGTTGATAGATAGACTCATTATCGTCGTCAATTTTTATTATGTTACGTTATATGATAGAAAATAGCAGGTAATGCTACAAAAAAACTAACAAAAAACGCGGAATACTTTTTTTTTTAGAAAAATTAATTAAGACAGCAAACAATAATTGAACAATTTTTTTCATAAACTACCAACATTAATAAAAAAATTCTCTCTACTATACCAACCGTTTTTTAATTCCTCATACGGTGAAAATCAAATGCAGACATGCTAGTGTGCTTATGGTAACTTTTAGCGNAGGTAATGCTACAAAAAAACTAACAAAAAACGCGGAATACTTTTTTTTTTAGAAAAATTAATTAAGACAGCAAACATTAATTGAACAATTTTTTTCATAAACTACCAACATTAATAAAAAAATTATCTCTACTATACCAACCGTTTTTTTAATCCTCATACGGTGAAAATCAAATGCAGACATGCTAGTGTGCTTATGGTAACTTTTAGTGTATCGGAAGCTGGTTAAGATCTTTATATCTACTTCCTAACAAAATTACCAATTTGCTCAACAATTTCTACGATACTTTTCTTTAAGAAAATATATACGAGCAAAGTCATTGAATCACTTTTGTCGACACCAAGCGAGGTGGCGCAGTGGTAAACTACTGGACGCACGTTCTAGAGGACACGGGTTCCTTTCCCGGTCCTGGAATCCTAGTTTCTGTTTTAAATGGTTTTCGGAAATCTTTCCAGGGGCCGCGGTGGTGTAGTGGTCAGACTACTCGCTTTACACCTAGGTGAACCGGGTTCGATTCCCGGAGGAGTCAATCCCGGATTTTCGCGTTTGGGAATCGTACCAGACGATGCCGCTGGTAGACGAGCTTTCTCGGGCATCTCCGGTTACCTCGCCCCTTCATTCCGGCGCTGTTCCATACTCACCTCACTTCACCTTCGAGGACTATCAAAACCTCGATGTTAAGAACCGCTCAAATCTCTCCACTTTCCACTCACCGGAATCTTTCCAGGCGTTTGTTGGGATGGTTACTTAGTAAAGGCCATGGCCGATTCATTTCCCATTCCTGACTGTTTGAGCAACTTGCCCCGCCTCGAATGGCCCGGGCCATGGCCACAACTAATTATTTAATGTACCACAAACGGATACCACGTACATCACTTGTCGCCTGATTTTCACACTTTTCGAGTCAACCCTTTGAAAAATCCCCTTACGTATGTCATATTTGATTGTTTCCTAAATATATTACGCTTCACAAGCATTTTATACTTCTGCTAGCATAAAAGTATCTTTTTTTTTATTAAATCGAACGTTTGCTTATAATTGATCTAAAATTTTAGTCTAATATTTTATTTTTAATTAACATGAATTAAAACAGGGTGAAAATAGGTGTGTTGGTAATGGCTAGTAAGAAATAGTTCTCCAAAAAAAATATTATTAAACCGGGTGCGCACGAATGTGGCGCGTTGTACCTATGGTGTAATTTTCTAGACCTAGTTAAGCTTTGTTCACACGAGGCGGCGGAATAGCCTGAAAGTGAAACTTTAGCAGGGTTTTACAACAGTTGGAAGTTACCACGAATTGACTATACGATGCAGCCCCGTCGCTATGAATTCATGATGATACGGGTGTGTAAATGAATGTAAACAAAAGTAACTTCAATTGTTTATAGTATTCAAAAAAGAATATAGAGATCATTTGTCACTTCAAAATTTAACACAGTACGGTAGCTCAGACAACTAATTGTTTCACTTATTGCTGTATTTTTTAATGGCAAATTTAAGGTGTCTAGCATTTCCTTACACAAAACCACAACTGTAAAAGTAGATATACGCTATATTAAAAAAAGTACTGAACTGAATCTATCACTGACTTAATTCTGGCGAATTACAAAGAATAAGATAAATTAAACAGTGCTCTACCAAATAAAAAGGGAAAATGTTACAGTACATTTAGAGGACGAATGCATAGTAATGGAATGAATAATGAATATGCAAAAAACAAATTAAAAAGTAAATGAGAAGAAAAAAAAAANGACGAATGCATAGTAATGGAATGAATAATGAATATGCAAAAAACAAATTAAAAAGTAAATGAGAAGAAAAAAAAAACAGTTAACATAGGCTGATGTCCTATGCAAAGAATTAAGTTTATGGGTAGCCGTCCTTTACGGCACAATCTGCTATACGTTATGATATTTTGAAAATAATAAAAAAACATGTTGGCTCTGTANGTAGCCGTCCTTTACGGCACAATCTGCTATACGTTATGATATTTTGAAAATAATAAAAAAACATGTTGGCTCTGTACTGCAAGAGTGAATTTGTACTCCCTTAATATATGTGGCCCTGGAAATACAGTAAAGGTGATTGTATATTATCGTCTGTGTTCATTCATCCACGAAAGTGGGAGGGAATAATTTTCTCTGCTTAGGAGAAGTAAATAGCACCCCCCCCCAACCCACGTACCGTTACAGAGTTTGCCGAACGCATTAGTGCCACAGAGTACAAAAACATACAGAAACGAAATAATGTAGCGTCTCGCGAATTATGCTCCGCGCGAGCCAGCAGAATAACAAAACATAGTTGTCCTTGAGACAAACTCTCCAGGTGACAGTGACATCCCGACAAATGAGGAACCGTCCACGGCATGCATGCGTCAATTAGGGCCAAGCCTCGTTTCTGGGTCCTCGCGCAGCCAATATNAAATGAGGAACCGTCCACGGCATGCATGCGTCAATTAGGGCCAAGCCTCGTTTCTGGGTCCTCGCGCAGCCAATATGAGGCAGATTACGCCTCTATCAAAGAGACTGCCAGGGCGTTTCGCTTCTGTTATACGTCCCTGTTCTGTGTTAGCGTCATGCATGGTCGCGCGCTTCCGGCTTCGTCCCGATCCAAAGCGGCGGCTAATTATACCAACCGGACGTTCGAAATTTTTATTTTTTATTTTCATCTGTCTTACCCGGGATCGGCGCAGAGTTAGTGNATTATACCAACCGGACGTTCGAAATTTTTATTTTTTATTTTCATCTGTCTTACCCGGGATCGGCGCAGAGTTAGTGGGGTGGCTCAGGGGAGACCCCATTTCCTAAATGAGCGAAACAGCGCGCGCATTTAAAATGTGGGAATGAAATGTGAGAGCGATGAGCGTGTTCCCTCCGGCCTGCCCTTGGACTCTGACCCCTCCAGCTCTCTCTTTACCCCCTCCCACCAACAACCACTACTACCCCTTCCCGCTGGGACCCAAGCCCAACATTATCTTGTCAGGCCGAAAGCCTGGTAATGAATACCTTAGCCTATTGTTTTTACGATTCTCGCGGAGAAAAAAAACACCCGTTAAATACCAGGTAGCGGCATAATCGACCCAACTTAATAAACAGCATAAATAACTTTGTTCGTTCCCCCCTTCCCTTTCTACGTTTTCGNAGCGGCATAATCGACCCAACTTAATAAACAGCATAAATAACTTTGTTCGTTCCCCCCTTCCCTTTCTACGTTTTCGCTCTGAGCTGGAAAATATTCTCGCATTCCCACAACTTCCTAACCGGGCCAGGGTCAGAAGGAGCGGCCGCTGGATGGAAGGGAGGGAGGGAAATTGGTCGATAATGGGATTGGGGGGTCTTTTAACTGACACAGCCTCAGTTTTTGGCGAGTACTAAATTGTATCTNAAATTGGTCGATAATGGGATTGGGGGGTCTTTTAACTGACACAGCCTCAGTTTTTGGCGAGTACTAAATTGTATCTTGGACTTGGCATGCTGTGAGAATGCCTCTGGAGTGAGCGTAACAGAAGCACGACTTACACTGGCGAATATACTATGTGCTAAAGACAATAACATGCACTATTAAAATAATTNAGCGTAACAGAAGCACGACTTACACTGGCGAATATACTATGTGCTAAAGACAATAACATGCACTATTAAAATAATTGTGAACACTACAAAAATATACAAAGTGTTTTATCATCACCAAAATCTTATGGAAGGGAGTACTTTAACTAAATTATTTCAGCCAATGAAACTTTATCTTTTTATTGCACTTTTTACAATGCTTCCTCATTCCTNAGTACTTTAACTAAATTATTTCAGCCAATGAAACTTTATCTTTTTATTGCACTTTTTACAATGCTTCCTCATTCCTTTTTCCACCCATGCCTTTTTTTTTCGTCAAACTGTCTGGCAAAATATAACTGGCAGACTAGATGAGCGTGTTCGAGATTATTTGTCAAGGTGAAGACGAAATAATGCACTTAAGCGTGAATTATTTCCTTTCAAATATTTTATAGTTATATTTTACGCATTTTTTTTCGATCATACTTGAATAGTTAAACATAATTAAATATTTTTCATTATTGTGTGGTGGGAAAGTTACTAAAATTACTCTCTCTTTCCTATTATTCAGAAAATGTTATTTAGTTGCATTTGACAGAAACCATTTTACTGTTTGAATTATTCGTGAATCTGAAGGTAAAATTATGTCTTTTTTTATTTCATAAAAATTTTACCCAAATGCGAATTTTAAATTAACTCCCCAAATTTATGAAGTTCAACCAATTTCTGGGAAGATAAGAACGTTATTCGAAGTACAGTAAAGACACAAATCATTTAGGTTTACTGATCCATTTGGCTGCAAGGAAGTCGTCTTAGTCCTCTGCGTTTCCGATATAAATTTCTTTATTTACTGTTTCATTTTTGAGAAACATTTTCTTTCTTTATATTTCTTATAATACTGCTTGTGATTAGAGACTCTGTCATGTGACGTTACAACTGTGTAATATGCTAGGCGTTGTAACAGTATGGGCTAGTTTCAGGTATGACTCGAGACCTCCGCTTACTCGCGATACCCTCTGCATTACTGCGACCCAATATTAAGCACTGATAACTTTGTTGGATTCATTTATTGAGACCGAGTCGAAAAGAAGAATGAGTTCTGACTGTGGCGGCAGAAAATGAACAAATGATCTCTGCCTGATTATGATGGGAAATTGTAGGGTCTATACTCATTATTTGTATTCAGTTGAAATCCCGTATCTCAAAAATATTTCATAGCAAATTATTTTACAACTTACTGCATATTGTAATCTTACTTATATAGTACATAAATTGCGTCCTTGATACGGCGTGGCTGTCTACTGGTTAGTAAGAAACTTCATTAGAGGAATGGCGGAATTTTCGTTGGACAAGTTAAATGAGAAAGTACCCACAGGTGTCACCAGCAAAGAAATGTCGAATCACTTGTGTTGTATATCGTCATCTGAACACTGGCAATGACTGTTGAGGTTGGAGACTCGTAAACTGCAAGACCTAAAGCTAAACTTCACAGATGGCTGTAAACTCCAGCAGCTGTCAATGGCTACCGCCGTTGTAATCAGATTGGCACCAGAAGGCCCCTAAACTATGTTCACCGGGAAGTGTTAAAATAACTATGACCCAATTATAAAAACAACAAAATAAATTCTATTCTGCACTTGAAAATCTGCACTACCTTCATATTACACACTCGCGAAATTCCCGGGTCTCCCAATATGACCAAGTTTCTTTTTAAGTTTACTTTTGTCTGAAAAGTTCTCGGAGTTCACCCCCCCCCTTCAGTCTGTGTTTCAGATAAACGATAACACAGAATTACATATGTATGAAATCTTACTATGGCAGCGCCTAAATTTTCCCAGCCCCTAGGATAGGCAAGTGGAAGCTGGCAATGAATAATTTTCCCTCTGAACGCGAAACTGGGGCTCAAACAAAGCAACCGTTGTTCGCGGCAACTCAAACGAAACAACCCTCCTTTTCGAACTTTTCGTTCGCCGAGATCCGACAGACGTTCGCTGTGCGGCGCGGGAGGGGTCGTAAGTCACTTAGTTCTCAGATTCGCCGCCAGATATCAGGCCAGGGAGCCCTCTTCTCCCGGCGCTGTATTTTCCCGTCCGTTTACCCTTCCCTCCACTTCACACTTCCACGGCGCTTTTGTTGCCGCTTTAATTTTCTCAAATAACCCACATTAAATTGCATTAAGAGCTCGGAGCAGGCAGCGCGAAGCGATAGGGGGAGCAGACAGCGAACAATAGTTATATAAGTTGTAACGCAATAATATTCCTTCTTTGCTCTCCCGTCTCCAACCCTTCCTTCTAATTCCATTTTTCGTCGCGTGCAGCGCTGCCGTCGCATGTGAGCGGGAATCGAATGAGTCACATAAAGTAAATTATACATTGAAAAGGGGTAGGAAAAGGCTTTTATATAATGAGTTCATTCATATTCATGAGGGCCAGGCAATATTTGGAGCCGTAATGAAATGAATTTATGCAGAAACTGTAATGCTGAATATTTAGTGCGCTCCTTTATGCTTCTCGTCTCTCCCCGCTTCTCCCACCCCCTCCCCCTNAAATAGGAAAATGAAGAGTCGGTGTGAGCATGTATATTCAAAGATTTAGCATTTCGTTATCATTATTATTGTAGGAATAAGAGACGAGCATTATCTTATTTGCGTGCTGACACGTACTACCCGTTGCTTCTAGCTTCGCTCTTTTTCGCCGCTGGGCTCGCCGAAGTAACTCACAGTTCGCGCCGCAGTAACTCAGTAACTTTACCGGAAAGTAACGAAAATAACACGTGATCTCTTATTATATGCTCGTTGAGCGGCTCAGAGGCACTTTCTTGGCTGAGGTGTGACCTGACTTCGTACTAGTTTCAGCTATTTTTCAGAATAACTCCCATTACAAATATTGCATAGCACTGCTTTTTTCGGCAAAACACAGTTTTACAGAATCTTTATACACATGTAAAGCTTGATTTCTGTTTTAAAATCACTTTAAGTGACGTAATAAAATTACATTATTATTTTTAGATCAAACAACGATTTATAATTACATACACAAATTAGCAAATTATATGTGACATGTAAGTGGCACTTACGTTATTTAATTGAATAACAGTTTAAATGAAGAATTATAAAGGACTCTGAGAAAATATTATACCCAGTACAAAGAAGATCTCGGAATCGTATTCAATACATTCAAAACTACAATAGCTTCTCACAAAGAAAGTAAGTAGCCCATAAAAAAATAACGCAAGGCCGACGTTGGCCTATAGAGGACTGTGACATCTAATGTAAAGGTTCCTAAACTCAAGAAAATATTTGAACTCAAAATTTGAAATGAAAATTATGGGGAGAAACTAAATTTTTCAAGATGACGTCAATTTCTGTACATTAACTTGCCAACTTAATTTAACGCCTATTTAGATACACGAAATGTTTGGTAAGAAACAGGCAGCAATTAGCCACAGCGTGCATTCATCTACTGGGCGCAGCTGGCACACAGCAGATTTTGTAAGATGCAACAAAAACAATTCACACTGGTTTCTCTGTGTAAGCTACGAAAGGGTATTTTTAAATAGGCATATATATGAGAGCATGCGAGTTTATGGTTTCAGCAACTCAAACTAAAGGTTAATAATTGTAAGCGACGCTGACAAACATATATGTCAAAATAAGGCCATTGCCAGGACATATACTTCCCGGTCATGTAGGCTGCGCTGAATTTTCTGGACTGCTTGCTGGCTGAACTGCATTGCAACCTTTTGAGACGAACTTTTTTAATGAAAATGTTGCTCCACATGAAAACTTTATTTAAATAAGAACAAAACTTTAGCAATTTTGCTGGTTTACGACTTGTTACATTGATACAATGCTCGGGATCTTCATTACTAGAGTAAATACACACTCATTTGAAAAAAAAAATCACCCTGAAGGTGCCATCGAAGGAGAGAGACAGGGTATAGAAGGCTTTGTTCCACTGTGTAAGTGGGTACAGGCACAGGAAATGGTAGTATGCATACAGAAAATATCAAAAGATTATACCACACTGAGCGTGTATTGCAAGGGACCAATACTTGCAGGGTGCACTTATTACGGTGTTGGACCACCTGCAGCACGAAGACAGGCGGCGATACGATCGGACATGGAGGCATACAGACGTTGGATGTTCTGAGGAACATCCTGCCACAGCCGGCGCAACTAACCCTCCAAGGGAGTGGAGAGAGAGTGAAGTGAGTGGAGAGTGAGTGAAGTGAGTGGAGAGTGAGTGAAGTGAGTGGAGAGTGAGTGAAGAGATTTGGATGGCTCTTAATATCGGGGTCTTGAGAGCCGATGAGGGTGAAATGAGGCGAGTTTGGAGCAGCGCTGGAATGAAAGGGTGGGGAAAGCGGGAGATCCCCAAGAAAACTCGCTGACCAGCGGCATCGTGCGGCACGATTCCCACTTGCGAAAATTCGGGGGTGGCTTGGCCGGGGATTGAACCCAGTTTGCCTCGGTGGGAGGCGAGCAGGATAACAGCTCAGAGCCACCGCGCCCCCAACTAACATTCCAAATCAGCCGTAGTTTCCGCTGTCTGAAATTTTCGTCCAAACTGGTCCAAAACGTTTTAAATGGGCGAGAGATCTGTGGACCTTTCTGGCCAAAGAATAATGTTGACATCAGTAAGGTTGGCCAGACATCGGCTACCCGTGCTGTGTGAAGCCGGGCATTATCCTATTGGAAAATGGGGTTGTCAAGCTGGACCAGGAAGGGGAGCGCGTACTCTCGCAGAATTTCCTGGACGTATCGCCACGCCATCAGGGTTCCTCCAGTTACCACCCGTTAGGTGCGGAAATAATAGGAAATGACACCCCACTTCTCGTTGGGGCGGTGTACCACTTTATATTGAAGAGTGGTTCACGGCGCTGGCCAGGACATCTCCAGACTCGAATTCGGCGGTCGTCTGTATCCAGACAGAACAGTGGTTCGCCACTGAACACCACTTGTTGACAATCCGCAAACTGCCATGCTGCCCGTTCCCAGTAGAAGGTCACGCGTGCTCGACGATGCTAAGGTCGTAATGGTAGACGTCGCTCGTAAGGTTGGCCGCAACGACAGATCCCACTCTGATAGCCACTTGTATATGGTATTGTTGGACACTGGCGTATTTCCAGCTGCCTTAGTATATCCCTGTATAGTGCGCAGCGACTCCCGTTGAGTGCTTACAGCCTGTCGCACAATAGAACAATTCTCTCTGCTGGTGGTCCGCCGGGGTCGACCCGAGCCTTCTGGACAGGCGTGTATACTCTCCTGTTCCCATTGCGTCAGACACGGACTCGCATAGTAGACAGAACGGTTCAAGTGACAAACAATGTTCCGGAACGTCCAACCTGTCTCTTGAAGGCCAACAATGCAGTCTCTTTCAAACGCATCCAGTTGGGCAAAGGCTTGTCGGGGCATGCTGTGTGTTCACTGCTGTGTGGCTCACACTGATACCAAGGCCTTATTCGGTGTCTTGCAGCTATGAATGACGGAGGGGTATGTATTCTCCCTAGTGGCCCATCCGCGCTAGCAAACCGCATTAAACGCAAATAGGACACATGCCAGGGTATCACACGCACACTTAAGTTACTTTTTACTACTGAATCGCAGTTTACAAGACACTTGCTGGTGTAGACTTGTGAGTTATCACTTTGATGTCTACGCACATTTACAGACATCCAAGTCAAGTTAGGAGTGAGTAACTTACATCCACCACGGTAGAAAAACCGGTTCTGTTTGTCTCTGTGTTTACACTCACCACCGTATTACTAGTTTACAAGACACTGGACATGTTTACGGTACTGTACAACGTTTATTATTGGCTGCTCATCAGCCAGAGAGGTACCGAGTTGTTTTCCCCAATACAGTGAGTGAAGTGAGTGAAGACATTTGGGTGCCGCTTAACATTGAGGTCTTGAGAGCCGATGAGGATGGAGCACGGTGAGTATGGAGCAGCGCCGGAATACAAGGACGGGGTAAATGGGAGATCCCCGAGAAAAACCACAGGCCAGCGGTATCGTCCGGCACGATTCCCACATGCGAAAATCAGTGGACGATTCCGCAGGGGATCGAACCAGAACTGGTTATTTACCCCAATACAGTGTCCTTTATTTTGTAAAGGCTGTTCACAGTAAACTGAACGTTTTATAAAGCAACCTTTGAGAATTGGCACTGTCCCTATCTGCATATATTATGACGGGCACACCAAATGAAAGTGATTAGATCTATGTGAATCTTAATTTTAAATGTGATATAATTATGTACAATGTGCACTCAAGTAGATCTTAAGCAGGACTTTCAAAAGTGCTCAGTTTATCACGAACGGTCTGTATACGGCATTGCAACCAACAGAGTCCTTTTATAAGTTAAAACAAAAAAAAAATGTTTGTGATTGGGAAAATCATTTTTGTTTGCTTGTAGTTAAACACCAGCGAAAAAATGAATCCCTATGAATTTTTCTTTCAAGGACAAAGAAATTTTTAAGGTAGTGTTGTTCGAACTACACTCGAACAGAGTCCTTAATGTGTTAATAACGTCTACAAGTAAACAGAGACAGTATCCCTTGTTACATATTTTGGGAGTAAAATTGGAATCTCACTAGGGTGGCAGACAATGATCAAACTGCTGAGGTGCATTACAAGAGGACTGTGGTGCCTAACCTGTAGGACATGGAACCATAGTATTATTTCCTGAGTCTACTAATTACTGTTTTTGTCTGCCATTAAAATTTTATCTGTACTTATAAGGAACATTTTTAACTCACAAGAGAAAAGAGAAAGAAACTTCTCGGGTGATTTTGTATACTGTAAACATTCAGAGCCCTTAAATGAAACAAAAATGGGTATTTTTGGATAGGTAGCCGAAGACATTCGTAAAATATGATCGGTGTCTGCAAAGAACCTCTTGCAGGTATTTTATCAGGTGTACAACCTTACTTCCACCGTTTTTCCCCAACATTCGAGGCTTTATTGTTAAAACGTGATAACATATTTATGATTAATTTAACTGTCCGTCGCTAGCCACTACTTTGTCCCATATGTCTGCCAATTTTCGGATACCATCTCGAAAAAACGATGCGTCTTTTGAGGCGACCCCCGAATCGATCCATTTTTTGACTTCTTCATACGAGCGGAAATGCTTTTCGGCCAGGCCGTGTGCCATCGATCGAAACAAATGGTAGTTGGAAGGAGCAACGTCTGGAGAGTACGGCGGGTGGGGTAAGACCTCCCATTTCAGCGTTGCCACGTATGTCTTGACCGGTCTTGCGACATGTGGCCGAGCATTGTCATGCTGGAGGATAACTTTGTTGTGTCTCTCTTTGTACTGTGGTCGTTTCTCCTTCAAAGCTCGGTTCAAACGCATCAATTGCATTCGATACCCATCTCCTGTGATGGTTTCACTCGGTTCATAAGATACCACACCGAGGTGACCTTGGCGCTGTGCATATTCGGTCTGGCAGTCGACGTGGAGGCATATCCGGGCATTCCCCATGATTTTCTGCGCTTGGGAGTATCGTAGTGGACCCATTGTTCGTCGCCGGTCACAATGCGATGTTGAAACCCCTTCCGATTCTGTCTTTGAAGCAGCTGTTCACAAGTAAAGAAACGCCGTTCAACATATCTCGGTTGCAACTCGTACGGAACCCAATTTCCTTGCTTCTGAATCATTCCCATGGCTTTCAGGCGTTCTGAAATGGCTTGTTGCGTCACTCCCAATGATTCTGCCAATTATCCTTGCGTTTGGCACGAGTCCTCATCAAGTAATGCCTCCAATTCGGAATCTTCGAAACATTTCTCTCTTCCACCGCCATGCCGGTCCTAGACGTCAAAATCACCACTCTTAAAGCGTCGAAACCACTCACGACACGTTCATTCACTAAGAGCAGCCTCACCGTACGTTTTCTTGAAATGGAAGCAGAAAATCAACAATTCCCGCACATGCCGAGCATTTGGCTCAAAAACTGATATCTTCGCTCGAGAATAAATTTATGATGCAAACACAAATTCACTAATGTGGTGATGTCGTTATGTTGACAGATGTCCAAGCTTTCTGTGTGACATAATTGATCTACATATTTCCACCAGAACTTACCGCTGTAGCCATCGATCGAAAAACGGCGGAAGCAAAGTTGTACACCTGATAATATACGATATAATAAGTTCGCCTCATGAATTTCCGAGGCTGCAATGTAAGCGGCTTGCAGGTCTGCACGGCAATCGACGGCGATCCATGTACAATCCATGGGGGCACATTATTAGCCAAAGAATGTCACCTACACTGCTTCTCCTTTCTTCTCGTTACTATAAACAGTTTGAAGTAGGCGATCAACACTTAGACCTTTAGATATTCAACATCTATGTTTAAAGATAATGTTTTTCACGAGAGTCTGTGGACTGCCAATGCCATGGTTACTACGCATTTGCGGGTGGCCATCATATTACTGCGCATGCGCGTTATCACTCATCACTTTTCAACATGGGGCCGCGGTGGCTGAGCGGTTAGTCTGCTCGCCTCCCACCAATGCGAATCGGGTTCAATCCCCGGCCGGGCCACTCCTGGATTTTCGTATGTGGGAATCGTGCCAGATGATTCCTCTGGTCAGCGGGTTTCCTCAGGGATCACCCGTTTCCCCCACACTTTCATTCCGGCGCTGCTCTATACTTCATTCACGTTCATCGGCTCTAAAGACCTCGCTGTTAAGAGCCGCTCAAATATATTCACTCATTCACTTACTCACTTTTCAACATAATATCGCAATTTAACAGTAGACACTAAAAAAACTTAGGATATTAATAGCTTAAACTTACCTAACATTAAATAACCTATATTATTTGTTGAACCTAGGATAGTTGGTCGTCTGTATACGCACTTGCGCAGTAGGCACGGCCACGACTGTCCACACAAGCTTATGATTTTTAATATAAAGTTTCTAGTGCAAAGTTAATCGCAAACCACTTGTAGTAACGTAACTAAGTTGCTAACATTTCCTCAGTGCCAGTTGACGGACACTAGACACAAGGTACAGGGAAATACTTATTATGGCTGTCGCTAGTGCACCAAAGGGCTGATAGGAGAAAAGGCGGACCTAATTGGTTTGTCCNTCCCCTCTATGGAGTTTGCTTTTGAATGGACAAAATGTGATTACTCTCGAAACGTAGCCACTGCTAATAGCCAACAGATACACATAGTGAAGTAACAGGACATTCTGAAAAAGTCGTAGTGTTTATTCATTAAATTTTGACTGTCATATGCCGCATCAAAAATTTTTGGATTCTCGTAAGCAAGTGTTTTGAACTTGACGGGTAGCGCCAGATGATTATAAATACACATACAATAGAATGAACCAGTCAAATCACCACTGACGCTGACTTGCATTGTATGTGTGTATCTGCGTGCCTCTGTTTGCCAACTTATTAAGCGTTGTATGGTATCTCATGTTAAATGCGTACTTGTTTAAACACTGCGTTTCTTAGTGAGCTGATATTGTTCATGCGTTGCATATGTACAAAAACTATCGGTTATGATTATTCTAGAACGGAATTTTAGAAAAACTTTTGCTCTGAATATATAACTACTAATTGTACAACGAAAGAACTGGTCAAAGTAAGCTAAAATCCCCCTCCCCCCACCCGAAAAAAACCACCTCCTCAATTGGATTCTATATTTCCCACTGGTAAGGGAGGAAATACCAATGAAGTAACGTTAAAAGACGTCCAGACGCCTGATGTTTCTTGGTAAAAATATTAAATAGCTTATGAAACTATATGCCGTGTGTTAACTATAGCCACACATACATGCGACACAGTATACGAGCAGTGCATCATGTCCTCCGTCTCTACTCTGTATGTCTCTCCCTATCCCAGACGATCATCCGGGCCGGCAGTTGGTCCTGATATCTTCTCAACTACGTTGCAAGGAGTCTGATGGGAGACTACCTGCGCACACCAGACTTTCTTCCCGCTGTTCAGATGCGCCTGACGCCAGCGTGCGTTACGGATAACAACGAACTTATCATCTTTCGTATCCCAAAGCGAGTACGGCATCTGGCGTCATTCTTGTGGCTATCTATTGTCTGTATTAAGTTGAATTGATTTCCTGATAACGGAGTGTCGGCAAAAATGTTTGCAATAGTATCTCTTAAACAAACCACATAACTTCTCACTGTTACGACCAGAAACACGAATATGAAAACATATTTAATTATATTCTATTCGTGGTTTCATCACACTTTTTGAATCAAACCTTTGAAAAAACACCCAATGCTTGGTTGTTACCTAATATGTAATGTAGTACACGCATTTGATACACGTGTTAACACAAAAGTGCTTCATTATTGATTAAATCGAACATTTATTTATATTTTATTTGCAAATGATAACGTTTACTTTACAATTAATATGAATCAAAACAGGGAGAAAATATGTGTGTTGGTAATATCTAGTAAGAAATAGTTCTTTTGCAAAATTGTTTTACACTGAGTGCGCACGAATGCGGTGCGGTGTCCTTTCAGCATAATTTTCTGGACTCAGGAAAGTTTTGTTTGCATGAGGCGGAGGAGTATCCTCGAAGTAGAATTTAAGCAGAGATTCAGGAAAGTGTGAAGTAACCGTGAATGGCCTGTAGTAACATGCTAGAATGGGACAGAACCTGAGCATTTGTGCGTTCCAAAATCAAAATCACGCGCTACGCCACTGAGAAGTACTCGTAGGAAGGGCTGCCACTAGTGAAGCCAGACCGGGTGGGCGGCTCTGCTCCTAACTGGGTACGCAAGCCGCTTCATCCAGTGGCAATGTATTCCGTCTCGGGCGGCATTTGTAAGTGAAATGAGCGCCCCCGCGCTTCGGTGCCTGCAGGGGAAGGGGCGGGGCCAATGAGGCGGAAGCAAGCCGACAACAATATGATTACTGATTACGTCCCTCCCTCCATCCTTCGTCTCCACGCCGACGGGCGGTAGAGGATCAGCGGGGGCTCGGATTACGTCTGCAGCCGCCTCCGAGTGTCGCTTGCCGACGGCAGTCGACGGAATAGATCGTCCTCCCTCTTCCGGCCCCCCGGAGTAAAGCGCCACACGTTCATCGTACGATGGTGGCAGATACTACTGTGACAGAGTACTTCAGAATACAGAGGCGAAAGAGGCGCTAATACCGCGAACTACAGCCGCACACGCCAACAAAATGGCGTCACAGGCCAGCAAACATGTTGGGACACCGTTTAGAAATGAGCACAGCAGCCAGCAGCCAGCCCAGCAAATAGGGAACCATTCGCAGAAAGTAGGAGCCAATCAGACGCAAGTGCCATCCACAGAACCTCGTGCAGCCAATCAGATCAAACGAACCACCACTCCATTTCACATCTGCGTGGTTATCTACTAAGGGTTTTTTGGATTGCAGTGGTTCGTTTTTTAACCTACTTTCCGAAGGAAAGATGGGCGTATAAAATCACTTTCTTGTGTGTGTGTGTCTTCCTAACAACTTTTGAAAGTGTTAACCGAAGTTTACCACACTCGGTAAACATATAGTATTTAGTAAGGAAATCCAATTTTTATAAATTCCAACCCTGCCAGGTGATTATTTTCAAAATGGCGGCCATTTAAAAATTAAGATTGATATATTATATCTCGGGAACCTTTAAATTGATATAAACCAAATAGTGTATGTTGGCAGTGCATAATGTAGACATCAAATTCAGAAATGGATGTTGTTGCCGGTCCGCCATTTTGGAAGAATGTACTACATGAACCAATAAAGAGTTTACATTATCTCTCGAAAACTACTCAACCGATTCTCGCCGAATTTGGCACGTTAATAATACTATAGCAGGCCATGAAAACATTTCCGATTTAGATGGATGTGGTACTTATTTTCAAAATGGCGGTCATAAAATATTATATGATTATTTGCTATATGTACTATACTGTTAAGTAATTTCGACCAAACTTTGTGCCCTGAAATAATCTAATACAAACATCATATGTGCTAACATATAGCCACATTTGTTCGCCATTTTGTAAGATAGCGCCACATAAAGGAACAAAGATTTTATGTCATATTTTTTTCAGAAAACAATTTGCCGGTTCCTACAAAATGTTGGCAAACAAGTAGTACAGCGGTAGGCCATGTAAATTTTTATGTCTTCAGTGGTTCCGACACTTATTTTTAAATTGGCGGCTATATAAACATATTAGCCTAGTATGTTAATATTTTTGCTTAGCATGACATGTTTTGCAAACAATTTCAACTGAAATTTATATGTTGATAATATCTTTGACAATCATCAAATGTGCCTACACATAAACTTTTTGTCTGCCATTTATGAAGTTCGTCACATGAAAAAACATAGGTTTTGTGTCATATCTCGGAGACCATCAACCGATTCCTGCCAAACTTTACTTCAAGTAATGCTATGGTAGGCCATTTAAAGTTGCATATTTTAGGTAGGGCAGGCCTTTGTAAATTATATTAGTATTATATATATATTAAACAATTAAACAAAATTGAACCAAATTTTCTATACTATCAGTATTCATTAGAATCTTTGATAATCCGTAAATATATCCTATTTTGCCAGCACTTTTATAGGATAGGACCAAGTGAGAAAATGGAACAGTTATGCAGTATTTTCGAACAATTAAACTAATTTCCAGCAAATTTCACAGACCAGTAGGATACAGAAAGCCATGTAAACATACATGATTTAGGTTAGTTCAGATACTGATTTTCAAAATGGTGGCCATATAAATACACCAAGAAGCATACATGTGAAAGAAGTGAACTGTATACCACAGATCATGTACATGACAATACGCAATCGATTAGGATTACAGAACTGTACATGTTTTCTGTCCTTGAGAATTCAGTATGGTGTGAAGCCCCCACGTACTGCAATCACAACCCCTAAATGGCGTGGCATGGAATCAAAGAAGACATGGATATGTTCCTGGCGAATCTCTCTCCACATGGTTTGTATGCGAGTCCACAAAACATCAACAGTGATTGCTGGAGTACCATGACAAACAAGTCGCCGACCAACCATATCCCTGACATGTTCGATGAACGACATGTAAGGCGAACGTGTAGGCAAGGGAACCAGTAATACCCGTCGTTAATTGAAGAAGGCTTGCAAATTCCTCGCCACATGTGGTCGGGGATTTTTCTGCTGAAATATGGCATGTGGGATCACCTGAAGGAGAGGCAGTACCTCGGGCTCTAAAACCTCCCTGATGTAGTGGTTTCTGTTCAGATTGCCCTCAGTATGTAGGAATCGAGATCGTATGTTGTACCCCATGGCACCCTACACCATCACACGTGGCGTTTGTCAGCTATGCCGCTCCAAAATGCAGGCTGCCAGATTGCTGAGCCAAGATAGCGACTAACACGTATGCGGCCATCACTGTAGGACAGGTTGAAGCAAGACTTTTCCAAAAACACTACTTTTTGCCACTCAGCACGCCAGCGACGGCGTTCACGTACTCAGTGCAGTCTGAGGCGTTTGTGGTTTCCGGACAATGCAAGCCAACCCAATGGCATGCGTGCTACCAGTCCAGCTGGCGGCAGATTGCGTCGAACCGTCGACGCAGACAGGTCCACACCCGTTTCAGTGCTCCAGGGTCGAGCCAACACTGTGGAGGAGGCTGTACTATACGTTACGGCCATGTGGACATGATAGTGGTCATCCCTCCTGTTGTCACATTGCGCCGTCCAGTACCCGGTTGTCCCTGCGTACTACCCTTTTCTATCCACTGGTTCTACACACGCATCATTGTAGTAGCAGCATGCTCTGTACGAGTCGAAATGTCACTGTATGACAAACCAGTTTCCCGGAGACCAATCATTCTGCCCTGTTAGAACTCACTCACATGCTGATATGGCGTTTTTTAACGTCGACGACGCATGCTGGCACTTGCTTTAACTTCGTTTGATTGCTCTTCCCTGACTGAGCTTGGCGTAATACCGACCATTACGGTCACACATGAGAGGGCGCTGCTGGGCCTACGTGTACGCCATCTCTCTGCAATCGTCATAATTTATTACTGGTACACAGTTCTACACATCCTCCGAGTTTGGATTCATTCGGGCCATTCTTTCCGTGTGTTGCAATTTTCGCAAACAAGAGAGTAATTTAGATAAGTTTGTCATTCGTATTGAACAATCAAGCCAAATTCAATCAAACTTTGTATGTCCGCAGTAACTATTAGAAGTATCTTTCGTTTACAGAACCTCTTTTTAAGTCTGTTTGTACAATATCGCCACATGGGAAAACAAAGTTCTTATGACATATCTTGGAAACTAATCAACCAATTTCCATCAAATTCTTGACACAAGTAGCGCTACGCGAGGTCATTTAAACTTACATGATTTAAGTGGCTCTGACACTTATTTTAGGTTAGATAATTTTTGCTTAATTGGCGTTCAAATTCGCCATGTTACTTTTTTACAGTACAAAATAATAAAAAATTACAAAAAAAATAAAAAATGATAAAAATGGTTGAGATACCTCAAGTTATATATGTAATCAAACATACTTTTATAATAATTTGATTTTTTTTTGCTTTTAANCGATAATTTTTGCTTAATTGGCGTTCAAATTCGCCATGTTACTTTTTTACAGTACAAAATAATAAAAAATAACAAAAAAAAAATAAAAAATGATCAAAATGGTTGAGATACCTCAAGTTATATATGTAATCAAACATACTTTTATAATAATTTGATTTTTTTTTGCTTTTAAGTCGTTGAAAATGAGAATTTTTATTTGCATATCTTGGGCCTATGGCTATATCTGAATTAAAAAAAAAACTTCGCCACATCACACTCAAAAATTGGTTAAAATAATGATTTTTCAACCTCTCTTGCATTATTTTTTTTAATGTTTTGGTTTGTTTAATTTCTTTTTCCAAAAATAGTGAACTCATCATGCTGACGTTTAGTTAAGCAAGGAATATAACACCTAATGTTTTAAAGGCTAGAAATAACACGTGCAACGTCTGCCAGTTGAAATATGTTCGGCACAATGTTTGCTATTCAAAACTCTTAAGGTTACAACTTTTGACTGCGTTAAAGTGGACACGCCAGTGACATATCGTAAACGTAAACACAGTTATCTGTGAATTCCTTGGTGTCTAGTATTCGTAAACAGAGCTTGCTGGTTAAAAACAGACATACCTCACCACCTTCCGTACTCGTACTGAGCACTACTTTGACTGCAATTTTCCTGTTGATGATTACAAATGTCACGATCACAGTATGTAGCCTACATAGGACTCGGTAAAATAGAAATAACAGAGTAAAATNAATCACAGTATGTAGCCTACATAGGACTCGGTAAAATAGAAATAACAGAGTAAAATTTCAAATTAGGGCGTGAAAATTAATGTCATTGAGGAAATTGTCGCCAACACTACTGTGGAGTCTCGAAAGCTAACTGCTAGGCTGCTCGAGTACATGACCACACCCTCTCTTAAGAAAATGATCAGTGTGCTGTGATCTGCCACTGGCACCATCGTATCTATATACGANTACCTCACCACCTTCCGTACTCGTACTGAGCACTACTTTGACTGCAATTTTCCTGTTGATGATTACAAATGTCACGATCACATTATGTAGCCTACATAGGACTCGGTAAAATAGCAATAACAGAGTAAAATTTCAAATTAGGGCGTGAAAATTAATGTCATTGAGGAAATTGTCGCCAACACTACTGTGGAGTCTCGAAAGCTAACTGCTAGGCTGCTCGAGGACATGACCACACCCTCTCTTAAGAAAATGATCAGTGTGCTGTGATCTGCCACTGGCACCATCGTATCTATATGCGATAAACATGTAACAACTGACCATTTATTATTGGATGTCCCACGAAGGGAATTTTGTTCTCTATTTCTAAGAACAAAGACACTTCTATCGCTCTGTTCCAAGTGAAGTGAATGTGACAAAGACAGAGAAATTGTGAAGCAAATAAACCATTATCTTGTTCTTGTTAACTCCAACCACTGTCAGTATTTACAACGACAAAGCAAGCCCAAAGAGGACGCGCTCGAATCTACTGTATCTGAATTGCGTATGACCGAGAGTTTTTTACTATGAGTATGCTTGTATGAAACATTTTGCTTCAGACATATTTAGTTATTTTCATGAGGATAGCAAGCAGGTTATGTATCGTAACGAAAATCCCATAATCAGAGACAGGATACAAGTAATACTGAAAATTCACTGTCTTGTAATTGAAATGGAAATTTATAGAAATTTATTTTAGTGGAATACCTTGGTTTTGTTAAGGCATAGCGGAAACACTGTTAGAAATTTCTGTAGATTTACGGAAACTTTTACGGAAATGTAGAGTTAATTTGCGGAAAGGCACTNGTATCGTAACGAAAATCCCATAATCAGAGACAGGATACAAGTAATACTGAAAATTCACTGTCTTGTAATTGAAATTGAAATTTATAGAAATTTATTTTAGTGGAATACCTTGGTTTTGTTAAGGCATAGTGGAAACACTGTTAGAAATTTCTGTAGATTTACGGAAACTTTTACGGAAATGTAGAGTTAATTTGCGGAAAGGCACTNGGAAACACTGTTAGAAATTTCTGTAGATTTACGGAAACTTTTACGGAAATGTAGAGTTAATTTGCGGAAAGGCACTCCATAATGACGAATAACGAGTATGAGTTCCGAAAATATAAAATACGGGAGCTCTTCGTATTCTTTAGGCTTCGATTTTGAGACACGAACAATGCAGATTATATCCGAAGCGTATAAAATCCCATTTTAACACGACTACTTAACGTAAAATAGTAGAATGTGAGTGGCGAACCACTCATTGAGTGCCAATTCGTTAATTCTTGTTCGAATTCCACTACAAAACAAAACCTTCTGTATACACAGTAAAACACGCACATAACAGAAATAAAACAATTTTTTTCGTAACCTCATTTTATAAACCAAAAAACAAGAAACCCTCTAACAACACACAAAACTAAGACAGGCGCATTCGTCACTTTCCTGTAAATTCCATATTTACGAAAAACTTTCTTTAAAGGTGTTGTAGGTGAGTGGTTCGAGTTATTGATTACTAATTTTTCGATTAGTGTTCAAATCCCACTACAGGGCAAAATATTTAAATGATTTGAAATTTCTCTGTTAAACACTGGCGCTATTCCCCATCTGTGGTGTACAGAGCGGTTCATAGGGTTCTCAGTTAATGTTAGATGGCACAGACTTTAAGGTGCCTTGAAGTTGAGGGTACATAAAACAATGACTTCATAATGTCATGGTTTTAACAGGTTTATTTGACGGGAATTCATACACACATTCCCGGCACTTTTGCGTAAAGTACACATACTTTCTTGGCCCTGCGAGTTCTTGGCCTGAAGGGCTGATTACAATGTTCTGGATAACGTTTCCGACACTGTGGGGGCATTAGGTGACCGGACACATCCTTGAGTGATGCCGTTGGTACTTATCTGTGTTCTGCTGTTTGGTGCTTTTCCGGCGGCGGTAACTTGTGTTCTGGTGAGTTGGGTGGCCCTTTTTACAGGTCCTCAGACTGGCTGTGGTTGGCTTGTTGCATTCAGCTGGCTTCCTCTCGACATGGAACTTCTTGTTGAAACTCACCACTCGACCCCCAATTGCGGCATAGGGTTGTACTGACTCATTACNACCCCCAATTGCGGCATAGGGTTGTACTGACTCATTACCTCCCTACCATGTCCCGGCGAGAGACTCTTGGCGGGCCCCCAGCCTGGCTATCAGCATGGGGTTGCACTGGACTACTCCCACTCGCTCAATGTGGTGCTGCTCGTTGAAGCTCACTACTCGACTCTGCCTTCTCGGTGCATAATTGTAACTGACTGACTGATGCGACCGAATGACTGACTTGCAACCTGGCATGATGATATTACTCATCCGACATAACTCTGGTAACTGTCTAATTTATTGTGCCAGGACCCAAACCCCGCAGCCTCTCGGCGCCCCGATGGACTTCCTCTCACTTAACTGCGTGATTCAACTGACTGACTGATTTGACTGACTCACTTGGCCGGGGTCCAATCTCCCCAGCCTCGGTAAAGAATTGCACTTACTTTCTCTCTCTCGGCTAGCNACTGACTCACTTGGCCGGGGTCCAATCTCCCCAGCCTCGGTAAAGAATTGCACTTACTTTCTCTCTCTCGGCTAGCACTTCTAACTGACTGGATGCATGCTCTCCAAATGGATTGATTGAACTAATCGATTGACTGACTGTTGCAACTAGCTGACTCGGCCGGGGTCCAATCTGCCCGGCCTTGGTTTACTGACTGAATTCCTCTCTGAACGGATTGATTCAACTGATTCCCGCCCTCCTCACAAAGAGGCTTATATCCTCTTTCTGCTCCCTCCCTAAAATTGTACATGTGTCTTACCTTNGACTCGCCTGCGCTCGGCCACGCTCGGCGCTCGCTCGTTTGCGAAATGTAAAAAACCTAACAAAAGCCGGACAAGGCGGACACCGTTTATTTTGGCCGGACACGCAATCAAAAAGCCTAACTATGTCCGGCTTTATCCGGACGCCTGGCAACNTTTATTTTGGCCGGACACGCAATCAAAAAGCCTAACTATGTCCGGCTTTATCCGGACGCCTGGCAACCCTAACTATGGGTAACAGGCATGCCCCTGTCTGCAAAAAGTGCCTAATACTCTGGCTCTGCGATTACAAAACAAAGCTTCTATTCACATGGTACATTATTTTTCAAATCCCTCGAAGGCCGCTTACACTGGGAATAAAAGCTAACTTCTAAGTTTACTGGGATGATTAAAACACAGTCGACTAGTCCACGGCGTTAGGGGTTGGCACAAAATACACTGAATGACTTTTTCTGTGTTCTATTTCTGCCGTGGACTGCATGTTAGTGCACCATTTAAACTTCTGGCTACATATTTGAATTCACAAAAATAAAATACACAGGGCAATACACATCGCGGATATCTTTACCTTACAAACCTTCTTACATGGTTTCACACCTCTGTACAGAGTTACCATTAACAGGGTTACACAATATTTTTGCATTGGTACACAATTTTAAATTCCTTATAGTGATCTTTCCCGATCTAATGTATTGGTTCTTCTGTGCTTTTGTCCCCTGGTATCTCGGGGACAGATCTTGATACATGCAAACGGGTGAGATGGCAGAAGGCCGGTGATTTGCACAGTTGACTGACAACATTTACATTTTGGTGACATGGTTTACTTTTACGGTTATGTCAGCACATAGGCCGCGAAAAGAAAACAACACCCTTATCTGCTAGACTGGGACCTCTGTTCTGGAGCTGTCCTGCCCTCTCTCTGCTGCTTTTACACACAGTCTTGAAAAACAAACATATTTTATACCTGGGCCATTAAAACACACTATCGGCCCTCCCAAATACCCATACTTAAATTTATCTGCAGGCCTATATTCTTACTTTACCACCACAGGTAAATTAAACAAAAAGCACTTAGTTACCCTTAAGTGTGGTGTCTACATGCCTTTCGGCTGAAGGCCTAACTTCCTCATTTACATAGGATAAACACAGGTCAAACTGAAAACACTGTGTCGCATTTGAGTTCTACATTAGTTCGGGCATACCAGCCCTGTCTCTTTGACGCACTTATGTTCGGCATGAGGTAGGGCACTCTCCCCTAGCTCTCAGTGGGTGACATGAGTAAGCACTTACCTCACATCACATTGCGTCTGTTTTCGCCGGATGTCTTGCCGCACTTACTGCGAACCTGGGTGAACCTGGACAGCAGGTGTGGTGAGGGTGGAGAAGGCTGCGTTTCCTTCCTCCTGTTCTGTTGACATCTCTGGACTGCTGCAGGTTCGTCCTCATAGTTGGCTGTGGTCTCCCGAGTTCGTTTCTTGGTCGGTGTACCTCTCTTCATTTCTTTGCTTCTTGCATTCTGTATGTTCTTCGTCTGCTTTCTTCTCGCGCATCTCCTTCACTTCTGTCTTCGCTCTCGCCTGTCTGTACTCCTTCGCTCGTATTTTTCTCGCACATCTCCTTTACATGCTCATTTTGGTGCTCGTATATTTTTCGGCCTCAGTAAGTGCGTCTCTGGCATGCGACCCCGTTATCGCTCTACCCGGCGTGATTACAGGAATGTATTAACTGATATAGCATGCGCAGCGCTGGGCAGCCTTGCGGCATTTATTGCTTTTGCCCGCTATCTCTCCCTGCCTTGGGTCACCATCCGGTGACCTAGTAACCTACTGGGGGTTTCTACTTTCTTTCTTATCGGCCGGCGCAGTTTTTCACCCCTGACCGCCTCACCTATCTCACATAATTTTCCACCATCCAATATAATTGACCTCTCATTTTCTCCCGTTTCCGCTCCTCACTATCCGATCCTCGCTAATTTCTGCCTCACTTCGTCTTCGCCCTTCTCTCTCGCGTTTTTGCTCCTCACTACTCTCGTCCGCACTTGCTCTCACATTTCTTTTCGGCTCTCGCCATCCTCGCCACTTTCACTGTTTCCCACTACTTCGCTAATCTCGTACTGGTTAAGTCGTATGGTACTTGACGCATTATGACTCGCTGTGGGCTAATGTTGAGCGCCATAGGGTTTTAGGCTCCCCAAAGCAAGTTTTCGCCTGACTAGATGGGTAAGGATGTGACCTCTTCTCTCAGGCGTAGTCTGATTCTTGATTCGGTCTCTACAGACTTATCTATGCCCCACATTGGGGGCCAATTTAACTTCATGCTATTCCCCATCTGTGGTGTACAGAGTGGTTAATAGGGTCCTCAGTTAATGTTAGAGAGCACAGACTATAAGGTGCCTAGAAGGTTGAGGGTATATAAAACAATGACTTCATTATGTCTTGGTTTTAACAGGTTTATTTGACGGGAATTCATACACATATTCCCGGCACTTTTCGTGAAGTACACAGACTTTCTCGGCCCTGCGAGTTCATGGCTTGAAGGGTTGATTACAATGTTCTGGCTAACATTTCCGATGCTGTGGGGGCATTAGGTGACCAAACACGTCCCTGAGTGACGCCGTTGGTTCTTATCTGTGTTCTGCTGTTTGTTGCTGTTCCGGTGGCTGTAACTTGTGTTCTGGTGAGTTGGGTGGCCCTTTTACAGACCCTTGGACTGGCCTTGGGTGGCTTGTTGCACTCAGCTGGATTCCTCTCGATGTGGAACTCTTCATCGAAGCCCACCACTCGACCCCCATTCACAGCATAGGGTTGTACTGNGAGACTCTTGGCAGCCCGGCTCTCGGCACGGGGTTACACTGGACTACTCCCACTCACTCGATGTGGCACTCCTTGTTGAATTTCACTACTCGACTCCGCCTTCTGGTGCATAATTGTAACTGACTGACTGACTGACTGATGCGACTTATTGAATCGCATCAGCATGGTGATACTACTCGTCCAATGTAACTCTGGTAACTGGCTAATTTATTGTGCCAGGGCCCGAACCCCGTGGCCTCTCGGCATCCCGGCAGACTTCCTCTCACACAACTGCGAGTTTCATCTGATTGACTGATGCGACTGAGTCACTCGGCCTGAGTCCGATCTCCCAGGCCTCGGTAAACTATTTCACTGACTTTCTCTCTCTCTGCTCAGGCTTCTAACTGACTGGATACCTGCTCTCTGAATGGATTGATTGAACTAATCGATTGACTGACTGTTGCGACTAGCTGACTCAGCTGGGGTCCGATCTCCCGCCTCGGTTTACTGACTGACTTCCTCTCTGAATGTATTGATTCAACTGAGCCCCACCCTCCCCGTAAAGAGGCTTGTATCCTCTCTCTTCTCCCTCCCTAAAAATGTACATGCACCTTCTGTTTTTGAGGGGAGAGGTGTGGAGGAGTGCCCAGAACAAAAAATACTTCACACATGTGCCATGGTTCTTGTAGGTTCGGGGTGGTGGAGTGTCCTGCACTCTATAGCTTACTTCTGCACTTTTTCGGCGCGTGTTCGGATTCTCCTGCGTTTTGTTAGAGGAGGGCGGGGACTCGTGGCCCAACTGTCAGCTCTGTCAGCCTTTTTTCTCTTGTGTTACTAGAGGTGCATGTTGGCGCCACTCTAGCTTGGCTCTGCATTTTTGCCCTCTTTCCTAGGCATTTACACAGCACCTTTCCGGGTGCTTCGGCGATATGCCAGCTCTTACTCGGCACAACCTTGATACGCGTAACTGAGTATCTGTCCTCTGGATTGACCTGTCCTGGCTGTCCATGTGTCCTGCGACGCGTATTAACTTGTAGGCGCTCGCAGGGAGGATACTATGTAGGGGAAGGGGGACTGTGGCAGCGACATTCTGCTTACTATATGCGCCACACATCAACACAGTGAAATATGTTATGAAAATAAAACTCTTTTTCTTGAAATAAAAAAAACCAAAATCGCCCACACTTTAACATGATTAGAAACTAACAGGCACATGCATCATTCTACACAAATTTTGTATTTGCAACACTACTTATTTTAGAAGCGTGATATGTGAGTGGATCAAGTTCTGGATTGTCAACATTTTTTCTGAGTTCAAATCCTGCCACCAGACAACATTTTTTATTTTTATAGTAATTTTTATACACAGTGTAATTAACGCCCACATAACGAAAGTAAAACTTTTTTTGGTACCCCATTTTATAGAAATTAGATTTTTAAAAAATTTGTGGACACGTTCTGCGAATTCATGGCGATTTATGCGAGATTTACATAGATAACGTTATTGAAAAAAAAAGAAGAGACTGTTATTTAACGCCGTTGTTTGGATAATTTGTAACAGGCATTTTCCGTAATTTTACGGACTTTTTCTAACAGTATAGCTCTGTAGATTTCCAACATATTAAACAACCTGGCATCTAAAATTATTCCCGTCCTGTTGAATTAAGGACGAAGAAATAATCAACTACTTACTATTTGCGGTTCACAATGAGATGATTATAAGAAAAATAAAACAGTTACGACTCAATAGTACTTACCAATCTGCACCCTTAACTCCAATCTGTACCCTTAACTCGAATATAGAAGAACAAACCTAAATATAAAAAATAATTAAAAGACAGTTTTTTTCTGCGTTGCTAAATAGCGCAAATACAGAAAGTGATATAAGCTTATATTATACTCTCTTGTTATTGACAAAATTAAATTCGAGGCCTTCTTTGCATCGCAGTAAGCGAAACACAATCATGAAAAAATAATGGGTGAAATAGAGATTTTACTGATTCTACAAAAGAACTGTACACAGGTGGAAAAAATTCCGAGAGGCAATACTTACGGATTTATTTGATTAATTAAGAATAAAGAGTTTACCGACAATCAAAAATTGTAAACACACATATAAGACATATAATTATTTGAGTTTCTACCTGTTTATGACCTGTGGAAAGATTTTCCTGGTTAGCATGTTTGCCGAGACATTTAGCACGTCAATTTTTCCAGCAGAGTTAAAAAAGTTATTTGTTCTCTACGAGCTAGACAGGAGGACATAAGAGATGTGCGTGTGTCTTTGCATATGAGAACTCGGGGCGGAACGAGATAAAAGTTTAAAAAATATTTATACATAATAATTAGCACAAGTGAAGACGTAGTCTTGGTATCAATGAAACGTTTATTATGTATAGAAAAACATGTAATAAAAAAATGTAAAAATTCGGCATTAATGCCATTCTTTTTTAATGCTTAAAATTTATGTCATTTGTCACATTCTGCTCCATGTAAGGGGCAGGATGGAATACATTAGTATTAACAAAACATTTATACAGAATCTAGAAACATGTTATTAAAAAAACTATATACTATTTTAATCACACAGAGATTAAAGGGAATTAATTTAAGTATGTATTTTTTATTAATGTTTGAGAAGTGAAGTCTATAGCCACATTTGCTGCAGAGAAAGGAAGCAAGTCCGATGTATGTAAGTACAAGAACGCATGTTTAGATATCTCNGTCCGATGTATGTAAGTACAAGAACGCATGTTTAGATATCTCCTCAATGAAGAGAAAAGAAGTAAGTCAGTGACATACTCCCTTCCTCCCTAGTTATCATTTTGATCAACTGGATGACATCACTGCATAAAACTGGTAGACTGCTTATGTGTCTTCTGCGAATGTACCCAACGCTCACTCACAAATCGCCATTGGAATTGTTAGTCATATTGTTATGTTTTATGATACTGCTTCAAACTTACAAACTGCATGCATAGGTTATTAAATGCGTGAGAAAATGGCGTTTGTGAATTTGTAAGTCATAATGTAAAACATCGAATGAAGCTATATAATTTAATTATAACAGTTGCAATGGCAAACAAGCCTTTCAGCNAAGTCATAATGTAAAACATCGAATGAAGCTATATAATTTAATTATAACAGTTGCAATGGCAAACAAGCCTTTCAGCTGTGGACCTGTTATTTGGCTTTTGTGCACATTGTTTGCAACCTCTACCCAATATTTACCCTATGGATACAAACAGCTGATATCAACTGCATGATAAGCAGATGGTTGTATGGTGTTTTAAGGATTGTTTGTTCAGTGGAAGTTGTATTTATGTGAAACGTAAGTGTACATTTCTGCAATGGGAAGTATTAAGAAACGAGGTGATCAAAGAACATCCAAACGGAAGACCGCTAAAGAAGCATTGCTGAAAGGTAAGGCACACGTGAGTGTTTATACAGGCAAATAAGTGAAAGCAAAACAAACTGGTGCTGACTGCAATTGTCGTGTGAAGTGTTTTTCTGGAATAAATTAAGATGTTCAAAACAGGGTTTTGTCAGACTTTCTGAACATGCAAACCAAGAATGTTCAACATCTTCATTTACAAAGACTCATTGAGGTTAGGGAGGTTAAACAGAGACGTCCACGAAAAGGAGATGAAAGTAAGAAAATAAGTTCGTCTTTTAAGTATTTTGTGTTGGATGGAAGTATCCGTAAACCGGGATGTCAAAAGGCGTTCATCAGTATGCACGCTCTTAGTAAAAACACCTGAAGATAAAAAAAGGTAAAAACCCATCAACCAGGAAACTACCTGAGTAAATTTTACATTTGGTTGATAACATATTAAAAGTTCTCCAGTAAAGACATCCCACTATGATGGAAATAATATGAATACCTTGATGCTCGTTTAAGTATAACGAAGATGCATAACTTATTCATGAACAAACGTCAAGACCTAAATGTGAAATATGATTTCTACAGAAAGTATTTCACTGAAAACTTCCACTTGAGGTTTCGGAGACCACAGGNGAACAAACGTCTAGACCTAAATGTGAAATATGATTTCTACAGAAAGTATTTCACTGAAAACTTCCACTTGAGGTTTCGGAGACCACAGGTGTTTGCTCGAAATGTGAAGAGCTCTCAGCAAAAATGAAGGATTCGTTCCTCTGTGAGAGTGGCAGATGTACGGTTTGTTGTAAGACATTCACTGTCCAGTGGTAGCTGAAGGCAGGTAGTCTGCATCAGAAAAAATATTTCGATCAGGAAGCCAACTTCCTGTTTTCTTAAAACCTTCGATTACATTTGTCATTATAGCAGTGAGTACAGATGCTGCCTCAAAGTTCAAAGATACCTGGAAAAGGGTAACGACCTTTGCCGGATTGCACTTGAGCCATTTTCTAATTTCATCCACACAGTAAAGTCTTAAAGTAAAAAAAAAAAAAATGTTACGTTCAGGAACTGGAGTCTACGGGAGGTGTGGGGCGGCAAAGCGAGCAAAACCACTCCATTTTCCCTGTCCATGTCGATCAGTTGGACTTTTTTGTGTGGGTCGAATGACCGTCTAGAATGAGGAGAACAGGAGTCTCTTTCTTTGCTTTAGAAAAGTCTATTAATGTTACAAACCACGCAATAAAAAACTCTGTGAACATCCAGCCTGACAAGTGAGTCTCAGACCAACCTCCTGGTGGAAGACCAAGCTCAAATTCTTATTTATTCTTCTTCCTCAGAAAGATAAGCCATTGGGGAGGAGGGGGAGGGGGGCATGACCCTGCCGCAGATATTCACACAGCTGCAGTGACCACCACACCACGTTATGTAGAAGTAAATGCCAATATCTGTCGCTCTCTCTTAAGGGCTATGATTTTTTATTTGCCTTTAGGATTAACTGAACACCACTTTCATCGCAGTTAAATGTACTTTTACCTGTAAGTTTGTGCTTATAAATACTTCAGCAAGCAGAGAAAAAATTGCGAAATGGTGACTAATTAAATCCTATAGCTCTTACACCCGATGTATTTTCTGTGTTACGAATGCTCAATGAAGGATGCCTTGCAAAAAACTGCTCAACCCAATTCTGACCTGCCATACGGGCGTTGCTGTTAAATCTGTGGTTTAATACATTTTGCTCGGTTTACTGTCAGGCTAATGTTCTCAAATCTTTCATCGTAATGCCAACAATTCTAAAGTACACTACCAATTCATTCTCTTGTTCTGGAGTAAAATCCTTATTACATTTTCCTTTTGGCTCATAAATTCCGTAATTAGCATCTTCTTATTTGTCTTTTTTACGTATCTTAACATTGAATATTTCAGTACGTTTAACAGCTAATACGTCTTATATCCCATTTAATATGAAAACAGCCTGTATTGCCAATTTCATTGAATCTGCATCCTATTGTTGTCTATCAGTTTTTATTACGGGATTTCTCACCATATGAAATCGAATATATATATATTAGTAGTAACCCTATCGTAACTAAAAATTCCGCCCCGGGGTCACGTATTAAAATAGCAAATTTTACCGGATTCAAAATACGATCAGTTTAGTCAAACAACTGCATCAAACTATACCTAATTACATGCGATTTAAGAGTACATAACATTCAAGATATTACGTAACTGTAATTGGCTTACCTTCAGTGGAAATTCATCAAAATTTACAAAAATTCTAGCAAATACAGTGACAACACTCTTTCAGTCTGAAAACACCTCCCAAACTGACTCACAATGGCTGCATCAGCTCTCTCCCGACTTGTTCTATTAGTTATACTTCTCTCCGCTAGGTTCCATCCAGCACCAACCAATGCATAATATACTGCCATCTCGTTCCGCCCCGAGTTCCCATATACATACATATGTACACACGTACTCATTCACTCCGTAATACCTCACATTTATCTAAAGCACACGTTTATATTACAGCTTGTTCTAATGAAGGGAACTAAATACTTCTCGTGTGATTTTTGAACAGTCGTTTGCAAGTTAAGCTTACATTTTCTGTATGTTTTGTCAAATGTATCTAAAATTTGGGGCATTTCATCTGTTATTCCTTGATTTCACCCTGTACCATTTACATTTTTTTTTTA
>NQII01000704.1:360022-576248 GCA_002778355.1 Clitarchus hookeri
GGGGGGGGGGGGTGAGCTAGGCAGGAAGCGCTCGCGAGGACAGCGACGCATACGCGCGGTGAAGTATCGCTGTTCTGGAGTTTCTCACGAGCAGTTAGTTTGTATCCGAGGGGCGGGGGGGTCGGTAGATCACCCTCTGCGCCGCGGCGAACCGGGCATTAGGAATGATTAATCGGAGAACTGTCGTGACGCCGCTTGAGGAGAGAGAGAGAGAGAGAGAGATAGAGAGAGAGACAGGATCTCGGCTGTGGGGTAATTACCTCGGGCTCATTGCAGGTGGTCAGGGCACGTGAATTGCGCAATGACAACTCGCCCTTGCTGGCTTGGCGCTCACGACTCCTCCCCGGGTCACGAACACGCGAGCCGCACGTGAAAACTGCCCTCCCTTCCCCACCGCCTTCAACTGCTCCTCCCCCCACACCCCTTTACTAATTCCTGCCTCATTATACGGCGTCCTATTGGCCTCGTGGACACGGCACGTTGATTGGGTGCGACGCCAGTCCCACTCCGAATAGTTAGGCCGCCTTGTTCACCAGACGCTAACTAGCATAGAATGCAGGTTCTATTGACNCGCCAGTCCCACTCCGAATAGTTAGGCCGCCTTGTTCACCAGACGCTAACTAGCATAGAATGCAGGTTCTATTGACGTGGCCCCGACTAGTCAATTTCACCCGGGCCACATTGCCACAATTTTTTTTTGTAAAATTTAAATACGCTGAAAATTGCGGGCAGGTATATTAAAATGTATAGACGCAAAAATAAATTCTTATTAATATTTTTCTATTTTCTCTCTAGTAGCATGGTTATTCTATTCAAAGGCNGTATAGACGCAAAAATAAATTCTTATTAATATTTTTCTATTTTCTCTCTAGTAGCATGGTTATTCTATTCAAAGGCCACAAAAAGCCTTTTTTATTTTAAAGCAATGTCGAAAAATGTGGCCGAGACAAGTCTGAAATAATTAAAAATGTAAACCTTCATTATTGCGCTTGGCAGGAGCCACACGACAATCAGGATCAGTTCCGACTCCTCTGTAGCCCTTCGTAACAGGAACTACTAATCATTTGTCTTGCATTTCCCTAAAATTCACCTCGACGAACCGGGCTCGATTCCCTGCGGGGTCGCTCCTAGGTTTTTGGCTTGTGGGAATCGCACCAGACGGTGCCGCTGGTCGGCGGGTTTTCTCGGAGATATCCAGATCCCCCCTTACAGNTGGCTTGTGGGAATCGCACCAGACGGTGCCGCTGGTCGGCGGGTTTTCTCGGAGATATCCAGATCCCCCCTTACAGTCCAGCGTTGCTCCATACTAACTTTCGCCTCTCAAGACATCGATGTTTAGAGCCACCCAAACCTCTCTGCTCTGCTCACCTATAAACTTTTGCATACAGAACCGTTATCACATTTTTGAGGTATTTATATCCATTTCTCAGTTTATTTTCGTTTAATATTGTAATTTGAAATATCAGATGTATACCAATATCACCGAAGTAACGCGTATTTAGCGAGAGTTGCCTAAGATAGAGATAGAGTAGTTAAGTACACAAAAAAGGANAATATCACCGAAGTAACGCGTATTTAGCGAGAGTTGCCTAAGATAGAGATAGAGTAGTTAAGTACACAAAAAAGGAAATGGCATGGCGGTTCGTTTGATGTGAGCGTGCCCAATCTATGATTGGCTGCGCGAAACCTGCTGTCTAATTAAATACTGTAAGTTTAAACATTATTTCGCGAGATACAATGTGCCAAAGCAGTATTTCACGGTATAGCCACAGTACGTACGCGACACTTGTAAGTTCCCTCTGATATTTGACGGACACAAAATTAACGTTAATTGAAAACGGAGATAGAAATGTTGGTAATTTTCTGAACTATATATGTCTCTAAACCNTGGCTTGTGGGAATCGCACCAGACGGTGCCGCTGGTCGGCGGGTTTTCTCGGAGATATCCAGATCCCCCCTTACATTCCAGCGTTGCTCCATACTAACTTTCGCCTCTCAAGACATCGATGTTTAGAGCCACCCAAACCTCTCTGCTCTACTCACCTATAAACTTTTGCATACAGAACCGTTATCACATTTTTGAGGTATTTATATCCATTTCTCAGTTTATTTTCGTTTAATATTGTAATTTGAAATATCAGATGTATACAAATATCACCGAAGTAACGCGTATTTAGCGAGAGTTGCCTAAGATAGAGATAGAGTAGTTAAGTACACAAAAAAGGAAATGGCATGGCGGTTCGTTTGATGTGAGCGTGCCCAATCTATGATTGGCTGCGCGAAACCTGCTGTCTAATTAACTACTGTAAGTTTAAACATTATTTCGCGAGATACAATGTGCCAAAGCAGTATTTCACGGTATAGCCACAGTACGTACGCGACACTTGTAAGTTCCCTCTGATATTTGACGGACACAAAATTAACGTTAATTGAAAACGGAGATAGAAATGTTGGTAATTTTCTGAACTATATATGTCTCTAAACAATTCACAGAATTTTCCTCAGGTCATGTAACAATTCAGTGTAGGTGTGAAATAGGGGAAACACTATCTTCAGTTCATCAACTGACGTGAGAGACATAAGCGACACGGAACAGCTAAGGTCTTCAGTGCTGATCGTTGTGGTGAAGATGGAGCAGCAACAGAATGCAATGGTGGGAGTATCGGGAGTACCTAGACACCACCCACTGGCCAATGGCAACGTTCGCCATGCTTCTTACAGTCGAAAACCCTGGTTAGCTTGCTGGAAATTGACCTCAGTTTGTTATGTTGCGAGGTGAGTAGTCTGACAGTAACATAACACCTGTCCTTACCAGCGATTAAAAATGTTAAAAATACCCTGCGCTTTTCTTGAATTGTATTTCTTTACGTAAAGTTTTGTTACAATGTTGTCTGTACTGTATTTCAGTGCCTTGTTGAATCATCAGGGAAGGGAAAATATCCTGATATCTTTAATATCGCTATTTAGAAGTATACTTCTAGCCACTTTGAAGGTGTAATTTAGTGTTAAATTGTTTTAATGCAGACAGTGCAAGTTGACTTGTAAAGATTTTGAGATGATATGAGTGCTTATAAGATTTCTCACTTAATTTATAGAGCACGAAAGCGAGATAATGACAATGAGATATGTAAACCCGTACAACCATGTTAATAAACAAATATACCCATTTCTACTGCGCCTAACTGCTGTGTTAAGCGAGCGAGGTGTCATTTCAGGTCGCAGACATGCAGCAGAGAAATTAGAGGTTCAGCTGCCATCATTATGTTCGGGCTTCAGGAGGAAATTATACACATTTCGGACGAGCGAGGGACTTAACTCATAGAGTTTTGAAATCTGGCACTTTAAATTGTAAAGGCTGTAAGAAAACGTGGAAATTCCTCGAGCCTCTTGGTTTTACAACTTACTCCATCGCGAAATGGCTGCCGATCGAAATGTTTGATCTAGTTTTTAAGAAAAAGCCACGATACCATTATTTTTGTGGAAAACTGCAAGGGACATAAATAAAGAGAATAGTATTTTTTACAAAAAAGTATTTCTGATTCACTATATCGATATTTTAATAGCATGTTGTGAATTGCCTCCTGAATACCTTCAGACATTAGTCGAGTCCATGCCACGTCGTCTTGCGGCACTTCTGCGTGCTCGCGGGGTCCCTACACGATATTAGGCAGGTATACCAGTTTTTTTGGCTATTCGGTGTATTACAGAAAACATTCACAAGTACATTTGCGAAATGTTCAAATCGTATTATATTTACCAAAAAAAATAATTTATCTTTCTGGCATAGATGGTTCACAGTAAACTGAGCACTTTTGAAATCAGCCTTCGAAAAAAACATTACTGCCTCTTAAAGTTTTTATTTTAACTGATACGCAGACTGATTTCTTTCCAGTTAAGTTGGCAGCGAAAAATAAAAAGTAGACCCATATATTAACGTCGTATTCAAAGCGTAATTTTAACATTTGTGGGCACACAATTTATTAAAAATATTGTGCCATAGCATAAATAATGTTGACAAAGGTGATTTAAAGCTGTATATTTTCCATAAAATGTACATCAAACTCTGCAAGGCTCCGTTGACGGATCATAAATTACATTAAATTATGCAAAAGCATTACAATTAAAATTCTCTCTTGTTCGTAAAAACTTGATAAATTGATCACAAAACTTAATTAATTACATTAAAATTGAAAAAAATACAACTTGCAAAATACTATATAAATTGAAACCAATCATTAAATTACTTTTAAAACAATTATTAAAACATTTTTGACTAGATTACATTTCTTGACCAATTAGAAAGGAGGGCAGCTGTTTAAATCAGTAAAGCCTCCGTTTCATAAAAAACAAACATAGTAAAATTACAACTAAAAACGTTATAATTGCGGTGGAGGCAGTCAAAAGACCCGCCAAGGCTCCGGCCGAATAAAACTGTTACAGACAAAACACATATTAAAACGTATTAAAACAGCCCAATGCGAGAATCGTGGACACCAATATAATATATAAATGATTAATTACGCTCTAATTCTCGGTGACTCGAGCAACAAAACTAAATTAAAAAGTCCTAGAGGACGACAAGTGAGGCAGTTAAACCATCTGAAGATCTCTTGCATGCTACACGTTCAGGCGACGGCAGGGTGTAGAATAGGAAGAGCTTTAGCCACACAACGGCTTAAATAAACTATCAGAACTGCATAAAAAATTATGACGCACGAGCGGTATGGAAAACGGGCTGGGTGGGTCAGAGGGAGAAAGAGGAGGGGATCCGTGTCAAGCAAAGAGTACACCACCGCGTCGCGTCGTATAGAACGCAAAGAAAAGATCTTGCGCGACGGGCGCTAGCGTCGCAATATTTTCTCTCTGTTCTATGCAGATAATAGTAAAAATAGACATATTGTTTACACATTTACATTTTTTACGATNTATATTTTCCATAAAATGTACATCAAACTCTGCAAGGCTCCGTTGACGGATCATAAATTACATTAAATTATGCAATATTTTCTCTCTGTTCTATGCAGATAATAGTAAAAATAGACATATTGTTTACACATTTACATTTTTTACGATNGCAATATTTTCTCTCTGTTCTATGCAGATAATAGTAAAAATAGACATATTGTTTACACATTTACATTTTTTACGATTTCACAGTAACACTATTGGCGAATGAATAAAGTAAAAAGGCCAATAGCAATGCCAATTTTACGTGTGATAAAAGGATACAAACATATATATCCTACCACACAAATTATAGTGCTCATTTCCTACTTAACATATTATTTTACTGAGTGTGCACGGTTTGTTGAGCATAGTTTAGCACGTTTGAACGCCCTGCCAATATATATTTCTCTGCCCAGTTTGTAAGAACTTCGCGGCTTCGACGATGGCGAAGCCATCGTCGAAGCTGCTGAAGACGGAAGCATACTCCCGTCTTCAATCGCGAAGTTCTTACGCTTTTTTCTGTGATTTTTTGGAGGTCAGGGCCAAGGTCAAGGTCAAATTCATATTTTCCCCGTGCATACCATGGGGGTAATCAAAGGTCAAGGTGAAGGTCAAACTTAAATATGATAAAAGGTCAAGGTCAAGGTCAAACTTAAATATGATAAAAGGTCAAGGTCAATATTAAATTAATTTTTTCTCGATCATTCAATGGTGGTCATCAAAGGTCAATGTCAAATTTCCAAAAAATTCCCCAAAAATTGATTTTTCGGGGGCTATTTTGTCAGCCAGTATTCAAACGTCATGCTCTTGCATACCACCAGGTAGTCGTTGCAGGGATGACTCACACTTGGAAAACTAACAATTCTCTTTCAGACTTAGACGAATTCTGTTTTTTTTCTCTCTGGTGATAACGTTGAACTTAATATCATTGTAGGTTAAGTTATATGAATAACATAGAAGTAATGTATATACTTTTACCATTATTTAAAGACTTATCATAATAAGTTTTCATATTCTTCATTAAAGCGATACATTTATGGTAAGCATTTTTTGCAAAACAATTCCTACTTTGAATATTTCAGCCACTCTTATTCGCATATACCGCACAACAGTTGACGCATGGGTAGGTCTTGTAAATGGTGGTAAATTTGTAGTTATTATCTTCATACCATTTGGCAGTAGTATGATTCCTGAATATCTTATCGTTATACAAAACACTTGCTTTCCGATGAACTACAAACATAGCCTTTGCACTTCTTGTTATGTCTATACGTATTATCACTTCGGGTAAAAACATCATAATCACTGTTATTACAGTGGAATGCTTTGTATGCTGGGCTGTGTACTTTCATGTCGGTGTGCATTACAACTTTTACTAAATGTATTTTCGCAATAGTCACATCGATATCGTAATTAATTTATCAACTCTTCAGGGTCCTTTACTGCTAACCATGGTAAATGTATTCCCTTTAATATACATGTAACGTCAAATCCAAAAGGATTGTGAGAAATGTTTTTTAAAATTATTATTATAGTACCTTTACTATACTGGTACGTTAGTTTCAGGTATGCGTGTTTGACATCTCGTCTCCACCAACAGAAAAATAATACACACAGAGTCAGAAGTAACACACACACACACACACATATATGTATATATATAGCCACAAAATATATATACAATTTGATTCAATCAAAGCATAAAATAATACGTTGTCACGAAAAATATACATTTTTTTTCCTTCAATTAAAACAAAAAAACACAAAGTAATAATTATACACATATATTGTCACAAAAAAAATATATTTTTTCAATTTAAAGAAAATAAACAATTCTATCTCTAGATGTTAGCGAGAAGCGCGGTGAACACATATACACTGAAGAGCCAAAAAAACTAGTACACCTGCCTAATATCGGGTAGGGCCGCCACGAGCACGCAGAAGTGCCGCAAGACGACATGGTCTGAAGGTATTCAGGAGGCAATTCACACCATGAATCCTGCAGGGCAGTCCACAAATCCATAGGAGTGAGAGTCTGTGGATATCTCTTCTGAACAGCATCCCAGATATGCTCAATAATGTTCATGTCTGGTGATTTAGGTGGTAAATAGGAGTGTCTAAAGTCAGAAGAGTGTTCCTGGAGCCACTCGGTAGCAACTCTCGATGTGTGGGGTGTCGCATTGTCCTGCTGGAATTGTCCACGTTCGTTGGAATGCACAATGGACATGAATGGGTGCAGGTGATCGGACAGGATGCTTACGTATCTGTCACCTATCAGAGTCGTATCTAGATGTATCAGGGGTCCCATTTCACGCCAACTGCACACACCCCATACCATGACAGAGGCTCCACCAGCTTGAACAGTCCCCTGTTGACATGTACGGTCCATGGATTCATGAGGATGTCTCCATACCCGTACACGTCCATCCACCCGATACAATTGGAAACAAGACTCGTCAGACCAGGCAACGTGTTTCCAGTCATCAAAAGTCCAATGGCGCTGTTGGCGGGCCCAGGCGAGGCGTAAAACTTTGTGTTGTGCAGTCAACAACAGTACACGAGTGGGCCTTCGGCTCCGAAAGCCCATATCAATGATGATCCGTTGAATAGTTCGCACACTGGCACCTGTTGATGCCCCAACATTGAAATCTGCGCCAATTTGAGAAAGGGAAGCACGTCTGTCACGATTAATGATTATCGTCAGTCGTCGTTTGTCTCGTTCGTTCACAATCTTTTTCCGGCCGCTGCGATGTCGAAGATTTGATGTTTTACCGGATTCTCAATATTCACGGTACACTCGTGAAATGGTCGGACGTGAAAATCCACATTTTATCGCTACCTCGGAGATGCTATGTCCCATCTCTCGTGCACCGACTATAACACCACGTTCAAACTCACTTAAATCTTGATAACCTGTCCATATAGCAGCAATAATCGATCTAGCAACTTTGCCAGACGCTTGTTGTCTTATATAGGCGCTGCCAACCGCTACGCATTACTCAGATTGGGTCCATACCACTGTTATTTGTATACGCACGCCTATACCAGTTTTTTTGGTTCTCCAGTGTATATTTAAAATATCATTCGATATAGTCATTAGCTATGAGTTCATCAATAATCATATTTAACTCTTCGCTGACAGAAAGACATCCACTTCTCTGTAATGTAACCAGCACATGTAGTCTGTCAACCAGGTCAATGGGGTCTTCAGAAATTAGGTAGTTAGACTTCACGAAACTCTTCGCAGAAGGTTCACAATACATGTATGCATCAATGTTCTTCCGTGATAAGTAGTTTTTGAGATACCTCTGGGCCAGAGTACTCGGTTCGAATCTTCGTTTCTTCTGTCCCAACTTCAAGTAGCTCTTATCTTCATCAATATGTTTATGCTTTTGCATTGCAGATGTCAGCACTTCATCGGTAGACTATGGTGTAGACTTGGAGGTCACTTATTCGTTCTCATTGTTCTGGACGTTGTAAATTCTTTCTTCGCATATTGTTCACAATACATGTCATCATTTATGTTCTTCTGTGATGAGTAGTTTGTGAGATACCTCTGAGCAAGAGTACTTGGTTCGAATCTTCGTTTATTCTGTCTCAACTTCACGTAGTTATCTTCTTCAGCATCGTGTTTACGTTTTTGCTTTGCAGATGCAGTTACTTCATCATCGTCAGTAGAATATGTATATTTCACATCACCATCACCAGCGGATTTGGTGGTCACAATTTCGTGCTCGATGTTCTGGATATTTGTAACATCCTCGTTTTTTATCTTACATGTTAGCAATACATGTTTGTTGTTCACATCGTTGGACGATCTGTACGGTTGCACTCTTCATAATAAATGTCTTGCAACATACATATTTCCTTCTTCACAGATTGTTTTGGATCTTGATGCATGTCCGGATAATGTTATAAGAGATGGAACAATCAATAGTTTACGTGACGAATCAGTATGATGGCCAGCCATTGTATTGTCTTGCATCAATAAGTTCAATGCTTGCTGTCTACACGGTTCATTTCCACACAATGGAAATGTATATCGTCATACAGAGAATAGATTGTCACTTCTACCAAATGTCGCACCACACATATCACATGGTAGTATTCTGGAGGCCGGTTTCTTTTGGCACTCACTCTGTTCATGTCGTCGTGCATTGCAACTTTTACTGAAGGTCTTGCGCGCAGGAACTGCATTATTTTCTATGTCATTGTTTAACACTCGGTGAAGTTTTGCATGTAGGCATACAGGCCATTTTCGATTGCATGTTCTCCACACTTGTCATAATCTTCAAGTATATGCAAACTTAAACACATGTACTACTATGCAGTGCAGACTCCTGCCTCTGTGAACTCCTCTCTTCTGCAGACTCATCTCTTCTGCGGACTCGTCCCTTCTGCGGACTCCTCCCTTCTGCGGACTACTCCCTTCTGCGGACTTCTCCCTTCTGCAGACTCCTCCCTTCTGCGGACTCTTCCCTTCTGCAGATTCCTCCCTTCTGTGGACTCCTCCCCTCTGCAGACTCCTCCCTTTTGCAGACTCCTCCCTTCTGCAGACTCCTCCCTTCTCCTGACTCCTACCCTCTGCGTACTCTACTACAATGTACACTCCTCCGCGATGCAGACTCCTCCGCGATGCAGACTCCACCACAATACTACCTTCACACAGTCGTGTTGCTGTATACGATAGCTTAGCAACTAGGTGAATTTATGCGGTTACGCTAATTTATACCCTCATTCTGTAGGTCGAATACGAAGTTAGGTTGTAATTTTCTCTGTAGTGGAGTATAGGGAAATAGGCATATGTCTTATTAGTCAAGTGGCTGAAGTAAATTTGTTCTCGACTACAGCTGATAAATTTTATATATAATGCCCAACCAGTACATATTTCACATCGTCGTCATCCGCAGACTTGTAGGTCTCACTTGCGTTCTCGGTGTCCTGGATAGTTGTAGCAACTTCGTTTTTTCACCTTACATGCTAGCAACGCATGTTTGTTGTTCACATCTTCTAACGATCTATATAGCTCGCACTCTTCATAATAAATGTCTGCAACACTAATTCCTTCTTCACACTCGGTGAAGGTTTTGCAGGTAGCCATACAGGACATTCCCGATTGCATGCCCTCAATCTGCATACATCTATTTGCCAAGTGAGCTAAGTAAATTTGTTCTCAACTGTAGCTGATGTATCTTATATAATATACAACCGGAACGCTTTCCCATATAATCTTCTTCCTCGTGACAAATCTTCTGTATACTTGCTTCAACATTGTCTTCAATTTCGTGTGTGTTATGCAGATGTACATTCGAGGTATTGAATGCTCTCTCGCCATATTCATCATCTTCGTGCGGTTCCAATTTGGTATATTTACAGTTCAACCATATATTATATTTTACTGCGCCTTCTTTTTCCATCTCGCATGTAAGATGATCAATAATATTCTGTTTCATATGCTTAAGATACGTACATATATCGTCCACCATGTCTGATGAATAAGACGCAATATACATATTCATAAGACCTCGGAATGCAGATTCTTTCAGTATGAATCCAGTCTCATTTGGTAAGTTTACAACAGATACAGGTGTAGGTGCTTTATATGTACACATTTTGCTATGGCTGTAATACGACTCACGACATAGTTTTACCTGATAGTCGTGTATTTCGCGTCGCATGCTGTCTGGCGCGCCTGTTACTTCATAACATGATAATTCACGACTACACTTTTAGCAACAAGTAGTATAGTAAGCCCATTACGTCTTATTCAAACATTTTCCAGATATTACATGTTGACGAGCACTGCAACTTTTACTAAAGGTCTTNAAGCCCATTACGTCTTATTCAAACATTTTCCAGATATTACATGTTGACGAGCACTGCAACTTTTACTAAAGGTCTTACCACAATAGCAACATTGTTTCCTACATGTTGGTGAAGGATTGTGTCCATTGTTCACACGAAGGTGAGAAGTTGGTGATGTAGGTGTACCAATACTTTGTACAGCAGAAACCTGAATGTCACAAGTTTGTAACGCTGTCAATATACTTTGCTGCTTAGTATGTAGAGGGAAAAGGTCTTTACACTATGTAAGTTTTAACTATCTGTACGAGTGAACAAACCATGACACATATCACATCGATAGCTTGTGCAATGTGGGTTCAGCTTACATTTATGCTTTATATGTCTCTTCACATTGTAGGCTTATGAAAATGACATGTTTCAGTAGTGACATGGATGACTAGGAGATGTGACTGATCCGCCTGTTGTTTCCTCGGTATGGTATGATGACTTTATAACGATGTTGATGGTTCGGATTTTTCTATCGCAGGTATCTTCCCATCAAAATTTTCCTTTGATATCAGCAAATACTGATTGGCACATGGAGGAAAGAGAGCTTTGCATATTGCACTATGCCTTTTTAAGCTATCGAGTCTTCAAAAATATGATTTACACTTTTCACATGCTAAGATAATGCATTTCATATTTTGTTGGCAGCTAGTCTCGTGTCGACGAGCATGGCAACTTTTAGAAAACGTCTTCTTACAGTAGCAACACAAATTACTTTCCAAATTATTTACGAACTACAACCATATATATATTTATATATATATATATAATCATAACCGTCACCGTGGATGATGTCGTGTGCCCTTGACCTTAACCAGACCTTTGGAAGATGTTAGGTTGAATTTATGTTTACAGATTGCATTTAAAAAATCTTAAATTCTATTAACAATATATGAAGATTTGTACATTCAGACCCTACACACCTGCGGTTCGGAACACGCAATACGCTACAATATACATAGGTTGTTAAATGCATATAACTATTTGTTTGTATTGTTACTTTTATAGGTTTTTTGCAACATAGTGTAGTAGTGATGTCTCTCTTGTATGACTAATTGTTTGAAAGCCTCACGTAACATGTTAGACCCTCTATCCTTGTGTGTGTGGTAGTGTTCCTTATGATAGACTGACAGCTTCGTCAGTGACGAGACTCTTTCGAGGACCTCACGTAACATGTTAGGTATCTTTATCCTTGTGTGCTGCAGCGTTCTCGTTGTCTCGAATGATGCCTATGTTATGAGAAGGTGATAACTATGTCATGATTTTGGTAGCTGTATCTTAAACGAATCGGAAATTATAATCCACTATGCTTATAGGTAAGCTTAGGATGCAAATGCCAGTTTCTATTGTTAGGGGTGATACGTATGTTATGAATTTGATGGCAGTATCTTCAACATGTCGGAAATTACGTTTTACTATGCTTGTAATATTACGCCTGGGGTATAAATGGTCCTGTGATAATTTTCGTTTCCGTGGGGGCAATGTCTATGTATGCTAGAGTGTGAAGTTTGGTGAGTCGTCTATCCACTGCAGCACCACAGTCGTGGGATACAAGATCGTGAAGTTTGAAGCATCGTCTATCCACTTTACCACCTCGGGAAAAGTCGAAATGCAAAAGCAAGCCTCCGCAACGCCTGAGGTAGTGTGTTGTCTATCCACTGCACCACCGCAGCTCCACAGACATAATGGAATGCAAGAGCATGTAGTTTGACATGCCGTATATCCACTGCACCACTGCGTCCTCCGTCGAAATGCTAGAACAAGTCCCGCACTGCCTGAGGCTATGTCTATCCACCACACCGCCGTGGGCCCAGGAAGCGAGTCGTCTATCCACCGCACCACAGCGACACCCAAGAAGTAAGTCGTCTATCCACCACACCGCAGAGCCCCCCAAGAAGTAAGTTGTCTATCCACCACACCACAGTGACCCCCAAGAAGTGAGTCGTCTACCCACTGCACCACCGCATCCCACATCGAAATGGAATGCAAGAGCCACATAACCTGGGGCGATGGTGATTCGTTGTAGAGAGCTGTGTTGGGAAATTAAAAAAAACAACATGTGTTGACGTGGGAGCCCACCTGTAGCCTGGGGATATGTCATGAAGTAGAGGTGTTGTCGTAGGGACACGTCTGAGGCTATATTTATCCACCACTCCACTGCGGTCCCAAGAAGCGAGTCGTCTACCCCCTACACCACCATGGTCTCCAAGAAGCGAGACATCTATCCCCCACACCACAGTGGCCCCCAGGAAGCGAGTCGTCTATCCACCACACCACCGCAGCTCCCAATAAGCTAGTCATAACGAGGAAATTAGCAATGTCACATAGAAGCTTTTTAGACATACGTGAATAAGTTTGACATAGGCATGCATGAATAAGTTTGACATATGCATGCATGAATAAGTTTGACATAGGCATGCATGAATAAGTTTGACATAGGTAAATCGAATCCACTGCTACATGGCATCCCATGCTGAAATACTACTGCATTGTCGCCTGTTCCCTCACATGCTACATCATCGTAAATAAACACAGAGTTTGGTAATGCATCACTTGGCTGCACGACTTCGTCATTGACACAAAATGGAAAATAACGAAGTACGTCCACGGCTTGTAGTATTTGTGATAGGCATAAGTACTTTGGCTGTTGTAGTGATTTTGAGTATAGGTAAACATTGTCGAACCGAAGACCGATGGGATCCTCCAGAAGGCTGAGAAGCACACATGTCTTGCCGTAGTTACTCGGTCCTGCTATGATACCCCGTACGGTACTAGTTAGTAGCTTTATATGATGTAATCTGAAGATGTTAGTTTTATCGTTGTCGTCGACATCACTGATGCGGACAGGAAGCGTGGTGGTCTGTGGCACGATCTCCACTGAACTGTTATGTAAATTGGTTAAACCTCGATACTTATGTTAGTCTTGATCGTCAGAGTTCGGGTGATGTGGCCGGCCACATAGTTGTGGAACTGTGTGTATGTGTGTGCGCATGTGCATGGACATGTGCGTGTATGCATGCCCATGCGCGTGTGTGCTTGTGCATGAATGTGTGTGTGCATGTGTGTGTTAAAGGAGTTGTCTATCCGCCACACCACCATGGCCCCCAGGAAGCGAGTCTCTATCCACTATGCTATCGTGCCCTCCCAGGGAGATGGAGTCGCTGTAGGGAGCCACAGAATGCTTGAGCATGAAGTATATGATCTAGTAGGAAGGAATCAAATTATAATATAACTTGGGAAGACTCGGAGAAAACCCTTTAGCATGGAATGCAAGAGCATGAAGCAGGGACCAGTCGAGGCATCGTTGAAGGGATTTGGGTAGACTCGGAGAAAACCACTCAATCTCTCATTGCCCAAAAGGAGTCACTCTTCCATATTGTGGGGTCATTAGAAATTTAAGCCCCCGCACAACCCTAGCATGGAATTCAAGAAAATTATGCAGGGACCAGTCGGGGGTGTCGTAACCTGGATTTGGGAAGACTCGGAGAAAACCTCCTAGCATGGAATGCAAGAGCATGAAGTAGGGGCTAGTAGTCGAGGCACCATAGCAGGGATTTGGGTAGACTAGGAGAAAACCCCTCAACTCCTCATTGCCTAAAAAGGAGTCACTCCTCCATATTGTGGGGTCATACCCGAGACTATGTCATGGAGTCGTTGCAGGCGTTGCTGTAGGGACACGCCTGAGGCGTCCCTGTGTCCCACGCATGACGCTGGCATCAAATGCCCTATATCTAACTACTCATACCAAAATAATGAGAGTCGGTTACTCTTCTTACGTTGGGGCTTGCCTAACCAAATAAGCCAAGTGGACGTGTATTACTGGGCCAAACAATCGTATAGTAGGGAATTTTGAAAACTAGCAGTCATTTTCATGCAAACGTATCAGCTACTGAACGTGTAATGTCATCTCATTGCGAAATACTTTCGTTTCACAACCTCAATTTTAGCTAGTACTTACCTACATCATGTGCAGTTAATGGCATAGCAAAGACATTTTTATATGCTAATTTTAAAATTGGTTTCATCGTCGATATGGCTTTTATTGAAAATTTTTTTTAACTTAAATGCCTACGGACGGACGTAGCCATGGCTACTGCACATGCGTATTTTAAAGTGGTCCACTTATTCATCTACTATCACAGGTTATTTTAGGTGGTCCTGTTATATTGGGATACTAGGTTGGAAAATGCTGGGTGATAATGCGCATGTGCAGTAGTGATAGCCGCCAACAAAAACCATGCGCAATAACAACGGCAAGGTTATTCCACAAACATTATTTAACGCAACAAATTGTTAATATTTAGGACGAAATTACAGTCTTATAACATTTGTTGCCATGCTGCGACTAACACAAATCTGGTCTAAAACTATATACTAGATATTTACCTTCAAATCCCGGCTGGAGATAATGTCTCTCGAACACTTAGCGTTACAACAGAATTTGAAATGAAAAATTGCCATAGTTGACAGATTAGTTTGTGGGGAGATGTTGCATTTTAGTACTAATTTAACTAAACTGAAGGCCGATATATTATTACTTTTCAAAAGCCTTGTTCTATTGTAACAGATTTTCAGTTAATTTAGTAAATAACGTGGGTTTCAGTACACTCTTTCATAAATAAATCGAATGACTTAAGTATTCTTCAAAACATGCTTTCCCAAGGTTTCTGTTTAGTTCTATTCTAAATCCAATGTTCGTAATATAAATAATTTTATTAACTGCTCGTTGTGTCCCCAGTATTACAGTATTACAGCCACGTAGTCCGTCTGGCTGTGTAAGGTTGCCACTACTTGGCAGCTCTCACTAGATTACTTCTCGAACGCTGGCCGGGAGCTGGTCTAGGGAGCGTATGCATGTCTGCACTGAAATGAAACCATCTTCTTAATTACAGTCCGGAAAGCTGGAGTTTTAGTAATTTCGGATCAATTGCAGTATATTGGATTAGCTGGTTCTATCACAGGGGATGGGGATGTGTGGTTCTAATGGGGTATCTGCCATCTTGTGGTGGTTATTTTGGCTGTCCTTAACTTTGAAGTCTAGGTTAGCAGCCATCCGAATTCGGCTTGAAAACACGAGTCTACAGACATGTTGCTTAATGTATAACTTTTGAAAATTAAATAAAGTAATGTATTTAATTAAAAATTAAATACAGAACTTTTCTTTATTTCATTTCTAACATGGTCTCACCGATCATATGATTGTATAAATATAGTTTAAACCACTGGCATCATCACATGTTCCAATAGCTGAGACAGCTGAACATCTGTCCTGCTGCCCAAATGCCGGTGGTTCGGTGCTTCATCCCTCCGGTATACAGATATACGTACATAGTATAAACATTTCTAGTTGTCCTACCATTTAAATATGCAAGTAAAGGCGAAAGTTTTAACCATAATATGTATCACTTGTCGACCTATATATGACAAGCGAGGAAGCAATACCATCTAACGGACAAGAGATACAAAGATGGTGGGCATCAGTGGCGCACTCTGACAGTCATAAACAAAGATGGACATCAGCACATTCTAGTTGCTGTAAACAATGATGGCGGTTCAGACNAGCCCATTACGTCTTATTCAAACATTTTCCAGATATTACATGTTGACGAGCACTGCAACTTTTACTAAAGGTCTTGCTGCAGTACTAACATGAATATCTTGATGCATGTGGAGAACGGTTCATTTCCAGGCCTGATGTTGTCGATGGTGACAGCGCACCAGTATCCAATGCAGCAGGTTTCTGCCCTTCACATGTCTTTTCAGATGTATGCAATACACTACATCTCTTAGCTGGCACAGGAGAGAGTCCCTCATTCGTTGCAAGATGTCTTTTTAAATTATTACGTCTTCCAAATTGAAACTTTCACTGTTCACATGCTAAGGTAGATTTCTTCATGTTCATAGAACAAGCAGTTTCATGTCGTCCGGCATGAAAGCTCTTAGTAAATGGTTTCTTGCAGAAACAGCACAAATTGCTTTCTGTCGTATTTTCCATCTTCGCTCGAGACGATGTACACTCATCGAAATTCGAATAACAACTAAGACTATTCCATCAATTTGACATGTACATGTATATATATATATGCACAAATCTTCTTATTTCCTCAGTGGGATTTCAACTTTTTTATGCATTCTATATTTGTCAACTTAGCTAGCTAGCGTATCTAGTTTGCTACACCACCATACAGCTGCAAGTTTTTTTTCCCCACAGTTCCTTGAAAGGTTTATACTATAGCTTCAAATCAAGGCAAAACACTTTAATAATCAACCCGACTTCTCTCCAGCGCTACACAGCATTTTACACTCTCATGACGGCGTGCATTGCTACTTTTACTAAAGCTCTTACCACAATAGCAACATTGTTTCCTACATGTTGGTGAAGGATTGTGTCCATTGTTCACATGAAGGTGAGAAGTTGGTGATGTAGGTGTACCAATACTTTGTACAGCAGAAACCTGATCGTCACAAGTTTGTAACGCTGTCAATATACTTTGCTGCTTAGTATCTAGAGGAAAAAGGTATTTACACTATGTAAGTTTTAACTATCTGTACGAGTGAACAAACCATGACACATATCACATCGATAGCTTGTGCAATGTGGGTTCAGCTTACATTTATGCTTTATATGTCTCTTCACATTGTAGGCTTATGAAAATGACATGTTTCAGTAGTGACATGGATGACTAGGAGATGTGACTGATCCGCCTGTTGTTTCCTCGGTATGGTATGATGACTTTATAACGATGTTGATGGTTCGGATTTTTCTATCGCAGGTATCTTCCCATCAAAATTTTCCTTTGATATCAGCAAATACTGATTGGCACATGGAGGAAAGAGAGCTTTGCATATTGCACTATGCCTTTTTAAGCTATCGAGTCTTCAAAAATATGATTTACACTTTTCACATGCTAAGATAATGCATTTCATATTTTGTTGGCAGCTAGTCTCGTGTCGACGAGCATGGCAACTTTTAGAAAACGTCTTCTTACAGTAGAAATACAAATTACTTTCCAAATTATTTACGAGCGTAGAAAAAAACACTGTTCACTCTTCGAAGTCTGAATAGCAACTGAGACAGTCAGTGTATATATACTACAACCATATATATATTTATATATATATATAATCATAACCGTCACCTTGGATGATGTCGTGTGCCCTTGACCTTAACCAGACCTTTGGAAGATGTTAGGTTGAATTTATGTTTACAGATTGCATTTAAAAAATCTTAAATTCTATTAACATTATATGAAGATTTGTACATTCAGACCCTACACACCTGCGGTGTGCAATACGCTACAATATACATAGCTTGTTAAATGCATATAACTATTTGTTTGTATTGTTACTTTTATAGGTTTTTTGCAACATAGTGTAGTAGTGATGTCTCTCTTGTATGACTAATTGTTTGAAAGCCTCACGTAACATGTTAGACCCTCTATCCTTGTGTGTGTGGTAGTGTTCCTTATGATAGACTGACAGCTTCGTCAGTGACGAGACTCTTTCGAGGACCTCACGTAACATGTTAGGTATCTTTATCCTTGTGTGCTGCAGCGTTCTCGTTGTCTCGAATGATGCCTATGTTATGAGAAGGTGATAACTATGTCATGATTTTGGTAGCTGTATCTTAAACGAATCGGAAATTATAATACACTATGCTTATAGGTAAGCTTAGGATGCAAATGCCAGTTTCTATTGTTAGGGGTGATACCTATGTTATGAATTTGATAGCAGTATCTTCAACATTTCGGAAATTACGTCCTACTATGCTTGTAATATTACGCCTGGGGTATAAATGGTCCTGTGATAATTTTCGTTTCCGGGGGCAATGTCTATGTATGCTATAGTGTGAAGTTTGGTGAGTCGTATATCCACTGCAGCACCACAGTCGTGGGATACAAGATCGTGAAGTTTGAAGCATCGTCTATCCACTTGACCACATCGGGAAACGTCGAAATGCAAAAGCAAGCCTCCGCAACGCCTGAGGTAGTGTGTTGTCTATCCACTGCACCACCGCAGCTCCACATACATTATGGAATGCAAGAGCATGTAGTTTGACATGCCGTATATCCACTGCACCACTGCGTCCCCCATCGAAATGCTAGAACAAGTCCCGCACTGCCTGAGGCTATGTCTATCCACCACACCGCCATGGGCCCAGGAAGCGAGTCGTCTATCCACCGCACCACAGCGACACCCAAGAAGTAAGTCGTCTATCCACCACACCGCAGAGCCCTTCANACCTCCAAGAAGTAAGTTGTCTATCCACCACACCACAGCGACCCCCAAGAAGTGAGTCGTCTACCCACTGCACCACCGCAGCCCCACATCGAAATGGAATGCAAGAGCCGCATAGCCTGGGGCGATGGTGATTCGTTGTAGAAGCTGTGTTGGGAAATTAAAAAAAACAACATGTGTTGACGTGAGCGCCCACCTGTAGCCTGGGGCTATGTCATGAAGTAGAGGCGTTGTCGTAGGGACATGTCTGAGGCTATATCTATCCACCACTTCACTGCGGTCCCAAGAAGCGAGTCGTCTATCCGCCCCACCACCGTGGCTCCCAAGAAGCGATTCGTCTACCCACCACGTCACCGCCGCCTCCAAGAAGTGAGTCGTCTACCCCCTACACCACCATGGTCTCCAAGAAGCGAGACATATATCCCCCACATCACAGTGGCCTCCAGGAAACGAGTCGTCTATCCACCACACCACCGCAGCTCCCAATAAGCTAGTAATAACGAGGAAATTAGCAATGTCACATAGAAGCTGTTTAGGCATGCGTGAATAAGTTTGACATAGGTATGCATGAATAAGTTTGACATATGCATGCATGAATAAGTTTGACATAGGTAAATCGAATCCACTGCTACATGGCATCCCATGCTGAAATAATACTGCATTGTCGCCTGTTCCTCACATGCTACATCGTCGTAAATAAACACAGAGTTTGGTAATGCATCACTTGGCTGCACGACTTCGTCATTGACAAAAAATGGAAAATAACGAAGTCCGTCCACTGCTTGTAGTATTTGTGATAGGCGTAAGTACTTTGGCTGTTGTAGTGATTTTGAGTATAGGTAAACATTGTCGAAACGAAGACCGATGAGATCCTCCAGAAGACCTAGAAGAACACATGTCTTGCCGTAGTTACTCGGTCCTGCTATGATACCCCATACGGTACTAGGTAGTAGCTTTATATGATGTAATCTGAAGATGTTAGTTTTATCGTCGTCGTCGACATCACTGATGCGGACAGGAAGAGTGGTGGTCTGTGGCACGATCTCCATTGAACTGTTATGCAAATTGGTTAAACCACGATACTTATGTTAGTCTTGAACATCAGAGTTCGGGTGATGTGGCCGGCCACATAGTTGTGGAACTGTGTGTGTGTGTATGTGTGTGCGCATGTGCATGGACATGTGTGTGTATGCATGCCCATGCGCATGTGTGCTTGTGCATGGATGTGTGTGTGCATGTGTGTGTTAAACGAGTTGTCTATCCGCCACACCACCGCGGCCCCCAGGAAGCGAGTCTCTATCCACCATGCTATCGCGGCCCTCCAGGGAGATGGAGTCGCTGTAGGGAGCCACAGAATGCTTGAGCATGAAGTATATGATATAGTAGGAAGGAATCAAATTATAATCTAACTTGGGAAGACTCGGAGAAAATCCTCTAGCATGGAATGCAAGAGCATGAAGCAGGACCAGTCGAGGCATCGTTGAAGGGATTTGGGTAGACTCGGAGAAAACCCTTCAATCTCTCATTGCCTAAAAGGAGTCACTCCTCCAAATTGTGGGGTCATTAGAAATTTAAGCCCCCGCACAGCCCTAGCATGGAATGCAAGAACATGATGCAGGGACCAGTCGGGGGTGTCGTAACCTGGATTTGGGAAGACTCGGAGAAAACCTCCTAGCATGGAATGCAAGAGCATGAAGTAGGGGCTAGTAGTCGAGGCACCATAGCAGGGATTTGGGTAGACTAGGAGAAAACCCCTCAACCCCTCATTGCCCAAAAAGGAGTCACTCCTCCATATTGTGGGGTCATACCCGAGACTATGTCATGGAGTCGTTGCAGGCGTTGCTGTAGGGACACGCCTGAGGCTGCATCTGTCCACTCAACCACCGCAGCACCCCTCCCTATTGAATGCAAGGGCATGAATGTTAGCATTGTGTCTATCCACTGTACCACCGTGGCCCCTAAGAAGCGAGTTGTCTATCCACCAGTGAGTTATCTATCCACTATGTCACCCTGTAGCCTGGGGCTATGTCATGGCATCATGGCAGGCGTTGTTGCAGGGACACGCCTGCCTGAGGNTGTGCTTGGGACACGCCTGAGGCTTTTTCATAAAGTCTGGGTATTGTTTTAGGGAGCCACAGCCTGAGGCTATTTAGGAAAACGAAATGACCGCCATGGAATGTTCCAGAAAACAATTTTTTTTTAACTTTTGAAAAATATGAAACTTAAAAAAAAATTGTAAAATTAAAATAAAATTTAGGAAAATTTGGGAAAAATTTGAAAACAAAATGGCCGCACGTAGCAATGGAATGTGAGAGCAGGTTGTTTTCATACTGGCTGCCAAGATGGCCACCGTAGAATACATTTTTCTTACCAAGCTTTGGTGTCCCTGTGTCCCACGCATGACGCTGGCATCGAATGCCATATATCTAACTACTCGCACCAAAATAATTAGAGTTGGATACTCTTCTTACGTGGGGGGTTGCCTAACCAAATAAGCCAAGTAGACGTGTATTTCGAACAAGATGTGTCTTGTGCCGAGACAAACTAACATCAGTCAGGTGCTCTCCTCGATTTAACAGCCACGTAGTCCGTCTGGCTGTGTAAGGTTGCCACTACTTGGCAGCTCTCACTAGATTACTTCTCGAACGCTGGCCGGAAGCTGGTCTAGGGAGCGTATGCATGTCTGCTACGATACTAAGCCAAACAATCGTATAGTGGGGAATTTTGAAAACTAGCAGTCATTTTCATGCAAACGTACCAGCTACTGAACGTGTAATGTCATCTCATTGCGAAATACTTTCGTTTCACAACCTCAATTTTAGCTAGTATTTACCTACATCATGTGCAGTTCACGGCATAGCAAAGACATTTTTATATGCTAATTTTAAAATTGGTTTCATCGTCGATATGGCTTTTATTGAAAAAAAAAATTAACTTAAATGCCTACGGACGGACGTAGCCATGGCTACTGCACATGCGTATTATTACATTAATCTACTATCACAGGTTATTTTAGGTGGTCCTGTTATATTGGGATACTAGGTTGGAAAATGCTGGGTGATAATGCGCATGTGCAGTAGTGATAGCCGCCAACAAAAACCATGCGCAATAACAACGGCAAGGTTATTCCACAAACATTATNCCATGCGCAATAACAACGGCAAGGTTATTCCACAAACATTATTTAACGCAACAAATTGTTAATATTTAGGACGAAATTACAGTCTTATAACATTTGTTGCCATGCTGCGACTAACACTAATCTGGTCTAAAACTATATACTAGATATTTACCTTAAAATCCCGGCTGGAGATAATGTCTCTCGAACACTTAGCGTTACAACAGAATTTTAAATGGAAAATTGCCATAGTTGACAGATTAGTTTGTGGGGAGATGTTGAATGTTAGTACTAATTTAACTAAACTGAAGGCCGATATATTATTACTTTCCAAAAGCCTTGTTCTATTGTAACATATTTTCAGTTCATTTAGTAAATAACGTGGGTTTCAGTACACTCTTTCATAAATAAATCGAATGACTTAAGTATTCTTCAAAACATTCTTTCCCAAGGTTTCTGTTTAGTTCTAGTCTAAATCCAATGTTCATATTATAAATAATTTTATTAACTGCTCATTGTGTCCCCAGTATTACGTTAATCTGAACTTACATTGAAATTAGACTAGTCAAAATTCATTTCAGAAAAAAATGTAAATCAATAATTTATTTTTAGTTTTATTTTAAATATATTAACACATATACTATGGTTATCGGATCGGAAATTGTTGCGTTTGCTTCAGACTTCACTCGAACTAATACAAACCACCTTATGATTTGTTCAAAAGGATCCTGAATAGTATTAGTTAGGTTACTGTATATTTATTAATTATTTACAAATGAGAAGTTTATTTTGAGTTTAAAAATGCTGTAAACACTACCCGATTTCAGCTCAGAATTGCACTGAAATGAAACCATCTTGTTAATTACAGTCCGGAAAGCTGGAGTTTTAGTAATTTCGGATCAATTGCAGTATATGGGATTAGCTGGTTCTATCACAGGGGATGCGGATGTGTGGTTCTAATAGGGTATCTGCCATCTTGGATGTCATCATGGTCGGCATCTTGTGGTGGTTATATTGGCTGTCCTTGACTTTGAAGTCTAGGTTATCAGCCATCCGAATTCGGCTTGAAAACACGAGTCTACAGACATTTTACTTAATGTATAACTTTTGAAAATAAAATAAAGTAATGTATTTAATTAAAAATTAAATGCATAACTTTTCTTTATTTCATTTCTAACATGGTCTCACCGATCATATGATTGTATAAATATATTTTAAACCACTGGCATCATCACATGTACCAATAGCTGAGACAGCTGAACATCTGTCCTGCTGCCCAAAGGCCGGTGGTTCGGTGCTTCATCCCTCCGATATACAGATATACGTACATAGTATAAACATTTCTAGTTGTCCTACCATATAAATACGCAAGTAAAGGCGAAAGCTTTAATCATAATATGTATCACATGTCGACCTATATATGACAAGCGAGGAAGCAATACCACCTAATGGACAAGAGATACAAAGATGGCGGGCATCAGTAGCGCACTCTGACAGTCATAAACAAAGATGGACATCAGCACATTCTAGTTGCTGTAAACAATGATGGTGGTTCAGACNGCGCACTCTGACAGTCATAAACAAAGATGGACATCAGCACATTCTAGTTGCTGTAAACAATGATGGTGGTTCAGACGAATGCAGCACCAGTAGTAACAACTGATGTAAACCCATGAGAGTCGAGCGGAAACAAAAATGGCCACTGGAAGTATGAAACAAAAATGCGACAGAAAACAAGGTGAAGGGTGGAAACAAATTGGCGACCGGGAACAAGAATGTGGCTCAAAAGCAACATGACTGGCAAGCCAGAGGTCAAGGACATCCAAGATGACCACCACAAGATCGCCACCATGACATTATCTAAGATAGAAGACACATCCCCGATCCACATCAGCCATCCCTTGTGCTAGAACCACCTAACATACATATACACTAATTACAGTCTTCACATTAAATATATTCACAGAGAACATTTATTTTCAGTTCGAAAAATTTGGTGATCATTAACTAATTTCAGTTCGAACTTGAACTGAAATGAAACCACCTTATAAATTACAAGCTGGAAAGCTTGATTTTCAATAAAATCAATTCAATTTTAGTTCTAGTATTAAATATTACCTACTACTCAGATAATTAATTTTTGTTTCGGAAAATTCTGCGATCATTGTCTAATTTCAGACCCTACTTGAGTTTAAATTAAAATAATTTGCAAATTTCAATCCTATGGAAAGCCTTTCCACATATTCCAGTTCAATTCTGTGTCCGGATATAGCCGCAGTTCCGAAAGTTGTTAAGTAGGAATAAATCTGAACTGTNCATATTCCAGTTCAATTCTGTGTCCGGATATAGCCGCAGTTCCGAAAGTTGTTAAGTAGGAATAAATCTGAACTGGAACATAGAGTCTGTTACGTTTTTATTCATACACAGCCTCAACCATTATAAAATAGCCAATTTTTCCGTTAGTTATATAAATTATTGTATGAGTGCTTTATATATTACAGATAAGAGCAAAATATGCAAAATCAGCGTGCAAAACATTTGCTTTCAAACGCAGTGTCTGAGAAGTGAAAAAACACTATTTGAAGCCCCAAACGAATGTTAATTTGCTATCCATGCAGTATTTCACGTTTAGTTGTTTGATGAACTTGAGTCTAGCTGAAACAGCTGTGGGACATACATACGCATATGCGCATAGTTCGTTGTTCCTGTTCCGCATACAACATGCTGTAGTCTCAGGGAAATGGGCAAGGGTAAGGAACTTTGGTTCCAAGCTGAAAGAGACAATTATAAATTAAGCACTTAAAAGATTCTAATTTAGAAAAATATGTTAAATCAAATGGTGAATAAGAGTCACGCAACAATTCAGCATGTTGTTTATAAATTTAAAAATCAAAGCTAAGTTAGGAATATTGTACCAAGAAAGCATAAACAGAAACGTCTGAATCCTCAAGAAGAACGAATAATTTTGCGGTAAGTAAAATCTAGTTCCCGTATAAGCATTCCTACTACGCACCGAACTGTAAGTTGCTACTGGTAATAAAAAGTGTTATGAGACATTTTACCGGGTGTTATGTATGCATGGATGTAATGGTACGCTGTAAAAATTTTTTCTGGTAAACTTCCTAAATCTGTAATGGGGATTTTTAACTTAGACACTGCATGGAACTAATACCACACATCAACATAAAACTGCAGATTTAGGAATGTTTAGCGTCGCTACTATACAAAGTTGGAAACATTACTACGCATTTGGCTGTTTCCTAAGCAAATGTCGGAACGCTACAATTAATATACAGAAGAAAAAATTACCATTTACTCTTTCCCACTAAGCGTATACACTGGCGTAAATTTCCGAATAATTTCTTAGAGTGTAGGGTAGCAAGGAAGTGACCCCACATCAATAACAAGAACCGTGCTACAAGACTGTTATTTGCTAAAAGGGCACCTAAATATGAATTAGGTATTTTGGAAAATCTTTTTGGCTTGGATGGTGTCTACAGGGTCTGGAGAAATCGAATAGAGCTGATGATGTTAACAGTATAATTTCCACAGTTTAACTTGTGGGTGGTTTAGTTATGGGTTGGGGGCGGATATCTTTGAAAGGGGTCGGGAATATTTAGTTTATTGATGGTGCAACGGCAAGGTCGTGTATAATGGCATTCTGAAGAGGAGTAGCAATCGAAGCGCAAAAAAATCAGGATTAATACCTTCTTGAATTTTTGAAAATGGGAACGACCCGAAACCTACAGCTAGTCTTAATAAAGAACGGTTAATTTAGAACATTCCAAAACAAATGTAAACTCAGTCACCCAAACTCATATCCATTGAACATCTAAGGACGTTTCCGAAGTCTCGAACACAAATCACAAATATTTCTTCGAAACAGGAGCTAAAAATAGTAGTGACTGAAGAATCGTACATAATTAGTCGTGAAATGTGTGAGGGACTAGTCAACTCCACTAATAGTAGATGCCACAGTTATTAAAACCAAAGGCTATTCCAAATTATTATAAAACTTCTGTTTAGTGGGTTTCTTTAATTAATTCTCTCAACTGTAATAATAACTATGGTACATAGTAAAATGAAATTTCCTAAGTTTTATTTTGTATTTGTGATACGCCATCGTACAAATTATTAAATTGTTTATAATTAACAAAACAAATGACCCAAAATAAAATTTTTGTTAAACGAAAGGTACAGGGCAGTTAATTTAACTATGAGAAACAAAGATATTTTCATAAAACTGAATGGTATGAATAGGAAAGTGACACACTGAGTTTATAAATTCAATTTCACGCAAACGTATCCCCCCTCCCCTTTTTTTTTCATTTCAGAAATATAAGGATTACATTTTTCTTGGATACGTTATTTCCATATACCGTTAAATTCAAGGGGAGAGGTTTGGGCGGCTGTTAAGATCGGAGTCTTGAGAGCCGATGAGAGTGAAGCGAGGTGAGTATGGAGCCGCGACGGAATGCAAGGGCGGAGCAAACGGGAGATCCCCGAGAAAACCCGCCGACCAGAGGTATCGTCCGGCATGATAACCACTTAAAAAAATCCGTGAGTGATACTGCCAAGAATCGAAACCAGGTTCTTCTTGGTGGGAGGCAAGTGCTCTAGCCACTGCGTCACCACGGCATCACTTAAATTACATTGCCGGTCCGTGACTCAGCTGCCAAAAGCGGAGAGAAAGCAGTGATGCACATACCGTACGTATAGTGGATTGTACACAAAATGNCCGTGACTCAGCTGCCAAAAGCGGAGAGAAAGCAGTGATGCACATACCGTACGTATAGTGGATTGTACACAAAATGTCATAGTCGTCACTCGGCAAACGATATTCGGTCAAAAAGGGCCGGAGTAATTGCGACCATGGTCTATATTCATGTATTCCCGTACCTACACACAAAATTATAGCAAAATTTAGGGAGCTACGTAATTTCCTATAAGCAATCTGTAATAATTGTAACTGCAGCATGACATTCCGTGAATACAGTACGAGATGCTGAAAAAATATTTCCTGTTTGGATTTTACTTGGTGTGTTTTTCCACTAGTGACAGTAACGATATCATTTGAATATCACATTTTACTGACCTGAGAAAACAGTTTTTTGACAATAAATAAAATAATTACGTTCGTCCAGTGCATTTTAATACTCCGTCTTCAAAGTTCAGCAAAACATTCCTGTATTGATCAATAGTAACCTTTTGCATCGTATATCTATCTCATTTTAAATGAACATGCTAATTTTTACTTCACAAAATATATGTTGGCGTAATTGATATCTTTTGATGTTATTGAATAACGTTAACAGCCAACTACAATACACTCCGTTGCTTCAGAATAACCCATTATAGAAGGTTTGATAAATAATGTTTTCTGATCGGCAACATCGCTGAAATTATGACATCTCTCCGTTTTCGTGGAAACGGTATGGAGTGTAACAAAATATTCCACGTATCTTCGCATAGGATCCAGTGAATTAAGTTATTCGATAAATAACATCACTGAAATAAAATAAGGATTTCAGTTTTTTTGGTAACGGTATAGATCGTAACGAATCATTCAATCAATATACCTTTGTATTGGGTGCGGCGAATAAAGTTATATAAAGTTATTCGATTATTAACAGCACTGAAATAACTGAACTCTTTCTGTTTTTGTGGAAACGGTATAGATTGTAACGCAATGTTCTAAGTACGTTTATATTGGGCNAATAACTGAACTCTTTCTGTTTTTGTGGAAACGGTATAGATTGTAACGCAATGTTCTAAGTACGTTTATATTGGGCACTGCAAAAAAAGTTACTGAATCAATAACACATTGAAAATACGAAAACACTTTTTGTTTTTGCAGAAACGGTATATATATTGTAACGGAATGTTCTAAATACAGTTATGTCATGTCCATCGAAAAAAGTTACCACATAAGAAGCACACTGAAAATATCAACATATTTTTGGTTTTTGCGGCAACGNTCATGTCCATCGAAAAAAGTTACCACATAAGAAGCACACTGAAAATATCAACATATTTTTGGTTTTTGCGGCAACGGTATACATTTGAACGAAAATGTTGAAAATATGTCTTAATTGGTTCTGCTTACTAAAGTTATTTAACAAGTAATGTTAATGAAATAAAATTAATATTTCCGTCGCCACAGTAACGTTATAAACTGTACCGCGTATTAAAGAGTATTTGTCAATGTGTTACTACTGCAAATAACGTTATTGACTCTGTTTTGGTAACCGATATCAGGTGGATAACGTAACGGAAAAAAGGCGTTACTAGCGCGCATTTTGTTAAGTTATCCACCCCTGCTTTGATGTATTGTGCAGCGCCAAGGGAGCACATTAGTAAATAATAGTTAATGTATACGGCCGACTGTTTTTTTGCAAAAATATTCCAGGATTAGATGTTTTGCAGAGCACATTAGTTCATAAACAATTTAGTGGTTGGTGTCAACTTTCGCGCGTCTTAGCTCTCTGCCAGCCATTCACGGGCATTCAGTATCGGAGTGACTAAGTCCGACTGGCCCAGTAGGGTATAAAACGTCTCCTCACACAGGAACGCGGCCAATAGCCAAAGGAAATTTGCAAGTGTGCATTTACGAAGTTGAGGTTTAGCCTGCACATAAATCTTTTCGCCAAAAACCAGGTGGCCCTAGTAACGTACTGTAACTGCAAAATGAACACAATGCAGATGATAGTGTGGTAAACGTATATATTGAAGCAATGTAAGTACCTATATTTACAAAAGTAAGTGCGCTGATCAATCATTTAAACCACACGCCTAGCACACGACTGATTGCACGCCATATTTACGGTGACTCACGTTATCAGGTCGTCATTAGTGTGTTGTGCAGTGAAATGCTAAGTGGCTTAGCACTTTCCTGAGTTTAGCGTGCTGCCTATCTGTCAGACCACTTACCTTTTATTTTGAAATTTCATCATTTATATTTCCGAAACTGTTCGCCTGAGAGTGTTTCGACAAGATAACCTTTTCGGTTAATTGTGACTTGATTAGTCATAGTTTATCTTAATAAATCGTTTACAACAGCTTAGTGTCACAAAGTTTCTTGCAACCATAGGGTGGAAACCCTCATTTACTTAATGAAGGGGATGATATTACCAATCGTATTTTCAGAGGTGTAAAATTTCCGTTATACAAATCGCTATTCATCGGATCTTTACTTAATCGCAAGTACTTTAAGATATTTTAACTAAAAGCATTTCAAAACTCTNCAAATCGCTATTCATCGGATCTTTACTTAATCGCAAGTACTTTAAGATATTTTAACTAAAAGCATTTCAAAACTCTATTTTTGGGGGCGCATCGTTTCCTTAATAATAACTTAATGAAAAAATGTAGATTTTAAAAATAATTTTGAACTGGTTGACGAATAACAACTTTTACAAAATCAGTACACATGCAATATTCGTTTTAAAATTAAACTAATTTTACTATCTATAACTTTGTAAAACATTTCTTTTTAATTCTTAATTTTAACAGAATTCCATTTTGTTTGAATCTCATGTCAAAAAAATTGGGCAAATTTTTTTAAATTTATAATACACACACACACACACACACACACATATATATTTTTTAATATCATAGGGCTGTAAATAATATTATCTTGTTAATTTTTAGACAATCATTTTTAAATTTTCACTGATTTTGTGGTTGATATCCTTAATTTTTCATAAAAAAGTTAGCTGTTTTTAAACTGAACTCTAAAGACTTTTTCAACCAGTGTTACATGGGAAGTCACTAGAATTAAAGTATAATGTTAATAAATCTAACCCCATCAAATATATTAAGTGGTCATAATTCTGTTCTTGATTTAGTTCCGCAGCAGCCCCTATATGTCACTGATGGCTACGTTTTCAGCGAATATGCACATACAAATCGTTATCGTAGAAATAGATTTAAATAACAAAGCCGTGACTTTAAGTGTCAGTTTCCTCTCTGATCCGGCACGTAAAAGAAATAATTGAAATTGTTGACTAATAAATTCACCCAACATTGCAAACTGCAAAATTTTATATATTACATTTTTTTTTACTTTACACGGTCAATGCTTAAGGTCTCAGTGGAAACGCAGACTTTTCGCGCAGTTTCGTTCAGCGTCTATACTAAACTAAAAGAACCGTAAATTTCGCGAGTTTATTGAACTCATTGGCTGTTGCATTTGTGAACTAGGTAGTACTTGAAACGCCTGTTCTATTGATAGGGGTTTAGTACAAACGCGAGTCCATCAGGGTGAAACAGAAATCAGCGGTCCAATTACAGCAGTAACAAAGAAACACAAAAACACTCTCCTGCCCACTCAATCTCTCACGGGAAGTACGAAAGTGAGAGATCACAGCACGATAATTGAGACTGTAAATGTGCTGCACTCTTTGACAGCCGCCATTTTTATTTACTACTGAGAGTTGTGATCAGCGCAAGCAGCGGTGCGCGAAATATTGCAGAAACCATATTTCTACAATTTCATAATTTAAATGTAGCATTTTAATTATTTATTATCTCCAATGTTCTAATCACGAGTGTTCATTATACATACGATGAGTTTTTGATCATAATTTCGCACATAAAACTCACTTAATGTTTGAAGCTAGACACTGGAACGTTAATAATTTTTACAGAAATTATAACCGTCGTTAAAAACTTTAACGTCTATTTTATGCTTTGTTCGTTCATCTGGAAAGAGCGCATAGCCTTCAAAACCTACAGAACAAGAGCTCCGGAGAGTATCAAAAGAGTTCTATCGCTAAGTAANTGTTCATTATACATACGATGAGTTTTTGATCATAATTTCGCACATAAAACTCACTTAATGTTTGAAGCTAGACACAGGAACGTTAATAATTTTTACAGAAATTATAACCGTCGTTAAAAACTTTAACGTCTATTTTATGCTTTGTTCGTTCATCCGGAAAGAGCGCATAGCCTTCAAAACCTACAGAACAAGAGCTCCGGAGAGTACCAAAAGAGTTCTATCGCTAAGTAANGGAAAGAGCGCATAGCCTTCAAAACCTACAGAACAAGAGCTCCGGAGAGTACCAAAAGAGTTCTATCGCTAAGTAACGCGAAAACCCGCTTTCTGAAGAGAATATTTATTATAATAAGGCTCCGCCCAAGATGCACACATCAACTACGGTTACTAGAAGCAGAGATTCCTTCAAGGTCGTCGAGAACAGGTACCGCCCGAGCACTGAAGAGACAGTTTCGTACTCGCTACTCAATTTTTGTCTAACAGAATATATTCTGCCAGTCATTATATTGTGGTCACTACATAATTTATTTTTCTCGGTATAAAAATATACACTTTAATAATTAATAAAAGCAGTTCTGTTACAAACACGAACTATTTTTATTACCACTGGAAAATATCTTGTGATTAATGCTTTGGTGAAATAATTAGGCTAGTAGCACCTACAAAACCATATTAAACTGTGACTCCTGCTAGAAAGTTTACAACTTAATGCAGTAGGCCCTGAAAATCAGTTCTTTAGTATTCACTGTACAATAAATGTAAATGTACCCATACAAAGTTTTTGTAATTTTAGGCTTTGGCGTGTAATTTGTAAAAACTACCACAGAACATGTAATTTTACAATAATTATCTTAAGAATCCAGAGAGTACTAAAAGTTATTGGTGAAATTAGATGCATGTATGGCTTAGTAAATATAATGTTGGTTATAATTTACACATATTTAAGTGTGTGTAAAACACACCCACTGNATGCATGTATGGCTTAGTAAATATAATGTTGGTTATAATTTACACATATTTAAGTGTGTGTAAAACACACCCACTGGCTGTACTAAAATCTTAATCATGTTTTTTTCCCTCTACTTGGTCGTTGTATAAACACTCAATGTGCATCTTCCACTCTGTAATTTTAGAGTGACCACGTGTGTGTGAACCTGCATTACATTGTGAAGTACCTGATGTTACAATACAACAATTTTCAGCAATTTTTCACTTTAATTGCAATTTGCTGAAACCAGTACGTTATTAGTAACTGTACACTAAAGTCCCTAGGAATTCAGAGATAGCTACAAGTATTTGTTTAAAACATGCGATCTAGCGATAGGGAGTAGAACTACTTCGTACTCTTATTTGTGTGCTTAAAACGGAAACTTTACTTCCGCTGTGGGACGTGCTTCTTGTTTTCATATAAAATGCATATTATATATATGAAGTCAATATTGTTATCCACATTTTGGAGATAATTATTTCATAACTCTGTTTAACTACCTAAGTTGCTGAATTGGGTGTAATAAGGTGAAATTAGTAAAACTACACATCTATTGAATGCGAAATAACATTATGCAGTTTTAAAAGAGCTGATACCGACGGTAAAATTACTTTATAAAACAATGAAAAATTTACAGGTATTGCGTACTTACAATCATAGTGAAACAGTGATTTTACTTTTCAATAAGTGCAAAAAGACACCTACACTGTAATTAAATTACAATTGCGACATCTGTGTAAATTTACTTGCAATAGAAATAAAATACACCAATTTTACAGTTTATTTCCTTTTACATATTAATTTTAATTTTATTCCATTAAATGTAAAATTGTTAGTACAGAATAATTGTTATTTTACTAATATCTAACATAAATTTACTTGGATGCAGAGTTGGCTCACGTAATCAACTAATCTAATATTAAATAACAAGACGTTTGCGATATAACTAATTAGCTTACTTGCCATTAAGCATAGATGCAAGTACTTTTTCTGAGGTGCTTAAAGGTTTAAACTCCTAGATTTGAGGTTAACTGGTTGAATAGTTATTGTGATATTATGTAAGACTATAGCAAACATTTTTGGCGGCAATACCGTTCAAAATGGCGGACAATTTAAGCTATTACTTGTTGAATTTAGAGCATATAGTTGGTATTTTGTCACACCAAGTTTGATTTAAATCGTTTTAAAGGCACTAGAGAATGTGACAGAATTATATTTTGACCATGAATACAGTTGAATAAAAACATATATAAATGTTCATTTATTTTTCTAAAATCTACAACCAAATACTCTCCTTCCACTACATGAAGTGACTTGTAAAAACGACTATAGACTACACAAAGTGCGAACATAATACAATCGAAGATTAGTATTTCACAGACATCTGTTAACGTGTTAATGAATTGTGTGTTTTGCACTGCCATAAAAATAATGTAAAAGTAATATGAAATCAGGCACAAAACACTATTCTCGTACAAAAGAAATGTGCCANCACTGCCATAAAAATAATGTAAAAGTAATATGAAATCAGGCACAAAACACTATTCTCGTACAAAAGAAATGTGCCAATAACACTAAAATAATAGCATCGCAGCTTTGAAAATAAGACAATTTTATGAAAATTAGAGACGATTGAAAAGTTTCTGAGATATGGAATTTAAATTTCAGGGGCTATCTTTTAACATGACACTCCAAAGAGGTTNTGCATGTATGGCTTAGTAAATATAATGTTGGTTATAATTTACACATATTTAAGTGTGTGTAAAACACACCCACTGCCTGTACTAAAATCTTAATCACGTTTTTTTTCCGCTACTTGGTCGTTGTATAAACACTCAATGTACATCTTCCACACTGTAATTTTAGAGTGACCACGTGTGTGTGAACCTGCATTACATTGTGAAGTACCTGATGTTACATGCAACAATTTTCAGCAATTTTTCACTTTAATTGCAATTTGCTGAAACCAGTACATTATTAGTAACTGTACACTAAAGTCCCTAGGAATTCAGATATAGCTACAAGTATTTGTTTAAAACATGCGATCTAGCGATAGGGAGTAGAACTACTTCGTGCTCTTATTTGTGTGCTTAAAACGGAAACTTTACTTCCGCTGTGGGACGTGCTTCTTGTTTTCATATAAAATACATATTATATATATATGAAGTCAATATTATTATCCACATTTTGGAGATAATTATTTCATAACTCTGTTTAACTACCTAAGTTGCTGAATTGGGTGTAATAAGGTGAAATTTGTAAAACTACACATACATTGACTGCGAATTAACATTATGCAGTTTTAAAAGAGCTGATACCGACGGTAAAATTACTTTATAAAACAATGAAAAATTTACAGGTATTGCGTACTTACAATCATAGTGAAACAGTGATTTTACTTTTGAATAAGTGCAAAAAGACACCTACACTGTAATTAAATTACAATTGCGACATCTGTGTTAATTTACTTGCAATAGAAATAAAATACACGAATTTTACAGTTTATTTTCTTTTACATATTAATTTTATTCCATTAAATGTAAAATTATTAGTACAGAATACTTGTTATTTTACTAATATTTAACATAAATTTACTTGGATGCAGAGTTGGCTGACGTAATCAACTAATCTAATATTAAATAACAAGACGTTTGCGATATAACTAATTAGCTACTTTTTCTGAGGTGCTTAAAGGTTTAAACTCCTAGATTTGAGGTTAACTGGTTGAATAGTTATTGTGATATTATGTAAGACTATAGCAAACATTTTTGGTGGCAATACCATTCAAAATGGCGGACAATTTAAGCTATTACTTGTTGAATTTAGAGCATATAGTTGGTATTTTGTCACACCAAGTTTGATTTAAATCGTTTTAAAGGCACTAGAGAATGTGACAGAATTATATTTTGACCATGAATACAGTTGAATAAAAACATATATAAATGTTCATTTATTTTTATAAAATCTACAACCAAATACTCTCCTTCCACTACATGAAGTGACTTGTAAAAACGACTATAGACTACACAAAGTGCGAACATAATACAATCGAAGATTAGTATTTCACAGACATTTGTTAACGTGTTAATGAATTGTGTGTTTTACACTGCCATAAAAATAATGTAAAAGTAATATGAAATCAGGCACAAAACACTATTCTCGTACAAAAGAAATGTGTNTACACTGCCATAAAAATAATGTAAAAGTAATATGAAATCAGGCACAAAACACTATTCTCGTACAAAAGAAATGTGTCAATAACACTAAAATAATAGCATCGCAGCTTTGAAAATAAGACAATTTTATGAAAATTACAGACGATTGAAAAGTTTCTGAGATATGGAATTTAAATTTCAGGGGCTATCTTTTAACATGACACTCCAAGGAGGTTNAGACGATTGAAAAGTTTCTGAGATATGGAATTTAAATTTCAGGGGCTATCTTTTAACATGACACTCCAAGGAGGTTACCAATAAGTCTATTTAGTGCACACGAAGAACTACAAGCATTTCAATTTGAAAATAGGATAGAAATTGGTTTATGTATTATAGAAAAAAATATGCACGATATTGAAAGAAAACAGCTATTTTAAAATAATAACTTATTTAATTAACTTTGAGTTATACCGTCTGTAATAGTCATATATTAAAATTTTAATATGTGGGGATTAATTTTGGCAGTTCTTTGGATATGATATTAAAACGCTTTATACGCCAAGTGGCGCTAGAAAATCAATTAGTGGGCAAAATAAGCTGTGAATCAGTGCATTAAATGGTCACTATCTTGAAAATAAAGTATCTATGAAAATAATATAGATATAATTGGCCTACCTGTCAAATTTGTCGGATATCAGTTGAGTAGTTCTTAAGATATCATGTAAGAGCTTTATTTGAGACTTCCTGATTGTAATGGCAAGGTAAAGAAAACAGCACCTTTAATTTCGAATTACATAAACCATGAAACATTTAATAATAACTGATGATACCCAGACAAGCTATAATTTCACAATTAAATATTGTAACAGGTTAAGTTTTGTAAAATTACATTTTGATTTCAAGTGTCTCTTTGACCTCTACTCACTCGACACGCCTTAATGTACTCCGAACCAACATAAAACCTTTAGCAATCTGGACAGCTAATCCCACGTGGACATATGTATTATGTGGCAACATACAATAATCAAATGATGTATGCTCGTAGATCCCGGAATTTAACAAGTACCAGTGATGGCGGAAACATTTAAAACTCTTGTTCATTATAGCAACCTTTACGATTATGCTATCGAATTTTGATACACACTAAGTCAGTAATAATCGCTAATCAGGAGAATGACCAGAATAGCAGGAACCAATCGACTAACTAAAAACTGTGGCTACAGTAAACAAAGAACTGTCTAGTATTAACAGTGAAGCGAACTTACACAATTTCTGAGTCTCTAGTTATAGTGTGAAATGTTAGTGTCTCTAGTGATACCGCTTATATTTTACGACACTTATTGGAGCACAGTAAATACAACCTACCATTTGTAATGACAGGGGTTGGTGCTCCGTGCCAATGTCACAGTCGTAGTCTGGGCAAGTTCCACTATATGTCTGCAGACAGGTTCCAAGTACCGGTAGAAACAGTCTCGCACACCTCGACACAGTCGAGTATAGCATGAAACAAGCAAAGCGCCAGGACACAGAAATAAGTAAACATGTGGTCAAGGAACGCAGTGTGGCGCCAGCATGTAGCCCTTCCAAAAGCATGCCAAGAGACTGGAGATAAAAAACAACCCTCGTATTCAGGAATGGAGAGGTTTTACCTGTGGCAGAGGACACAGCAAAGAGTGAGTGAGTGAAGAGATTTGGGCGACTCTTAACAGCGAGGTGTTGAGAGCCAATGAGGATGATCGAGGTGAGTATGGGGCAGCACCGGAATGAAGGGCAGGGGAAACAGGAGATCCNCAACCTACCATTTGTAATGACAGGGGTTGGTGCTCCGTGCCAATGTCACAGTCGTAGTCTGGGCAAGTTCCACTATATGTCTGCAGAGAGGTTCCAAGTACCGGTAGAAACAGTCTCGCACACCTCGACACAGTCCAGTATAACATGAAACAAGCAAAGCGCCAGGACACAGAAATAAGTAAACATGTGGTCAAGGAACGCAGTGTGGCGCCAGCATTTAGCCCTTCCAAAAGCATGCCAAGAGACTGGAGATAAAAAACAACCCTCGTATTCAGGAATGGAGAGGTTTTACCTGTGGCAGAGGACACAGCAAAGAGTGAGTGAGTGAAGAGATTTGGGCGACTCTTAACAGCGAGATNTGAGTGAAGAGATTTGGGCGACTCTTAACAGCGAGGTGTTGAGAGCCAATGAGGATGATCGAGGTGAGTATGGGGCAGCACCGGAATGAAGGGCAGGGGAAACAGGAGATCCCCGAGAAAACCCGCCGACTAACGACATCTTCCATCACGATTCCCACATGCAAAAATCCAGTGATCTGGCGGAGGGTTGAACCCGGTTCGCCTTGGTGAGAGTCTAGCAGGTTAACCGCTCAGCCATCGCCACCCCCACAGCAAAGAGACAGCTCAACGTCCTTGGTGTGCAGCACCCTTATGACGTCTGATCATGTGAGTGAAGCAGAGCATTCAGTGGGCTCCACTTGGAAATGTGTGATAGGCCGTGAAAAGTAGTAACTATCTCTAACGTTCTCAAAGGCTCTTCTCGAGAGACTTTGCCTATTAACGTTAATTTGTTTTTTTTTACTTGAGTGATCAGAACAGGTTAACTGTTGAGTAACTTGGGTATAGTTATAGTAGCTCGTTACCTTTCTATAATTTTATAATAAAATAGTCAAAATCCAGACTAGACAAGCACATGTGCGGAGAAGCCAGAAGTAGGTAGCACGTGCAGGCCATTACAGGTGTCGCTGCAGTGCGGGACCTCTCCCCCCACCCCCTAGCAAACCATGTGAATTTGGACATACCAACGTTACGCCGAGTTAAGCAAATAGCCGTCAAAGGAGTTAATATAGGGAAGGCAGATGACAGGAAAATATCGCCGACCCACCCGTAAGGTGAGATACGCCCCGAGGATCGACTGGCAAGCTTGGAAGTTGTTCCATGAGCACTCCTCCCCCCTTAGAAAACTGCAGGGCAACTTGGACATGCACCATAGAAGGAGAGCTGACAGGGTAAGCTTTAGAGTGCAGGTCACCCCTGCCCCCAACCAACAAGAACCATGGCATGTGTATGAAGTATTTTTTGTTCTGCACACCCCTCCCCTAACAAGGGAAGGCATGTGTACAGTTTTAGGGAGGGAGCCAAGAGAGGATATAAACCTCTTTGCGGGGAGGGTTGGGAAACAGTTCAATCAATCCGTTCGGGAAGTCCCTCAGTAAACCAAGGATGGGGAGATCGGACCCCGGCCTAGTCAGTTAGTCGCATCAGTCAGTCAGTTTAATTGCGCAGTTACGTGAGAGGAAGTCCATTGTGACGCCAAGAGGCCGCGGAGGTATCGGACCCCGGTTGCATCAGTCAGGTGCATCGGTCTGTCATATCGAGGCAGTCGGAAGCGGCGAAACTCTGCGCCAGGAGAGTGAGTTAAATAAGTCCACGGTCAGTTAGAATCGCGCGCTGAGATAGGAAGTGAAGTCAGTCAGCAGAGGCCGGGGTTCCAGCCCCCTGGCAAAACCAGTTAGACATATACCAGAGTTACATTGGACGAGTAGTATCACCACGCCGGGATGCGAGTCAGTCAGCCGGTCAAGTCAGTCAGTCAGTCAATCACCAGTCAGTCAGTTACAATTACGCACCGAGAAGGCGGAGTCGAGTGGTGAGCTTCAACGAGGAGTGCCACATCGAGCGAGTGGGAGTATTCAAGTGCAACCCTGTGCCGAGAGCCGGGATGGGGGCCCGCCAAGGGTCTCTCGCCGGGACATGGTAGGGAAGTAACGAGTCAGTACAACCCTACATCTCGAATGGGGGTCGAGTGGTGAGCTTCAACGAGGAGCACCACATCGAGAGGAAGCCAGCTGAGTACAACAAGCCAACCCCAGCCAGTTCGAGGGCCTGTTACCAGGCCACCCAACTCACCTGACCTCAACTACTGCCAAAACCACAACCCAGCAGAACAGTTAAGTAACAAAGTCGCTACTCAGGGATGTGTCCTGTCACCTAATGCCCCCACAGCGTCGGAAATGTTAGTCAGAACACTGTAATCAGCCCTTCAGGCCAAGAACTCGCAGGGTCGATAGCATATGAGCAAATTCTCGGCACAAGGTGCCGGGAAAGTATGTATAAACTCCCGCAAAAGTTCCGGGAATGTATGAATAAATTCCCGGGAAAATAAACCTGTTAAAACCAAGACGTGATGAAGTCATTGTTCGAGATACTCTCAACCTTCTNAATAAATTCCCGGGAAAATAAACCTGTTAAAACCAAGACGTGATGAAGTCATTGTTCGAGATACTCTCAACCTTCTACGCACTTTATAGTCTGTGCCATATAACATTAACTGAGGACCCTATGAACCACTCTGTACACCACAGGTGAGGAATAGTGTCATAATTTACAATGTTATAAATAGTTGAATTACGAGAAACCCAACAACTGGATGACAGCCAGTCAGTAATAAATGTTGCACATCACAAATGTCGGGTATAGTTTTGCCAAGAAAACGACAGTAAATATGATTGCAAAGAACTAAAAAATTCTGGTGTTCCTTTTTAGATGCATGTACATGTCTCACTTCCAGTGCAACTTGAATGTCAGTTAATGAGTACCAACCTCAAAGCGTTAACAGCGTTCTAACGTTTTAGTTCGATAACAAACATCTCACGTAAAGTTTTGTTCAAAAGGGAAAAATTAAGTGTTTACCTAAGAGTTATGACATATTCATATGTACTTGGTGTGTTTTGTTTAACCTGTTGGTTCACAATGCAAATTAGCAGGCCGTGTGCGTAGTTGGGTATTACTTAAGTGTTAAAAGAAATCATTATATTTTATATCTTAAGTGAAATTTGTGTGGCGGTGATTAATCTGCACAGAGTAGTAGGTGTTGTTGGCGGAAAACTCTTATTTATAGTAATGTACGAATCAATAATATTAAAAAGGAAAGTGCTTATTTATGATTATAATTGTGAAATAAGTTCATAATAATGAACTATTCTGTCAAAAAAGGTATGCTTTGATGAAAGATTTGCTTGGTTGAGTTTTATGGAGTTAGGTTTAGAAAATATATCGACTAAAAGTAAACAGAGAAGGCTAGTCGTAGGTTTTCATTGGCTGGACTTAAAAATTATCAAAACGCGTAGTTATGTGTGCGAGAACTGCGGTTACTGCACAATTCTTAATTAATAATGTCGTGAGTTGCGGCAAGTGTGCACGAGGTGCGCGCGTATCGATTCCTCGGCGCGCAAACACGAGTGCGTGACATCGCGAGCGATGTTTCTTTTCTCCTCGCTGCTTGGTTGGTGGCATTCATCGAGCAGACGCGTGCACACTGTTACTCTGTGTGTCCCCTTATCTCTGGCTTAGTTTAACAGGTTGCGTGAGCTGTAACAATTCTGACTGCTCCGACACGTAGCTATTGCGAGTATTACCACGTAGCTAAAGCGACTCTCGCTGCTACTGTAGACTCGCAAAACTTTCATTTATCAGTTTTTTTAACCTACTTCTCGGACGAAAGACAGTCTTATGCAATCACAAAATGTCTGTCTGGAACATATCCCCCCCCCCAAATAACTTTTATACCCGATAACTGAATTTCACCAAACTACGTCCACGTATAGTATTTAGTAATGACATCGGACTTTCAAAGTTATCTAGTACTTATTTTCAAAATGACANAAACTACGTCCACGTATAGTATTTAGTAATGACATCGGACTTTCAAAGTTATCTAGTACTTATTTTCAAAATGACAATTTGGAAATTTAGGGCACTATGTTATATATCGGGAACTATTTAACTAATTTAAACCACATCTGGTACGTTGATAGTGCGTGATAAAAGCATTGAAATTGGAGAGAGATAATCTTATTAGCCCTCCATCTTGGAAGAAAGTGTACTTTTAAAAAACAAAGCTTTTCCATTATATCTCAGAAACCATTTAACCGATTTAAACCAAATTTGCTACGTATACAGTGCATTATATAAGCATTAAATTTAGAAACCGATAATGTTATTGGTGCACCATTAAGAAAAATAGTGAATATTTAAAAATAAAGTTTTTAAATTATATTTCAGGAAAACCATTTAACCAGTATAAACAAAATTTGGTACGTTGGCAGTGCATGGTGCAAGAATTGAAATTGGAAAGTGATAATGTTTTTAATCCGCCTTTTTGAAGATAGTGAAACATGAAAAGTAAAGCTTTTACATTATATCTCGGCAACCACTCACCGATTCCTGCCATATTTGGTATATAAGTAATACTATTGTGAGCCATGTTCATATATTCAATTTAATTGCAAGGTAATTATTTTCAAAATGGCGGCAATACATATATTTTAGGTTTATTTGCAATATTACAATACCGTTTGACCAGTTTCGACCTACATTATTATGCTGAAAGCATATTTTACAAGTATAATATGTGTCAATACATAGGCTCTTTTGTACACCATTTTGTAAGATAGCATCACATGAAAATAAAGTTTAGATACTATATCTCGGGAAACAATTAACCGATTCCTACCAAATATGGCACTCAAGTAATACTACGGTAAGTCATGTAAACTGATATATTTTAGTGGGTCAGACTATTGTTTTTAAAATGACAGCTACATAAACTACTAATATGCTATATCTATGAAACCAAGTAACCNAGTGGGTCAGACTATTGTTTTTAAAATGACAGCTACATAAACTACTAATATGCTATATCTATGAAACCAAGTAACCAATTCCAACTTAACTTTGTATGCTGGTAGTATCTATGCAAGCATCAAATAATATAATATATAAAGTCATTTGACTGTAATTTTTGAAGATAATACTACATGGAAGATTTAGCTTTTGTGTATCTCGGGAAACAATTAACTGATGCCCACCAAATTCAGACTACAAGTTATAATTTTGTAGTCCATCTACATTTACATGACTTAAGTATGTAGTCACATATTTTCAAAATAATAGCCATGTAAATATTTTAGGTTAGTAAGCCATATCTCACAAACCATTTCAACCAACTTTAATATGTAGCAGTATCTATGATAAACACAGAATGTGCCAATCCATTTATGAAAATAGCACCCCATGAGAAACTGGAACATTTATGTCATATGTCCGGGACCGACCAACTGATTCCCACCAAACCTTGCACATAAGTAGTGCTACAGTAGGCTATAAGTGTGTCTGGATTTATTTACAGTATGGCATTCACATAAGTAATTTAGATAAGTTTGTCATATCTAGTAAACAATTTTACTGCTTTCAATTAATCTTAGTATGCTAAGAGAAGCATATAAAAGCAACATTCGCAGATTTTTGTAGGAGTGCCAGGTGATAAAACGCAACATTTATGTCATACCTCAGAACCAATCATAAGTTACAACCAAATTTTGCACTTAAGTAGTACTACAGTTGACCATGTAAACATACATATTTTAAGTTGGTAAGATATTATTTACCAAAAGGGTGCAATATAAATTATTTAGATGATTTAATCAAATGTATTAAATAATTCGACAAATATAAACCAGACTTTCTATTATCTATTAGGCGCATCAGATATGTCTATACAGTGCCAGTTTTTAGTACTTTTTGTGTGATAGCAGAAAATGAGACACCGAAGCCCTTATGTCATATCTCCACCGGTCAACCTATTTACACCCAGCTCTGCACGCATGCAGTGCTACTGTGCCATATAAACCTACATGGGTTAGGTGATTTACGCACTTTTTTAAAATGATTCTCCTGTAGATATTTGAAGTTGCTAAGCCCAGTCTACCAAATATGAAGACCAACTACTACCGAAGTTGATGCTCTGAATCCTACCTCTGTAATGTAATTGGCTGCATGCCAGATTACAGTACGAGGCGTTCTGTGTTTGAATCCCTGGTAAGACAGGGGTGTATTTGCAATCCTCACTAGTATTACATTTGTTTCTGGTTGCATATCCAATGACATTGCTATCAACAAGACGTCAGGAACCATCTACCATCTAACTTTTTAAAAAACTTTATCAAAGTTATTTTTATCCATGCAAACAGTGAGAATTGAACCAAATAAATTAAATTAGTAAGAGTTGAGCGACTGATAATCAGTGCCTGATAACTAGTTAATATGATAGCTGAATTTCATTTATTTANAGTGGGTCAGACTATTGTTTTTAAAATGACAGCTACATAAACTACTAATATGCTATATCTATGAAACCAAGTAACAAATTCCAACTTAACTTTGTATGCTGGTAGTATCTATGCAAGCATCAAATAAGATAATATATAAAGTCATTTGACTGTAATTTTTGAAGATAACACTACATGGAAGATTTAGCTTTTGTGTATCTCGGGAAACAATTAACTGATGCCCACCAAATTCAGACTACAAGTTATAATTTTGTAGTCCATCTACATTTACATGACGTAAGTATGTAGTCACATATTTTCAAAATAACAGCCATGTAAATATTTTAGGTTAGTAAGCCATATCTCACAAACATTTCAACCAACTTTAATATGTAGCAGTATCTATGATAAACACAGAATGTGCCAATCCATTTATGAAAATAGCACCCCATGAGAAACTGGAACATTTATGTCATATGTCCGGGACCGACCAACTGATTCCCACCAAACCTTGCACATAAGTAGTGCTACAGTAGGCTATGTTTTAAGTGTGTCTGGATTTATTTACAGTATGGCATTCACATAAGTAATTTAGATAAGTTTGTTATATCTAGTAAACAATTTTACTGCTTTCAATTAAACTTAGTATGCTAAGAGAAGCATATAAATGCAACATTCGCAGATTTTTGTAGGAGTGCCAGGTGATAAAACGCAACATTTATGTCATACCTCAGAACCAATCATAAGTTACAACCAAATTTTGCACTTAAGTAGTACTACAGTTGACCATGTAAACATACATATTTTAAATTGGTAAGATATTATTTACCAAAAGGGTGCAATATAAATTATTTAGATGATTTAATCAAATGTATTAAATAATTCAACAAATATAAACCAGACTTTCTATTATCTATTAGACGCATCAGATATGTCTATACAGTGCCAGTTTTTAGTACTTTTTGTGTGATAGCAGCAAATGAGACACCGAAGCCCTTATGTCATATCTCCACCGGTCAACCTATTTACACCCAGCTCTGCACGCATGCAGTGCTACTGTGCCATATAAACCTACATGGGTTAGGTGATTTACGCACTTTATTAAAATGATTCTCCTGTAGATATTTGAAGTTGCTAAGCCCAGTCTACCAAATATGAAGACCAACTACTACCGAAGTTGATGCTCTGAATCCTACCTCTGTAATGTAATTGGCTGCATGCCAGATTACAGTACGAGGCGTTCTGTGTTTGAATCCCTGGTAAGACAGGGGTGTATTTGCAATCCTCACTAGTATAACATTTGTTTCTGGTTGCATCTCCAATGACATTGCTATCAACAAGACGCCAGGAACCATCTACCATCTAACTTTTTAAAAAACTTTATCAAAGTTATTTTTATCTATGCAAACAGTGAGAATTGAACCAAATAAATGAAATTAGTAAGAGTTGAGCGACTGATAATCAGTGCCTGATAACTAGTTAATATGATAGCTGAATTTCATTTATTTANAAATTAGTAAGAGTTGAGCGACTGATAATCAGTGCCTGATAACTAGTTAATATGATAGCTGAATTTCATTTATTTATTTGTGATTTCCACTGAATGTAGAGAATTTCACTGCCATAAGTCACTTGTCCCCAGTGTCTGCAGTAGCTTATCAACTGACTTTCAGTGGATGTTATTTCACTGATTTATATCACTGATTCCAGCTTAAAGCGTAGTGCAGGGGTTCTTAAACTTTGTGATTCCGGGAAATCCTTTGTACATTTGACATTTTGCCTGATCCCCAACAGTTTTTTAATATAAGCTTAGAAAATATTTAAGTATATACGATCTATTTATTTTTAGCTATACAAATTGTTATAATCTCATATTTAGTTTACAAAATTCTGCAAAATATATCTGTATTAATAATGAAAAAGTTCTCAGTTGCAACATGATGACAACATTTTTAGAAAAGTAAAATGCAGTAGATTCACTTGCGAACACCTGACTATATGCTCAAACACCCCACGTATCCGTGGACCNTATATGCTCAAACACCCCACGTATCCGTGGACCACAGTTTAACAATGGCTGCTCTAGTGAATAAGTTAAGATATTTGGGCGGGTCTTAACAGCGAGGTCTTGAGAGCTGATGAGGGTGAAGTGAGGTGAGTATGGAGCAGCGGCGGAATGAAAGGGCTTAGGAAACGGGAGATCCCCGAGAAAACCCTCCCACCAGTATCATCTGTCAGCATTCAAACTTGCGAAAATCTGGAGTGAACCAGCCAAGTATTGAACCCAGTTCACTTTGGTGGGAGGCGAGCAGTCTAACCGCTTAGCCGCCGTGGCCCCTTGCTCTAGTGTGTATAAAACAAACTGTACCTACTGACTTCAGTGGCCATTCATTTAAGCATTACTCGAGAAATATAACGTCAAGTGTTAAGAAATATTCTTTATTAACTAGCTGCTAACTTAATTAGGAGCCTGCGTGCCAATGTGTGATATGCAGTTACGTTAATTCATTTTTTTTTTAGTTTGTTTGAAAAATGTTTACTTTACCAAGGTATGTCTGTACCTTTATTTACATCACCAGAATCTTTCATTCCCGCCATTTTCTCGACATTATTATCTGCAATAAAATCAGCGCAATATAACAAAACTGTGACCAATTTCCTGTATTGCCACTTCCCATAAAAACGACTTTAGGTGCATATATTTGTAGATAATGTGTGCAAATAGTTAAGAGATGAAAAATATGAGAATTGATTTGGGAATAAACTAGAATTGAATATCTTACTTATACGCCATTTTTGCAATTGGTCTGCCCATAATTTGACACACACAGGGAAACCATGAGTCAATCATAAATGTGCAATAAAATGCAGTCCAAATCGTCGCCTTCCTTTTTGACTGTACGCAACCGATGATCATTTGGCATTCTGCATGATTGTTCATAAAACTGTTAAGTCTAGCCTACATGTTATTTAACTTGCTAATTTTAGGTCTCTAGCAATTGGTATTAACTAACACAGATTTTAATGATACCTTTAGGTCTGCAACAGCGGTTGCAACAAGATTTTTAAGCGTTTTCCATCCAAAACATTTAAAACGTAAAGCCAAGAGTTTCACCCACAGAGCGTAGCTCACAATGGTGTCTTTGTTCTGTACCTTCCTCCAGCTGGCCAGGCCGTAGTCAAAGCGTACATAGACAGAAATACAGCTAGTCGTCGCTACACGTCAGCGATACAGCAAGATCGGCGACTAAGATCTGCCGTCACGTCGCGACGCCTGGGGCATATAACGCAACTACTACTAGTCCTACAAGTTGTAAATACAATTGTACACTTGTATATTGTCTGCAACACGAGCATACTTGTAGCTACAAGTAGAAGACTTGTAACTATAGTTTGTCCACGGTTTCTTTACACTTTTTGAATTGACTCTCTGAAAAGTCACCCCATGTATGAAGTATTTGGTTGTTTCTTAAATATTTCGCGTATCACGAACGTCATATACTTCTGTTTACGTAAAAGTGTCTTATTAATGGTAAAATAATAGTTTTACTTATGTTTCGTCAATCAGTGATAATACTTCATTTAAGATTAATACTAATAAAAGAAGAGAGAAATTGGATGTGTTGCCTAATAAGAAATAGTTCTTATGCAAAATGTTATTAAAGTGATTGCGCTCAAATCCGGTGCGTTGTCACTTTGGTGTAATTTTCTAGAACTATAATTTTAGCAGGGCTTCAGAAAAGTTGGAAGTAACAGTGAATATAAAGACTTGTTTGGATCTGCATAAATTAAACAGTTTCGGCTAATATAAAAAAAAGTTGGAAGCCCGATTACGAATAGATCTCGATCATCTAAGCGCGGGCGTTACGCCTTAGCAACCTTAGTTAAAATTGTAACTAACGAAATTTGAATGTTTTAAAATAAATACGTTTCAATTGCTGGACGACGAGTGCAAATAAATACAGGTGTCCAAAAAGTCTTTCCCTGATTACAAACTTTATTTATTCATATGCGCTATATGTAAGATAAAGATGTGAAACTGGTGCCAATATGTTGGAAAACTAACCAAGTTTTTAGTTGCGGATGACATCGAAGCCTATGATTAAAAGAGCATAAAGAAGGTATGCTGCGAGGAGGAAGAAATTATATTGAAGCGCTCTGGCTGGACACTCGATTTGGTGGATCATCTGCGGCTGAAAACAAATGGGGTTGGTCTACCCGTCATCGATGTCGATTACACACATTAAAATTTATCCACAATTCGCGTTGTCACAATTTACATTCGGTATTCACAAAGTGTATATACGCAAATGGCCCTAGGTATGTGATAAGCCTACGGATAGGCGATATGTATACCTTTAAGGCGTCCACAGTGCCGGGAAGAAGTTTATTTCTGGGTTTTGCTGCAACCTCCATCGTCAGTGCGAATGACAACTGTAACATCGTTTCGTACCTGTACCACTCCACATTGTCAATGCCTATGGCGAGAACTAATGCTGCACTCGTCAACTCATCACCAAGTGCAACAGTAAGTGCCTTCACCTTCCATGATGCACCGCAATATTTCCATGACATCATGGACATATATGTAGGTAGCTGGGTTCATTTTATGGAGCTTAGTTTGATAGAGGTCTTGTTGAGTGGCAGGTCGTCGCAGCAGGAAATGGTGCCTGGTTGTGTGTTAAGTATTTAAGTTGCAGCGTGGATTCATGCGATAATATCTTCCCTTGATTTTGTTGGAGTCTCGTACGCCATATTCTTCATTGGACCCAAGACAAAACAGTATTGGGGTACCTAATTTTGTTGTCCATAGAAGCTAAGCCACGAATTTCCGGACGTGGTTACCTCCCATTTATGTTCATTTCATTGTCCGGTATCACATACTGGGCGTTGTATGTGTATTTTTTTAACATCTTGTATATATTAGTGGCTTTGCTCGTGGTTCGAACCCGAAATACCGTGGTCAAAGACGATTCAGTGATCTTGGCCACAGAGCTCGCCAGATATTCAGGTAAATATATACTGCTAAAGGGTTGTTTCGAAGCTTTAGAAGTCCATATTTTCCGGGAATAAACCACTAAGTCTTTACTTACGGGCTGAATGAGTGCTTCTTAATAAACAACTGCTATTAAAAGGTACATTATGGATGAGGGGGTTCTTTCGCACGGCACCATATTATTAAAAGTGGACCTTCTCTTCAGACTGTTTTACACCCTATAGTTCTTGAACCTTTCTAAGCTAGTTTGTGTCGTCTAATAATTCAATACAGATCGTTCAATAAAGTAGTAGACAGGCATGACTGGGCTACGAATGGTCACATTCACAAGAAGAAACTGCTGTACCCGTGGGGTCCGTCCAGAGCTGGAGACATTTCATGTTGTAACATAATATTTTATGGAGGGCGAATATTTTAATTCCGATTTTGGGAAATTGTCTTTTCAAATCCTGGAGGTATTGTGTGCCGGCGAAGGTGCAGCAATGGCGGAACGCGACGGCAGGGGAACCAGCATCCGGTAACGTCCGCCATGTTTCCCCCATGCGAAAATCCGGGGACACCGCCGGTAATCTAACCCGGTTCGCCTTGCTGGGAGGCGATTNCGGTAACGTCCGCCATGTTTCCCCCATGCGAAAATCCGGGGACACCGCCGGTAATCTAACCGGGTTCGCCTTGCTGGGAGGCGAGTAGTCTCCCCACAACACCATCGCGGCCTCTCAGTGACACTGTGATTTGTTTATTGAGCGACTGCGCGAGGGGTTAATGTTCACTTACACGTAGACTGTCACGTAGGTACTGTGAATAGCTGTAGGAAACCTGCACGGTTCATATCCAAACTACTTCCCCTATGGTATGACTGGTTCCTGAACCGTGTTGAGGTTTTACATGAAGATCCGCCTTTTTTGTTAAATAAGCGGAAATCAGCTGTTTAAGCTGAATAATGTCCTCAGATACAACCAATTTCCTTGCCATCACATATGCATGCGCTATCTATGACACGGCTAGGGTTACAAGGACTAACAATAAGAAACGGAACAAGCTAACCTTCACTTATTTGCTCACCTGGCGTGTTTTGTTATGCGTTTGGACTAGCGTTCTGAAGGTTGTGGGTTCGCTTCCAGCCAACTGCATGGTGGGCTGGGAATTTCCCAAGCTTCTGATTAGCCTCTGTGCAGAAAAGGAATAGTAATAATGATATTATGAATTAATTTATATATTGCAACTCTTATTTCAGTTTCTAAGAACAGAAATAATGAAACTATTGTGCAGGGGCACTCGACCCCTGACGGGAAGGTATCATCGATCTACAGCCTCGTTGGGATTTATATTATTTTCCATGGCTTAATCTTTCAAATACATAGTACTCTATGGCTTAATTCACGTTGTCATATACACTGAGTTGTTGATATGAAAGTTGAAGGTAAGTTGTAATTTGTTGTGCCAGTTTAAATGTGGGCTATCATAAAATATTTTTCGTAAGTGTTTTTAAATTATTTTAGTTTTCTTTCGAACTGAGCATTGGAACCGTGTTTAAACTATCAAGCTAAGAGGTGGCAATTTTTAACATAGTTGAATGACCAGTGGTCTTGAGAACTCTCGTGTTTTGCCGGCTGAGTTAATCACACAACATTTTGATTTATTCTTATATTAAGGATTGGCGCTCTTTTTAAAATTCTAATAATGTGAATTGAGTTGTTACGAATCAAACAAAACTATTTATTTTTATTTGTCTCCAAGAATCTCATAAAAATTTAACAAGAGAGACAAAGGAAATCTGGAAAACAAAATTTATATTCATACGTAGCCCCAGACTACGGCTGTTTTATGGCTGAAATCAGTATATAAAATTAAAAGGCTGACTTGGTTATAAAATGCTACAAAAAAAATCACTAAATTTTTTTTCAGATTAAGAGACAGATTATTTACATTTTAGTGTGGGTTTATCGTAGGTAGGATAAATTCTTATTGTGAGATCATTAAATGAAGATGTAACCTACAAGTAGGCAGCAAAATTATGCTATTTATTTAGAATTCAGTAAGGCTTATAGTACATTTTTATCATAGTTTGGTTTTCAATGTGTTTATTTCCTTTTATCCTTACGTGAAATACGCAACACAGTATAATAATTACTTAAGTTAGCAATTTTTTTTTTGGTATCTGGAATTGAAGGCACATTTTCTGCACGTGCTACCCTTTCTATCCCGGGGTACGTCTTCTCTGTGACTCAGAAAACAGGAAACTGATAAATTGTTCTAATTTTAGACGGAAAGCCAGTGAATCAGTTGTTACGAAAAAGGCATGAGTCAACTTACCTACTTTTTGGGAAATCACAGAAAACCGCATTTATCGACTTCTATTGATATTATTGGCATAATTGATTTTGATTGCATTTTTAGGTATGAAAGAAGTGCAATTTAGTTTATTTCACCCAGTATGTGCTTCTTTGAGCCAGTGGGTAAATTTTTTAACTTTCAAGATTCGTGTCCTTTTCCTAACATATGGCTTTTCTTGGTATAACAGAGAATTCTACAAGTTCTATTTATTATACTTTAAGGTCGATATTACATTCCATGTTCAATATAACTTTCAGCAGAGGTAGTTAGCAAGTTCAGAATATTTACATAGAGGTTCATATATTTGGGTATGTATTTTAACAAGGCTCGTAAGTAATTTATTTCCTTATATTGATTGGGCACTTCCCCCCGTATGCCTTACGGAGGCACTGTAGAATGACCACTAATCTTTTCTTGATTTTTAAGTGGTGTGAAATAATTTCATCTCTGAAGTCTCGCGTACGCACGACTCCAGGTGTACGTACTCCTGTCGTAGTAGAACTCGTAGTATTGCGACACAGCAAATGCCACCTTTTTGGTATTTTGTAAAGCGTCGTCCCAATTACTCAGCTGGGAGAATGGTATTCCTGAAAAATTCCCGTCACAATTTCTTGTAACCCACACTAAAATAATCGTCCATTAATTGCAATGAAAATTTCCCCTTCTTATTAGAAGTAGCCATCAGTGTTGCATGATAAAATGAGCTGTAGATGCGATCAATGCCTTTCATCGCCCTCTTGGCCACGCTGAATTCACGGTCACCATGGCAGTGGNCCTGACGGGAAGGTATCATCGATCTACAGCCTCGTTGGGATTTATATTATTTTCCATGGCTTAATCTTTCAAATAAATAGTACTCTATGGCTTAATTCACGTTGTCATATACACTGAGTTGTTGATATGAAAGTTGAAGGTAAGTTGTAATTTGTTGTGCCAGTTTAAATGTGGGCTATCATAAAATATTTTTCGTAAGTGTTTTTAAATTATTTTAGTTTTCTTTCGAACTGAGCATTGGAACCGTATTTAAATTATCAAGCTAAGGGGTGGCAATTTTTAACATAGTTGAATGACCAGTGGTCTTGAGAACTCTCGTGTTTTGCCGGCTGAGTTAATCACACAAAATTTTGATTTATCCTTATATTAAGGACTGGCGCTCTTTATAAAATTCAAATAATGTGAATTGAGTTGTTACGAATCAAACAAAACTATTTATTTTTATTTGTCTCCAAGAATCTCATAAAAATTTAACAAGAGAGACAAAGGAAATCTGGAAAACAAAATTTATATTCATACGTAGCCCCAGACTACGGCTGTTTTATGGCTGAAATCAGTATATAAAATTAAAAGGCTGACTTGGTTATAAAATTCTACAAAAAAAATCACTAAATTTTTTTTCAGATTAAGAGACAGATTATTTACATTTTAGTGTGGGTTTATCGCAGGTAGGATAAATTCTTATTGTGAGATCATTAAATGAAGATGTAACCTACAAGTAGGCAGCAAAATTATGCTATCTATTTAGAATTCAGTAAGGCTTATAGTACATTTTTATCATAGTTTGGTTTTCAATGTGTTTATTTCCTTTTATCCTAACGTGAAATACGCAACACAGTATAATAATTACTTAAGTTAGCAATTTTTTTTTTGGTATCTGGAATTGAAGGCACATTTTCTGCACGTGCTACCCTTTCTATCCCGGGGTACGTCTTCTCTGTGACTCAGAAAACAGGAAACTGATAAATTGTTCTAATTTTAGACGGAAAGCCAGTGAATCAGTTGTTACGAAAAAGGCATGAGTCAACTTACCTACTTTTTGGGAAATCACAGAAAACCGCATTTATCGACTTCTATTGATATTATTGGCATAACTGATTTTGATTGCATTTTTAGGTATGAAAGAAGTGCAATTTAGTTTATTTCACCCAGTATGTGCTTCTTTGAGCCAGTGGGTAAATTTTTTAACTTTCAAGATTCGTGTCCTTTTCCTAACATATGACTTTTCTTGGTATAACAGAGAATTCTACAAGTTCTATTTATTATACTGTAAGGTCGATATTACATTCCATGTTTAATATAACTTTCAGCAGAGGTAGTTAGCAAGTTCAGAATATTTACATAGAGGTTCATATATTTGGGTATGTATTTTAACAAGGCTCGTATGTAATTTATTTCCTTATATTGATTGGGCACTTCCCCCCGTATGCCTTACGGAGGCACTGTAGAATGACCACTAATCTTTTCTTGATTTTTAAGTGGTGTGAAATAATTTCATCTCTGAAGTCTCACGTACGCACGACTCCAGGTGTACGTACTCCTGTCGTAGTAGAACTCGTAGTATTGCGACACAGCAAATGCCACCTTTTTGGTATTTTGTAAAGCGTTGTCCCAATTACTCAGCTGGGAGAATGGTATTCCTGAAAAATTCCCGTCACAATTTCTTGTAACCCACACTAAAATAATCGTCCATTAATTGCAATGAAAATTTCCCCTTCTTATTAGAAGTAGCCATCAGTGTTGCATGATCAAATGAGCTGTAGATGCGATCAATGCCTTTCATCGCCCTCTTGGCCACGCTGAATTCACGGTCACCATGGCAGTGGNAAATGAGCTGTAGATGCGATCAATGCCTTTCATCGCCCTCTTGGCCACGCTGAATTCACGGTCACCATGGCAGTGGACAAGTTCTCCCTCACAGGAAAGTACTGCATGTTTTTTTACAAACCTGTTTATTGAAATTAGTACCATCAAACACCTAAAAATAGTGTTATTTTGATTTTACCCCTGGCAACTGACAGGAAATATGTGAGACTCTTTTGCAAATTTGTGAAATATGCTCAGAGATGTATTCACTCAATGACGTGCAAGTTTAATTTGGGCCTTTCTTGGTTTGTTCTTCATGGTAAACATAAAGTTTGGATTTACCAGATTTCAGTGATTTTATTCCAAAAGTGAAAACCATTAACTGACGCATATAGATAACCTGCTGGGCTGGGATGTTAGGAAGTGTCAAGTTTTGTATGACGTCGATGCAAATCCCTTCCCCGTCATCGCGACTTTGTGTCAGCTTTTCAGTTTCCTGGATCTTGTTGTAAAACTTCTCACATCGTTTCTGCTGTTACAACTCGCTTCGCAGTATCACTGAGAACTGTACTTTTAATTTTAGCGGTGAGCTCTTCAAATTGGCCACATACAGCCTTCATGGAGGGCGACTGAACCTGTAGTAGTAGTTTTCGTAGAAGTACTTAAAATAAAACTAATAAGTAAGTTTCTCTTTTGGGAACATTTCATGAAACAGCAAATACTTTGTCTTAACATTTTACCACGTTTTTAGGTACTTGACAGCTCTGTTTCCATAGTGAGTCACATTAACCTCAAAATATTCAATATGCTGCTTAATTTTGTCTATTATATCTCCCTTGGCGGCTCTGACACGACTTCCAACACTTTTGCCTCTGTTTTCGCGTGGGCTTTTCCTTGTGACAACAGTGATCGACGGACCCGTTTTGCAGACATTGCGTGCAAACTGATGAAAGTTCTCGTGCATACAGCACTACGCTGCCCAGCCACTTCAAAGAAATATGCATAATTACAACTTCTGCCTTTTGGCTCGTCCTTCCTAGGCCGCCTCTACGACACAGTCTTCTTCTCGATAAGTCCCTGTATATGGGAATCTTGTGCATTCTTGTTGTCATACGAGTTCAGCTTGGAGAGAATCTTCATCGCATCATCATAATTTATCTTTCTGAAACATTTCTTTGTGCATCTAAAACACAATGACACGTGATTATAGTTAGTTATAGTCATATTATTATAGCTGTACTTACAGTGACAAGAACTTGCAAAGCAGCTTCCCGGGACTGGATTGCAAAATACATCTGCATGCTATACCTGAGAATACACAGCATCTCAGCAGGATAAATTAAAATAAATATGAATAGTAACTTATGTTACCAGCCGTTTGGGCCAGTTTGTCTAGCTGGTACATTCCTTCCAGAATAACTGGCATAAACTTTCTCCCGTAGCCGTGTTATCTTTATTACATTTTGCTTGCATTTCTCTTCATGCCTTTGTCGCTTTTTCAAGGTCCAACATCACTGTTACTTGACAACATATTATACACTCAAACTGTCTGTTAACACACAGTTTCGAATTACACAAATAGCTAGAAAAAACTACATAAATTAGTAACAAAACAGTATCGTAAGCGAAATTCACTGCTGCCAACCCTGCCATAGCATATTATTCAGCTGCGGGGATAATGTCCCTATAAATTCACCAAATTGTAATGATAAGGGCATGAGTCGTTGACTAGTGCCCTTTCCATAACCACTTCTCTTAGAACGGCATTCGCTTCTCCCATACACAGTTATACGACTCATTATTTTTCACATAAGGTGTGCATTTAGTGGTATGGAACATTGTGGTGGTACCAACTCCATTTCGTCAATTAAATGTATTGTAAGCAAATTGATTGTATACAAACAATCAGCTTCCGTCACTAATGACCTCTCTGTTGACGAGAGAGAACCGTAACAACCAGATTAATTGCACTTGGTATACTGGTGTTATGATACATTCTAATTAATTTTTTACCTTCATGCACAAGTGCCAATAGGTAATTTGTTCCTTCACTATAGCTATAATAAACTGTATAAAAAGTAACACGTTATGCATACACGTGTGAATGAATATTATGGTTGTTTCAAGATCTTGTAAATTTTTTTTTAATTTCCGGTTTTTATGACTGTTTTGTACTTAACCTCTAAATAGTTTATAAAGATTGGTATTTTTAACAGTAAAATCAGTTTTGTGTATTGGTAATGTGTTGTGCTGTTCAGTTGTTTAAACTCGGTGGTTCTTTCCTGTTTCAGGGAAAAATGAATTGTACAAATTAAACCCAAAACCACAAACAAATAAACTAGAAAAATAATATTTTACATAATATTATTTTATTTATATTGTTGGATGATTATATGAAAATTCTGGCGCATGTAATCATTAAAATAATACGTAATAGAAACACAGTTTCCTCCCTGTAGTCAAACCTCTCTAATTCTCACAAAATTACACAGTTTCCTGAAGGAATCGCAATCCGTAATTTACATCCTAAATTCTTGATGGCAGGGTTTTGACCACGTTGTATTCAAAACATTTTCTCGACTCAGTTTTTAAAACAAACGTTTAAGTAAAAAAAAAAAAATAAACCCAGTCTGAGTTTTACTAACAACTAAGGTAAAATAAATATTACTGATTGGCAGTATTCGTATTTCTTTACGTATTAAAGCATTTATACCTACAAAATTTACACTTAAACTCCATTCTCATTAAATATTCATAAAAAGAGTTCAACGAATTGTTGAGAGATTTTGGGCGGAACTAAACATCATGGTATTGAACACCGGTGAGATTAAAGTGAGGTAAAGATGGAGCAGCGGTGGAATGCAAGGGTGGGAGTAGCGGCAATACTCTGAGAAAACACGCTGCAGACGGCAACGGTCCAACAGGTTTCCCACATGCGAAAATCCAGGCAACGCCACCGGCAATCGAACTCGGTTCGCGTTGATGGGATGCGAGAAGTTCTGATTATCACACCACCGCGACCCCAGAGTTCAACGAACCTGTTATAAAGTGGACTCACAAAAATGCATAAAATATTTGGTGTCACTACAATAAAATAAAAGAAAGTTGCAATACAAGTAGTGTTTCACTTTTGAATCACCATGATTCTATACTTGATGAAATTATGTTTCTGAACTAGACTGTCAGAGAATCGGAACCGATTAACGTTTCGTTAAGGGTAATGGGTTTCATCTATCTTTAATATGCTGATTTTTTCGAAAAAATGAAGGAACTAATTAAAAACGAATGTTAATTAGAAATTACGCTAAAATAATGTATGAACTATAGGTAGCAAGCAACAGTCTGCCGAGTTAGTATAGGCGCGTCTCTTTCGCCACTGAGGTGCTTGTTTTCAGTCCCCAGAACCGTGGGGTGTGCCGTGATTACAGTTGTCTGAAGCTCGCACTTGGCAAGCGAGCAAGGCAGTGCCGTCGTATCGAGGTACTCTTCACATTCTTCCCTCGTCACGATTCCAGCCAGTGCGATCTCGTGCCACGTGTGCTCAGGCTGAATGGGGACGACAAATCTCGTCCTTGAGACGTTTATTCCTAACCTGCACGAAAGCTTAGAGGAGAGTCGGAGGTTCAATATAAGGATGGCACCTAAGTGCGCCTAAGGAAAGTGCTCCATGTGCCTAGGGATGAAGAGGGAGATTTAGCTACAGGCATCGTGGCACTACAGGGATTGAAAACTCGTGCCCGCGATTGGGCCCATGGATTACCTTTCCATAAAGCTTGTTTCATTATGATAAGAAGGAAAAGGAAAACCGACATAGGCACCGTAAAAACCGCTCGATAAGAAGGAATTTCAATATGGCAATCAATTTATGAAGTAGAAAATAAAATTCTACTAGAAATAGAGGATGGGTTGGATTTGGCATCGTTACCCCAGTTTGTGAAATTGAGAAGATTTAGAAATTATTTTCGAAATATTATGGTTATAAAATTTTGAATTTTTTCAAATATGATACGCGAAATAGTAATAATGAAGCCTTTTGCATTCCACACTAGTTGAAATATTTTTATGACCAGTCCAAATTTAAATGAGGACTTTTGAAATCCATGCATAGTATCTTATTTATAAATACTGTGTGCACGTTTCCGTATCTCGCGAAAGTTAAGATTGCATGGACATTATAACTAGTTTCCATTTTTTGATAGAGATATCGAGCGGAGCGGAGACTAGGATGATTCTTAACATCGAGGTTTTGAGAGCCGATGAGGGTGAAGTGTGGCGAGTATGGAGCAGCGCCACAATGAAAGAGCGGGGGAAACGGGAGATGAGATCCCCAAGGAGACCCACTGACCATCGGCATCGTCCGGTACGATTACTAAGGGCGAAAATCGGGGAGCGACCCCACCGGGAATCGAACCTGGTTCGCCTGGGTGGGAGGTGAGTATCTGACCACTACACCCCCCCCCCCAAATTGCACAGACTTCGAGAAATTGCCAGAAACGTACGGTATATCCGTTCCTATACTGTCACATGTTGTGAACATTACACTGTTGATAGAAAAGGCATCAAAACATAAATAACTTTTCATAATTCGATATCGACATTACTAGAGCCCCGTCAGTATGTATTAACAAGGCACGACCATATGGCAGGATGGCCAGGATGTTTGTCTGGTAGGCCAATGTTACTAGTTTCATTTCCGGCCAGAGAGGAGATATTTAGTTGTGGAAAAATTATTTCTGGACTGAACGAAGTGTTGTCTATTTATCTTCCTAATGCGGAGAACAGCTGTAACCCTCTGCATAAACACTTTTCGGAAGCCGTGTTCGGTTCGTGGATTTCACCGTCCCGTGTTTATAACCACTGTACTCGTACAGTGACCATCACTGAATACTCATAAATGTCTTATCCCTCGACATATATAATAGGAATGAGGCAGTGCACTCTTACCAAAAATAGTAGCGTAACCCAAACGTCGAAGTAATCTGTCAAGAAAAATGCAAATACTTGAGTTTTAATTACACGATGTATCTAAGACGATGTTTTTAGCCACACGCGTAGCTTACATTGTCCCCACCCCTTATCTCTTCCCATGCAGTTGTTCTGAGGTCACGTCGAGCAGTAGCGCCGATAACAGTACGCGACAGCTACGACGCAAAACAGCTGTTTTGGACGAGTAAAAACTGTGACTGGTCGAAAGAATTGCGAATATGTAGTACTACCCAACGTGAAAATATCAGAGTTTCTTAAGATGACAGCTTCTTAGCCGGCAGACAGGTGACATACCAATATAACACCTAGGAACTTTTTTGTTTGTAACGGTACAATGCGTAACATTTACGAAGGACATTAGGCCCACCCCGTCCATCTACCACATCACGATTTAGGTGTTGTCTACATTAAGGAGCAGCAGAGTATTCAAAAATGTCCCCATTTTTTAATTTTTCAGTCTCACAGAAATTATGGCTTACAACTATTTCAAAAAATAATTTTTTGACACACAGAAATGTTTATACCCTTATGATATGTATAAGTAGTTTCTAATAAGAAAAATCAGGGTAGCTGTAATTTCACTTATTCGGCATCTCTTGATTAGCGAGAACAGTGAAACCCAATAATAGTTCATTGGTTCAGTCGAGTTCGCTGTGAACCTGTGTAGGTTACCGGTAAATCTGTGACACATTATCACTGAAGTAGTTAGCAGTTTGCATTGCCTTCAGCGGTTTATTCTCCATCGGTTGTATTTTGATTTCGGCGAATTACGAATAGAGTACATAAATGGCATTGCTTAAAAAACTTGTTTCAGTTAGATACATTTTTGAGGACCTAAATAAATATATCCAGACTGTACTGAAATACCTAAAAATGTTTATTTTACGCGTCATAAATATTTTTTCCTAATAATTAAAGGGAGTGTGGTACCCAGTCCCATGTCTTTCACTCAGAGCTTGTAGGTGTTGTGCGAGTTTGTGTCAAATATTTCCTTATTACCGAAATCGATAATTACACATTGGCGTTTATCATACTCGCTGCGCTACAAACTTGCACAGTCTCAGCCTGCTCGCGGTTAAAGGAACACTTTTTAAATCAACTTCTTGGAAAACATTTTTAAACAATTACATTAAATATAAATGTTACGTACAGCAATTTTGAGAGTAGATTATGAAACACAATTAATTTCTTAATTTATTATTTAACGTGTTCTTTGTTGCTAATATAGTCTTCTTTTCTCTGTCTACAAGAATCAAAGAAAAATGATGGTAATTGTAACATATTTAAGTTGGTAACCATTTCATAATGTCGCTTGAGCGGCGCATTGATACAAGTAAGCCAATAGGAAAATAAATTGTTAAAATTGGTCGGAAATATACAGCATGATTCTGAAAAAATACAAACAAACTCCACCTTCATTTTCCTTTCGAAAATATAATAGTTCGAAAACACGTATTCGAATTATGGTCGAAAATGCTTCTTAAGGAAGGTGCTCACCCTTGAAGGTAGAGCTAAAACACGCGTTTATTGTGAATATTACAGAAAGTATTTAAAATTAATGAATGTCCCCCAGATTAAAATGTAGCAGAATGAATATTTTCAACCACCGCAAAACCCTCATTTACATCAGATGTTGTCACAGACAATATAGGGGCTGCAACCCTAATGTTCCATACAGTTACATAAAGTAAAAACTTGATTGGTTTTTCCAAAACGGGTTGTATACATGTGTTTTATATCCACCTTCATGAATACGTTCCGCCCTTAGGAAGCATTTTAGAACCATACTTTGATTGTTTTGGAACTATTTTTTTGTAGGCTATACTCAGATGGAGTTTGTCGGTGTTATTTCGACTTATCTTGTATGAAGAAAGATGAAAGAAGGTTCTGCGCAGGTATGAATGTGTTCGGTTAACGGCGAACCAACACAGGCGTGTCAATACTGACTTCTTGTTACTAGAATAATTATCGTCGTTCGGGGCGAAAGGCACGGGGCACAATCTCCAGGCACCGACCACCCGTTCTGCCATTCCGGTCAGCCGGCGGCCATATTAGATGACGGTGATCTTCACCTTGACCTACGACCTTGAACCCATGCCCGTGACCTTAAATAACCTTAAACCCAAAAATTAAAAAAAATGTATTTAAATCGCATAAGAAATTATTTTTAATATTTTTTAAAAACATAAGAAAATATGAACAAATTATTAAACAATTTTATCCAAAAGTTTATAAAAAATTTTAAAAATTTTTTTTAAATGATTTATAAAAATCAAGATTTTTGTATGTCTTCAATACAGAAGATATCCCAGAAGAGTCAAGGTCAAGTTAAAAAGAGTTCGTATATAAAACTTTCAACATGGGTCGCGCACTCAAGTCGCAATCCCGTGCCTTTGGCCCCGAACGAAGATAATTATTATATGAGTCTACATGCAAGCACCACCTAAGGGACACTTATGTGAAAATTGTGGAATATATTCCATAATACATGATGTAAGAAATATAAAATGTAGGCTGTTAGACAAATTTCGGACGAATAATAAAGATGGTATAGTGAGATACACTGGAGAGCCAAACAAACTGGTATAGTCATGCGTATGCAAATAACAGAGGTATGGAACCAATCAGAAGAACGCGATGCGGTCGGCAGCGCCTATAGAAGACAAACTAGCGTCTGGTAAAGTTGCTAGATCGGTTACTGCTGCTACAATGGCAGGTTATCAACATTTAAGTGAGTTTGAGCGTGTTGTTATAGTCGGGGCATGAGAGATGGGACATAGCATCTCCGAGGTAGCGATACAATTTGGAACTTTGCGTACGAACATTTCACGAGTGTGCCGTGAATATCGGGAATCCGGTAAAACATCAAATCTTCGACATCGTTGCGGACGGAAAAAGACCATGAACGAACGGGACAAACGACGACTGACGAGAATCATTAAACGTGACAGACGTGCAACACTTTCTCAAATTGGCGCAGATTTCGATGCTGGGGCATCAACAAGTGCCAGCGTGCGAACTATTCAACGGACTATCATTTATATGGGCTTTCGGAGCCGAAGGCCCACTCGTGTACCATTGTTGACTGCAAGACACAAAGTTTCAAGCCTCGCTTGGGCCCGCCAACACCACCATTGGACTGTTGATGACTGGAAACACGTCGCCTGGTCTGACGAGTCTCGTTTCCATCTGTATCTGGCGGATGGACGTGTACGGGTATGGAGACATTCTCATGAATCCATGGACCCTACATGTCAACAGGGGACTGTTCAAGCTGGTGGATGCTCTATCATGGTATGGGGCTTGTTCAGTTGGGGTGAAATGGGACCCCTGATACGTCTATATACGACTCTGACACGTGACAGATACGTAATCATCCTGTCCAATCACCTGCGCCCATTCATGTCCATTGCGTATTCCGACGGACGTGGACAATTCCAGCAGGACAATGCGACACCCCACACGTCGAGAGTTGCTACCGAGTGGCTCCTGGAGCACTCTTCTGACTATAGACACTTCCATGGCCACCTAAATCACCAGACATGAACATTATTGATCTTATCTGGAATGCCTTGCAACGTATTGTTCAGAAGAGACCTCCACCGCCTGCACTGCTATGTATTTGTGGACTGCCCTGCAGGATTCATGGTGCGAATTGCCTCCTGCATACCTTCAGACATTAACCGAGTCCATGCCACGTCGTCTTGCGGCACTTCTGCGTGCTCGCGGGGGCCCTGCACGCTATTGGGCTGGTGTACCANGGGGGCCCTGCACGCTATTGGGCTGGTGTACCAGTTTTTTTTACTCTTTAGTGTACATGGTCCATATTTTGAATACCAAGCCAAGTTTTGGATCAATTTTGACGAACATTGTAAGAGATTTTCTGTTTGTTCACGTGCTTATGTTCACGTGGTATGTAGATTTAAGCAATCTACAAAGGCAAAGTACGGCGTAGGGACCTGAGTTCGAAACCCGAAAAAATTTAATATATTAATTTTCTCGTGGACTTAGAAAACTAAGTGGTAATTTTGCCCATTGTTCAGTGAATATTTAAGGAATGAAGAATAAGGGTGATATGTAAGTTTTATCCATCGGATATAGGGATCAGAGTGAGATAAGATGTTCGCAATTTCATTAATGACCCAAGTTTTGGAAGCTTTTTAAACGATGCTTGTACATTAATTTTTTACTTTTTAGTATTCATACGCAACTGATACTAAGTTTTAAGAAATCTGTAACTGTTAGGCACGGCGTAGGGGCCTGAGTTCAAAGCCTGAAATCGTAAAAATGATTTACTTTCTCGTGGACTTAAAAATTTGACGGTTTTTCCGGATGATAGGAGAATGTATATATATTGATATGATGCATGCTGATACCTTAGTTGATTTTAAAAAGTTGAGATTTGTAAGCATTCTCTCGTTATACAAATTGCGACTTCGAAGGCATGCCTTTGACCGCAGCGAACATGGAGCCGCGATCTGCATGATTGCCGCCTGAGTATTGCCGGTGTCGATTCTGCGACCGAGTTTTCACCTATGGCCAAAATTCACGTCGGAATGAGATAACCACCTGTATGAAGAGTTATTTTCGCACGATGAACCTTGTCGAGATTGGTCCCTTACAGTTTATGCAAGGCGCTGCATTGAAAGAACGTGCCTAGATCTTCAAGCATATGCCTACTGGGAACCAGCTTGTTGCGACCAATACCCCTTACTGCATCGATGGGTACTGATTCCACAGGTGATTATGATGAGGCAGCTAGGGCTAAAGACGGAATGAGTGCAGTAGAGTCGGTTTGTGTAGAATGTATACCTGCAAGACTTTCGCGTGAAATGGAGGAACTTCAAAGTAAACGGTCATCAGCTCTAAATGCTGATGACCATACAACTCCTGCTACAAAGAAAAGTAAATTTGTTATAGAATATAAAACAGGATGTGAAGATGACCACGAAGACATGGATGAAAATGTACATGGAGACAGTGATAGTGCTGAAGACGATATCGATTTTCTCGACGCACTGACACATGACTCTACCACATGTGCTGCAACGAGCGACAAGACGAAGGCAGAAGACGTTGAGAATACTGGCTACCTATTTCCCGAAGACGCGAATGAACTGGTTGATAGACTCATACATTTGATTGACATTCAAAAACGCAGGGATCTCTGACACATTGTTGAGATATTCAATCAGTAGTGAACTGAAGGTTAGGGGTTATATCGCATGATGTGATGAATTGCTTTCTTCTAAAATTGTAATTACAAAATAATAATAATTTTTCTTTTTATAAAATAATTGTGTTTTTTATTTATTTTGTGTGTTGTATCCTTTTCCCTTCACAACTTTAAAGTGGTTCTATTAACACTCGTTTACCAAAGTACAGGTCTACATACAGAATATTAATAAAAATTTTAGTACAAAAATGCATATATATTGGACTGCATACAAAACATTAATCTAATCGTCAAGTACAAATGTGTGTAGACAGTTGGTGAATAAATATTTTTTATATGTATGGATGAGGGACAGGTTAAATTCATGGCTTGATTATGGATTGATGATTGGACGAAAAATTGAAAGATTGATTGAGAGATTGGAATATTGATGGAAAGTTTGGAAGAGTGATAGGACGATTGTGAGATTGATGGAATGATTTCAAAAGATTGATGGAAAGGTTGAAAGAATGGACGAAATATTATAAAATTGATAGAAAGATGGATTGCGAAAGATTTATGTAAATATTGCTGAGGATTGGTGAGTATTGATGAAAAGATTGGGAAAGATTGGAAGATTGATGGAAATATTGCTGAGGATTGGTGAGGATTGTGAAGAGATTGCAAGATCTACCGAAATATTAGATGAAAGATTGTAAAATGGATGGGAAGATTGCGGAATATTGATGGAAATATTGGAAGATTTATGGAAAGATTAGAAGATTGATGGAAAGATTGTAAGATTGATGGAAAGGTTGCGAAGAATTAATGTCTGAGAAGAGCACGAAAGGTAACACTGTTTATTACCCGAGCTGTCCTCGTACATTCCAAGTCTCAAGGGCCTACCACTATTGGCATTTAAATTAATGCCAAGTATGCCTATAAAAGTGTTGGTAGATGCTGATCCATACGATAATTATAAAATTACTTAAGCAGGTGGTTGCTACTCGTATAATGGAATTGGATTGGTCAGATATACATATATTAAAACAATCTTAGTAGAATACTTAACCTACATAACAGTAGAGACAATTAATAATTTACATAATCTAACATCGTGTAATGATTAGACTTCAAGAGAGGGGCCTGGAAATGTAGTAACTGTATGAGAGAATTTGCATGTTTCCACAATACTCTATGTACAATTTCGATATAAATTAAAATAATAATTTAATTTAAAAAATAATTTTTCTGCCCTCGAAAAGCGAGCCTCCCAAATACTTCCAATGGCTCGAAAAGTGCTTTCGGAGGCTGGTTATTTGCAAATGGGAGGTTCGGTGCTTTTTGAGATAAAAACGGGAAATTTTGAGGGAAGAAGGGAAATTTCAAGGCGAAAAGGGAAATTTTAAGGAGAAAATGGTCGATTTCAAGGGGAAGAGGGAACTTTTGGGGGAAAAAGGAAAAAAAGGAAATTCATATACGGTGACGATCAGCGCCTGGGGCATGTTCACTAAATGAGACACTAACAATCTGCCTGCGATTCGTTCTTGTACACAAACGTTTAAAATTTCTTTATGAGGATTAAAATATCTATCGTTGTTATGGTATGAAGCAATGATTCACTAAGGCAATTTCCTCAACACTGTATATCTACTATATAAAAATAAGTCGGGTTTTCCTTCCTGACGCTATAACTCCAGAACGCACGAACCGATTTNTATATATATATATATATATATATATATATATATATAAGTCATATTTACTTATTTGAGACCTTTCTCATCGCTTTAACTGCTTGAACTTGAAAGTGACACCCCACCCTAACCCCACATTCATAATCTTCTTCGTTAATATGTAATTTTTGCAGAGTTTTCACCTGAAAAAAATTTAAGGAGTCATTAATACGTTTTCTCTTCTACAATTATTCACTCTTTCAGTATTATATCCAGGTTTTGGCCAGTTACAAAACTTTTCTTTGTCGTTCTTAAGCAACTGTTCACCAGTAAACCATGCGGCCATCAAGGACACTGCCTAATGTGGGAGTGGCTAAGCGAAAAAAAATGGGGTTTTACATGTTAAATAATTTTAGGTGTGTCTCACCTACCTTTTACAATTTTGTTTTAAAAAAAAACACTTTGTGCCATCTGAAGAGACAAACCATGCTGCAAGAGAGCAAGCAGGATTAAATTAATAAGACTTCATGGTTTTGTGGATTTGTTGAGTGAAGAGATTTGGGCGGCTCTTAATATAGAGATCTTGATACCCGACGAGGGTGAAACGAGGTGAGTACGGAGAAGCGCCGGGATGTACGGGCGGGAGGAAACGGGAGATCCCCGAGAAAATCCGCTGACCTGATGCATCATCCGGCGCGATTCCCACATGCAAAGAACTGGGAGCGACACCGCCGGGAATCGAATCAGGTTCGCCTAGATGGGAGGCGAGTAGCCTAACCACCACACCACCGCCACCTCCGTTTTGAAGAGTTTATAAATATTAATTCACTCACAAATTTAGGATATAAAAAACTTACCAAAATCTTTATGTAGAAATGTGCCCCGGGCAAAGAGTTTTATTTTGTTTGAAATCGATATCGTAAAAGGTGGTCGTGTGACTCCTAAAATCTGTAAAACTTTATCCTTATTTCACTCGGGCGGTCCCACACTAGGAAGACGCGTTAAGTTGTAGCACTTCAGTGAGAAGTAAAGGGATGATTTTTTTTAAAGCCGTTCACCAAAGGGATGTGACAAGGTTTTTGAATTTGTCGGAATGTTCCGGTTCCTTAATCAGAAGATGGAAAAGTAGTGTGTTCGCGTATATAACCGTACTGGTTGAACCAAAAACGTATGTTGCTTGTATTAAGTCTTAATGATACTTAGATATTTCCTGTACGGAATATTCAAGTGGGAAAATCAGAAGTTATGACACATAACCAGATATAAGTTTAAAAATATTTATACTTAAGAGCTATGCCTAACAAACCTGTAGACACTGAGTTTAAATGGGGAATGTGTGTTAAAGAAATTCCTTCTCAATGTGCCAATTTTAAAGATATAGTCCATTCACGGTTACTTCCAAATTTTGTGATGTCCCGTTAAACTTCTATTTCCAAGATATTCCTCCGCCGTCTCATGTAAACAAAGCTTAACCGAGTCTACAATAAGGACAACGCACTGCATTCGTATGTTGCATAAGAACTATTTCTTACTAGGCATTACCAACACACCTATTTTCTTTATGTATTTATTCGATTTTATTGTAAATGAAATATTATATTATTTAGATAAAATTTACGTTGAAGTTCAATTTAACCAAAAACAAGGTACTTTAATGTTAACACATGTATAAAATCATTGTGCTATATGGCATATTTAGTAAACAAATAAGCACGTTATTCACGGGGTGATTTTTCAAAGGTTTGATTAAAAAAGTGTGAAGAAACCACGAATAGACTATAACGGTTTCAACCCAAAACATATTCAATGCAACTTTCTCAAAGTACCGCCTCTGTCTCTCTTTCTCTCTTTCTATATATATATATATATATATATANATGCATTATTTTATTATTGCATATCCGAAACTTTATTCAACTTGCAGACATGTCTTTTAAGTAGGTACCCTTTTTGCATAATAGCATGTCAAAGTCACAATTTTACAAAAAAAAAAAAAATCAAACATAAAAGTGGCAAGATTTATTAACGTGCCAGTATTCCGTAAGAAATGTCACGTAGAACACTTTTTGTTTACAACAGTTATTTTTAAAACTGACGCAGTGAGATGGAATTTATTTTAACATTGATTGCCAATTTAAACTCTGTGGCTGCAGGTTTGGTAAACCTTAATAAGAAACATCAATGAATTTTAGCGCGTTGATTACAATGTAAAATCATTTACAATATCACTGAACACTGCCGAATAAGTACGCAAGATAACGCATTTTTCAAAATAATAATAATATCCATAGGTGGAGGTACTACGTGCATTTTGTTTAACGTTGGCATATATTTAGACACACGCAAACACACTTCGATATTCTTGAACGTACCTATCTTCATACAGTTCTATGTACATTCACTGAATCCATAATTTATTCGTGAAGCGCGTATGAAGGTACTCTGTCGAAATAAAATGTTTTCGTGTTGGGTAGTAGGCCTTCTTTCTCGGCGTCTTCGAAACATGTCTGTTAACATGAAAACTACCAATTTGAAGCAAAGCAGTAGGGGAAAGAAAAGGGGGAATTGAGCGAGACAGTTAACAGAGAAAGATTTTATGAAAAGTTGCCACATCAAGTTGAGCTGTAGGGTAATGTGGAAGGGTTAAATAAACTAACTTCTAACTACCCCCACTCGAGTACGAGCGTCCTCTCTTCACCCCCTTTGTCAAACCTTTCCATGCAAACAAGTCTTTCCGTCGCTCTTCCCCACGTTTCCCATTCACCGTTCTTCGCCGCTCGTTTTCTCCAGGCGTTTTAGATGCACCGCGCGTGACAAAAAAAAAAAAGAGAGAAGTCAAGGAAAAAGAGGGGAATCGAGAGCGGCCAAGAGGAGGAAATACATGGTAGGTTGATGGGATGGGGCAGAGGGTGTGGGCACGGAGGCGGAAAGAAAGGTGAGATCCAGTAAGAACAAAACAAGAATGACCCCGCCATTAAGTGATATACTCGCCGCCTGAAAACATTCGCCACCCAGGAAAATAAAAGAGAGTCCTGCTCGTCCTTACTCAAGCTTAAAGCAGGGCCGCATACCGACGAATTCAAAACACCGATAAGCCTGTAAACAATAGTCGGGGGAAGTTTCTATTGCGTTCGCATGGTTTCATTATTCTAAGATATGCAGATTTGTTTACTGTCCTGGGGTGATTAGGTTTTGTTTGTTTACTGTCCTGGGGTGATTAGGCTTTGTACTTATAATAGCAATTGGCGATTATACGCTGGTATTTTCACTTTCCGTTTTTTTAAATACTGAAGGTTGACATTCGTGTTATTTACTAATTGAAGCACCACTGCTTTCTCACAGAAATTCAGTCCTGGTAATGTTTTTCTTCCACCAGGAAAACAATTTTTCATAAACAATTCTTTTATAAAAATACGATGTTGCTTTTTCTCCATCGGCGAATTGTAGGCCAGCCACTTAGCATGTTTTCACCAAACTCTTATTCGAAATTATAAATTGTAAGTACGTTTAAACTTTGAAGTTTCAATCAAATGTGAAGAAATTTTATTAACACCATATTTATTCCGGATATGTTAAGGTACTCTAAACTATGATAAAAATGGATCATGAATAGTTCGAAAATTTTTGTGAAACGTCTTATAATATTTAATTACCTTAGCCATAAAAAAATTCCCTAATAATTATTACTTATTTTCATTTCGTGAATAAGTGACATTTCTTTTAAAAATTGCACAGCAATATTTGCGGTAAAAGGCACCAGAAGGAAACCACATATATCATCCAAATTCTCAATGATTATTTCCGCGAAAAGATTTGTGATTGCATGCCCACAATATGTATTCCATTCCTGTGATTTGGCGATGGCTAGGTCTTCCGTTTTAATACTTGGATCATAAACATTAAGGAAACAGGAACACTCTGAGCCTATAATAAATACACAGTAAAATGCAGACCGAATCACCGTCTTCCGCTAATACAACAAACAACCAATGAACAGTGATATCTGCATGATTTTGCATACGAGTATAGCCTACAGGTCATTGAACTCACGAATTTTTCAGGTCTCTACTTATTAGAGATCCAGTTCTCAGCCTTTATATAGTTGTTCCCGGTTGATTAAACACTTAAAAACATATTAAACGCATTTAAACGGGAATTAACACCTAAAATTATCCTTATACAACACAGCCAGCGTTATCCTCGCCCACCATTCAGCGACGTGCAGCAGCTACACTAGACCATTGTAGCTTTAAAAGAACATGTTCAGACGCCGGGCGCAAGTAAACGTGCAGTATGAACGACACGTACGTGTTCTGTCATTACACCTCAAGTCACCTTCGTGTGCGGAGAGCCACGGGGAATGCTACATATTGGCGATGCATTATCTTCACCGACGTGTGTGTTTTCTTAGGAACTGGACCACCTCGCCAGTTTGGAGGACCACAAGTGAGCGCTACAATCCTTGCCTAGCATTGCAGCGGCACCCTTCTCCCACTACTAGCATGATGATACGAGAATCCATCGCACATGATCGCCATTCGCCATGCACTGGTGGGCATATGGAGGTATAGGCTGTCCACGGTATTGTCGGTACTTCTGAAATCAACTTAAAAAAAAAATCACTGCCGAGAACTACGTATACAAACTATAGTACAAACTGGCATACAAGTCCACATTTAAGGGGCCACGGTGACTGAGCGGTTAGACTGCTTGCTTCCCACCAAGGCGAACCGGGTTCAATCCCCGGCTGGTTCACTCCGGATTTTCGCAAGTGGGAATCGTGCCGGACGATGCCGTTGGTCAGCGGGTTTTATCGGGGATCTCCAGTTCCCCCCACCCGCTCATTCCTGCGCTGCTCCATACTCACCTCACTTCACCCTCATCGGCTCTCAGGACCCCGATGTTAAGAGTTGCCCAAATCATTTCACTCACCCACTCAAGTTCTCATTTAAGTTGGCAGCGAATTAAAAATAAACAAGAATTCGAATAATTGAAGTTTTGTCGCGTGAGTAATGTTTTATTTTATAGAAAATCAAGTTTGTTTTATTTTCTTTATACGGGTTTGAATAAGAAATGGCGTAAGTGGTCAAATTTGGAGTCCCAAAAACCTTACATTTTCACTTGACTGGCACAACAATAAAGTCATTAGGCTCATGACAATGCAAGTTTTATATATTGTGGAAGGATGCAAAATGAGGAGAAGAGTAGATATCTCTAGGCTGTTCACGGTAAACTGAGTACTTTTAAATGCCCTGCTTAAGAGCTACTTGTATACACGTTGTGTATTCTTCCACCTTATGTAAAATTAACATTGCGATGGGCTTCATCACTTTGTTCATGCATCGGTCAAGTGAAACTCTAAAATTATTGTAAAAGTAAATATAATATTTTACAAATATGCTCATTTTTACACTTCGATGCATTAGAAAAAAAAAACAGAAAGCGAAAGGAATATTTTAAGTTATCACGAATGGTTACCTAACACTTTTTATTCGACTTTAATTTATGGAACTACTTTCTCTCCACCGTTATCAATTTTGACTCGACACTTCTCTCACCTATGACTTACAGGCTGCATGCAGGGTCAACACAAAGTCGTACTCGGGTTTAATTTACGCACACTTACGTTTATTTGGTAAACACAGGTCACTGTTACACATACGAGACCTATCCCCTTTTTCTATCTGTCTGAACTGCTGGGTTAATTCTAACACGTTCTACAGACGTTCTGGCGAAAGGCTTGTGTTGGGGGGGAAGGTTCTTGGCGGGTTGCTGTGTTTACCTCTGTGTTGGCTGTGGTGCGTTGTCCTCTCTCTCTCTCTCTCTCTCTCTCTCTCGCGTTGGTGTCCTGGTGTATCTCTTCGGCTTCTGGCGGGAAGTCCGGGCTCGTATCCCGGGATGTGTAGTCTCTCGCTCTCTGGTTCCACCTCCACTCGCGTCCCGTCACTCTCCCGATCATAACTCGTACATCACTGCCTGGTACTCGCTTTGTCTTCCCTATATATAGTTCTCTCGTGGTACTTCCCCCTGAAGCCTGGTGGTTTCCCTAATTCTGCAGGGGAGATGAGGAAGGGGGGGTGGGCGCGTGCTGTGCTTCCCCGGCTCGGGGGGGTTCCTTTGCTCGTTACTGTCCTCGGGGTGAGAGGTGGTGGGTGTGGCGTCCTCGGGGAATCCTAGGGTCATTACCTCAGGTTGCTCCCCTGCGCGGGTATCTAGCGTCGTGACTAATCTAAGTATGAGCGATTCGCGTCANCCTGCGCGGGTATCTAGTGTCGTGACTAATCTAAGTATGAGCGATTCGCGTCAATTTTACTGGGCGCATGCCACTCAGTACGCCCGTTAAAATATATGCAGGTAGCCCTAATTAATGGAATTTAAATCATGCATAGCGTCAAACAGTTTGTTTGGCAGAAAATATTTAGAGCCAGATTTTCTAAGATATTTTATAAAAATATTTCCAACCACGCTAACAAATAATCCCAATTTTATTGTAAGTATAATTAATGTACACTCTTCATTCTTACCCAACTCTCATTTGTACTTTATACACTATTGTTTGTGAAAATTACAACACCCAGAAAGAATGGCCCGAATGAATCCAAACACGGAGGATGAGTAGAACAGTGTACCAGTAACAAGTGATTACGATTGCAGAGATGGTGTATGCGTAGGTACAGCAACGTCCTCTCTTGTGTTACGCCAATCTCAGTCAGTGATGAGCCGTCAAACGAAGTGAAAGAAAGTGCCAGTGTGCCTCGTTGACGTCAAAGGGCGCCATATAAGCACGTGAGTGGACCGTACAGTCTCCTCCACAGTGTTGGCTCGACACTGGAGCACTGCAACGGGCGCGGACCAGTCTGCGTCGACGGTTCGACGCCATCAGTTGCGGGCTGGACTGGTAGCACGCATGCCATTGGATTGGCTTCCATTGTCCAGAAACCACATATGCCTCAGACTGCACTGGGTACGTGGACGCCGTCGCTGGCATGCTGAGCGGCAAAATGCAGTGTTTTCGGACGAGTCCCGCTTCAACCTGTCCTACAGTGATGGCCGCATACGTGTTAGTCGCTACCTTGGATCAGCAATCTGGCAGCCTGCATTGTGGAGCGGCATAGCGCACAAACGCCAAGTGTGATGGTGTGGGGTGCCATTGGGTACAACATGCGATCTCGAATCCTACATGCTGAGGGCAATCTGAACAACTACCACTACATCAGGGAGGTTTTAGAGCCCGAGGTAGTGCCCCTCCTTCAGGCGACTCCACATGCCATATTTCCGCAGGAAAATGCCCGGCCACATGTGGCCAGGTATGTGCAAGCCTTCTGCAATGAATGACGGGTACCACTGCTTCCCTGGTCTGCAAGTTCGCCTGGCATGTTACCCATCGAACATGTCAGGTATATGGTTGGTCGGTGACTTGTGAGTCACGGACCTCCAGCAACCACTCTTGATGCCTTGTGGTTTCGCATACAAACCGCGTGGAGGGAGATTCCCCAGGAACATATCTAGGTCCTCTTTCATTTCGTACCACGACGTTTAGGGTCTCTGATTGCAGCACGTGTGGGCTTCACACCATACTGAATTCTCAAGTACAGAGATAATGCACAGTTCTGTAATCCTAATAAATTGCGTGCTGTCATGTACCTAATATGTGGTATAAAAATTCATTTCAGTCACATGTATCGTTCTTGGTGTTGCATTTTTCACAGTGTAATATTATGAGAGAGTTATATTATTTCAACAACATTTCTTACAAAAAGATTTAATACCAAAATTAATGTGCTGTTTATACTTACCATATTACTCACACAATTTAAATTCAAATTAATATATATTCGATTCAACATTTTATTCAATGCATTTTATCCAAACGAACGAGAATTATTTCAAAATGAGTTTCAAATTTCATTAAAAAAATTTTAAACTCCTGTTTTTAAAATCTAGCTACGAAGATTTGTACGTTTCATACTTAGAAAAAAGTTACTTCTTCTGCAGTCTACCATGTTACTGACAGGCATGAACAAGATTTAAAAGTGCTTAAGGAAAAGTGCCAATTCAGTTAGTGAGGTAAGGCCACACTAACATGTGGTAACGTACCTAGGAGTAAGGATAAAAACGAATTCTTATTTCGACAGAAGCGATTAATTCTCACGTACATATTTAAGCAGCACACATATTTAACCTTCTAGGGAAAAACACTAGTTTTGCGCATTCGAACGAAATTGAGATACATTTGACAATCTCGGAGCGAGAAAACTAAGGAAATATAAATAGGCTGTTCAGTTACAGTTATTTTTATATTTGGCAATTACTATTTTAGAAAATGAGTACAAGCATGTTAATAAAAATTTAAGGCGACAGCAATATATACTTATAAGATTTCAATTACAATCCACTGGAAATAAAAAATAATATTAGATTTATTTTTTGGAATTTTTCGGAATTGTATTTTTAAGGTCTCCAGAGGTTACCCAAGTCAAAGCAAAGATCATGCACAGTGAAAATGGCCAGTGCACAACTGAAATGAAAGACTATGAAAAACTGACCACCACTTACTCTATTCTCTACATTTCGCCCTCGGTTCCTCCGATCCTCCACACAAAAATAAACAAAGTAAATTCTTTAGAGAAAATTCCAGAAATTAATTTCGTAAAAAGCAAATGATTTTGAAGCTCAGAACGAAACAAATTGTAGACCGCGAATATAAAGGTACAAAAATCTTACTGATTTTCGGGATATTTTCGTAGTATTTGTAATTTAATTTTCTCATCGCTCATCTGGGAGTCCTGAAAACATACGAAATATAATTTTACCTAAAAGTTAAGACAGCAATAAAGTGCTTAAACTAAGGGGTGCAACAATTTTTTAAAGTATTCTTAAGAGTTGGTAAATACTAAGAAAAACACATGGTAATAAAAAAAAGATGCATTGATAGTTTTGTACTACAAACGGAAACCACGAAGGTGGCAGATAAAGAAACCCGATGTTTAACTTTGGAAATGTGCTTTATCATGAATGTTAATTATTCTGGAAAACGGAATTTATCCTTGCAAAATGCGGAGGACAATTATATCTGAACTACCCGATAGCTCCTCCTGGTCGATAGTGTACTCGAACCTACTTAAAGTTACGCCACTGGTGGGGAAAAAAATCTAAAAACTTTTCCCAGAAGGCTTACGTCTAGTTATCTGCAAAAACGCACGATCTCTCCCGAGCACTGCCGAGTGGACCCGGAGCAAACAACCCACACACCATATATTTAATACATTCTCCCAAAAGCCCCATTTGTTCTCTGCACGTGTGCTCGTTCTATGTAAATAATATTTTATTTACGTGATTTTGGAGCTGCGGCAGTCACTGTCTGTTGATATAAAGGGACCATGCTGACTCTAGTGACAAAAAGATAAATATTCAGATTTATTAGACCCAAGCAAATTGTTCAGATATATTTATAATTTAATGGCAAGAGTGAGGTACTAACATACCGGCTAAAATCTTATTCTTAAAGAGAGGATAATTTAGGATGATTTAACGCAATGCTCCAGTTGTATAAGCATGGGAAATTCACGAGCTCATTTAGCTGCAGGCTAGAATCCAGAATTCTATACACACTTCTTCCGCTGTACAACCGATTCATTGGTTGATGTTATTGGAAGGGGGGCTGTCTATATTATACACGCTGCCATTTGTTTTTAAGCTGTTAGATTCACGAGAATATCTTTTTTACGATTTAAAAACTATTCAGTGATTATGCTACTAAAGCTGGAGCTGCGGTTAATAGAGGGCCAACATTAAAAGCGTGTCTACCCAGCGACGCATATTTTGAATATGCGTAGAATGCATAACGTAATACAATTTGAGCTGCGTCTGATGTTTTCTTAAAATTTACGTCGCTAAAGCCACAGTTGGCCATTTGTGGTAGTTGGGAACAGAACGTTTTGAAATTAACTTTTCGAATTGTTGCTATAGTCTATTCACGGTTACTTCCAACTTTTCTGAAGCCCTGCTTAAGTTCTACTTTCACAATATTACCCCGTCCCATGCAAACAAAACTTAAACCGAGTCTAAAAAATTACACCCAAGGGCCAATGTACAGCATTCATGCGTATTCAGTGTTATAATATTTTGCATAAGCGCTATTTCTTACTAAGCACTATCAACACACCTATTTTCTCTCTGTTGTTATTTACATTAATTATACATTAAATATTATAATTAAGAGAAAAAGTGTATATTAAAGTTGACTTTAACAAAAAATTAAGGCACTTTTATGTCAACACAAGAATAAAACGATTGATATACACGGCATATTTAGGAAACAAGCAAACACATAATTAATGGGGTGATTTATCAAAGGTTTGATTCAAAAAGTGTGAAGAAACCGCGAATAGACTATACTGTACCTTTCACATGGCACCTACTTCGAATAAAGTTAGATTCTCTGCTGCAGAGGACGAACAGTTGTGTCAGTTGGCCACTGGGCACCCATTGTTGTGCAATATGGCGGATGTATATTTTAAGAAGACTTTGAAGAAAGAGAAAACATTAAATGAAGTTGGAGGAGCTTTGGATAAAAGCGGCACGTATGATATAGACAATAATGATGTAACTGGCGGAAAGAGGAAGAAAGGAATATTCGAAAGAAGACAATTTTGAGTTTTAATGTTAGTAGTACTCACCTGGTAAAAACAGGCATACCAACCTCACCATTAAAATTATTTGTGTGGAAATTTTAAGAAAGACAGTTGGCGTGTTTTCATAGCGAAACATACGGTCTTGAACACACACGCACGCACACACACATACAAGCACACTATAGCGTAGCAGACGATGCACTGGACTCGATTTGGACGAGTCAGCCTGTTGAGCCATTTGCATTGTGCCGGCGTAGCAAGTATTGCGTTGATGTGCGCCTAGCGTTTTGCTTTATAAGCACCGTAAAACATGCGTCGCTAGGAAAATGCGACTTAAAATAAAAATCTCTCTCAGAAGTATGTACACGCGTGTAAGCTTTTACATCCGCAATAATGCTGGCAGCCAATTATGCACAGTATTTCCATGCTTTAATACATTATTAAAAGTGAAAAGTTAAAAAAAAAAAGAAATAATGAAATAAGTTCGTTTCCTTTTTGAAAAATAACGTAAAAACTTGCTTAGTAGAAACATTGCTTATTAGCAAAATTTTGAAGTGTCACTGTACAGCCGCGCATGAATACCAGTCACTGGGCGCTTGACAATGTTAGTTCATATTTGCGGCGGAAGGATACACAGTTCATAGAGAGGAGAAACTAAGCAAAGCTCTCAGAGTTTGGTTAACTGCGGACAAGATAGAGGTACTGTCCCAGAGCTCCCATGACTCAGACTATGGGCTAACAAGCAGAATAACAGAAAACTTATCTGAATTATAGCCTTGCCCAAAATTACTATTACTCGACTCATTGAGCTCTTTACAAATCAAGACTTGAAAAACGTCAATGCCCTTATTTGTGTACAACGCGGATACTTCGCGTAACGTTGGAAGAAAATAGGGTTTAGTAGTCTTAAGTTTTCATTGAAAGTACGTGGGCCAATTAGTGGCAACATAAATAAATATTTTTTGTTTTGTTTTATACCCAAAAAAACTGGCGTAATTGAAAAAATATTTATATTTTAACAAATCATGGCGTTACTTGAACGAAGTTTCCACACTGGTCATGAAGAGAATTGAAAAGTTGATTTCCGCACGTTGATATTGAAGAACACACGATGGGTTGGAAGTGGATGATAATAATCATCTTCTTCCAGCCCATCGCGTGTTCAATTATAATTGACAAAGCCAGACCCCAATCCCCCAAATTTTTAAACCTAATATTTTACGTACATTTACAATGTATTTATAGGACTAAAACCCCAATTTTTTTAGGCCAAATATAAAAAAAGAAAGTGTTAACCTAAAACCAAAACTTATCAGTCGACTCAACTAAATCATAGAGGAAAACCACAGCAATTTTAAAAGAACAACAAATTAGAAATCAACTCAATGAATATTACAAAAATAAATATATTTTCCATATAAATAGTAAAATAAAATGGAAGGTGACAAAATAACTAAAAAATGTTTAAAATTCGAGGAAGAAAAAACTCAGAAGAGTTTTTCTTTAAGAAAAAAACGAAAAACAATTATACCTAGAAATGAAAAAAAAATTTCAAAATAAGAACATAAATAGTGTGTTGAAAAAAATAAAGATCACATTCGGGAATATAAAAACAGTATCATACAAATTATTACAACAAATATAATAAAGACTGTGTATTCAAAAACGTATAATAAAATAAGAGAAGAAAAAATTCTTGTAAAAGTACTTTATGACTGGAAAATATGCGGTTAAAACGTATATTGAAAAGCACAAAGAAACTAAATTGCATAATAATATTCATAATAATATTCCAAATCAAGACTTAAACAAAGCAGATAATTGGCGCGAAGGAAGTAACATTTTAGTTCGAAAACATTACTTTAGAGAGATAATAAACATATAAATGCATGTACTGACTGTTAAAAAAAAACGACATAATAAAAATAAGCAGAACGAATAGAATAACATCATATCAGCAAAGCATATGCAAAAATGTAATTTTCAAAAGTTTGGTTTATTATGCGAGTGAACAATAACGCAGTAGAAAATAGCACGCGAATATAGATATTAAGCGACTGAAGAAAAGCGCAAAATAAAATTATGTGAATTAAGTATATATATATAAATTTAACATATCTCTATATCATGCACAGTGTGACCATTCTTCGTGTCATTTAAACATGTGTATGCTAGATTAGCAGATATTTAATTAATTATTTAATTGATTTTTTTATTAGAATTAATAATTTCTAACTATATTTAAACATTTGTATGAAACTTTCAATACATTTCTTTAATTCATTAAAAACAATTACATCTTCAATTTAATAATATAAAATTATATATCTTTCATGATTTTCTCTTTAAAATAATCATCATTAAGGTTTCTTTGACTAATCAATACCACATTAAACATAGTATGCTCGGGAAGATTAGTTAATATCAACACAAATTTTTATACTTATCTTTAACAATCAAATTTTTTTATATAAACTGTCAATAAGCATTTTCCTAGAGAAAAATATTCATTAGAGCTCAGTACAGGGTTAAAATAAGGTTCACGATTTCGATGAACTGTATCACTTTTTAGTATTGAATTTCTAAAATAATTATACGCCAAACACAATTTATAACAAATTTTTTTATCAAAGTCTTAATTTAAATTTTGTATTTAGAAAAAATTACATTCCTTCTATTTTTGACATTTATATTTCGTACACTGCTGACTTCAAAACATAGAAGAATGGACAAATTTATTGGCATTATGCTTTCTATTAATTTGAAAATCAACTATTATATAGTCAGCCATATCGGACTGTAAATTATTGAAATTATCTTTTATATTAAAATTAAAAACCACAGTGCTATTTTCTAAAAAACAGCCAATAATTAAAACTGATTGGTACTTTAGCGTGATTTTACCATTTTTCCCTAATGACATTAGCCGTATTAGCTATATAGTCTATTATAGGCAACATAATATCAAATTTCTGAATAATAAATTTACTCCTGTCGGCATAATCTTTATAAACTGTAACACAAACAGCTTGCTTTTTTTTAGATACACATATGAACAGTTATTTTAGGAAGAACTACGTATACAAGTAACCTTATAACCACCTTTCCAATAGATTTAATTATTGTCTCTTAGATAACTAAACATATATCTCAATGGATGAATAATATCATTTGGTGAGCAGATTTTACTCTAAATATATTATAAGCTCCACTCATTTATTAATAATATTGTTCACCTGGTGATCTCAATAAAACATTCATCATTATAGAAGCTAGCTGAGAATTATAAAGAGATTCTCTTATTTGCCCATGTTTTTATATCTCTACTTGAGAAAACTGAAAAGGAAAGAAGTTCGAACAAACACCAGTTTTGGCTTCTTTGGGGTAATTGCCAACACTATCTTTCTTTGTTAATCTAAATTGTTCATAAACATAGGCATCATTCGGGAAAGAAGATCCACCACGTACAGGTAAATCGATTTCTATTCTGCTATTATAAACATTTAGGTTTCCCCTAGTTTGATCTGTGTGAGGAAAAGTTTGGCTTTCAAAGCATCCAATACTTTTATAGCTCTTTTAAATCAGAAATATTCTACATGTAAATAAAAAAAAAATAAAAATCCAACAAAACAAAAATTTGAAGTTAAATAACTGATTGAAAAGTGAGGGAGTGAAGAGATTTGAGCACCTCTTAACAGCGAGGTCTTGAGAGCCAATTGATTGAAAAGTACCATAATTATAAAATAAAAAACCACGAGGCTGATTATGAAGGAAATAAAATTTACCTTCATTTAATCCACGAATTACAAAATATTGGCAGAAAGGTAGATAAAGTAGCTGAATAAAATAAGAATTTAATGACAACATTTGTACCTGTTGTAGCAAAAAATTAGATTATGCACAAACACCAAAGCAAACTTAATTTAAAATGGAATTTTTCCCATATTATGGTCTACCAGATTCAGAAAGAAGAGTATATTTAAATAAATGGTTATGTTATGTCAAAGAACAATCAGGAATAGAGCCATTAACTAAAGATTCTACCATTATCCATGGTAAAGAAATTTTTGAAAATATTAACATTATTAACGAAAAATATAGTTTAAGTTAAAAGGTCATGGGCAGAAATTTTTTAATTGATGACACTGAGGTGAATATCGGAAATAAAATATTCTTTAAAAATGGAGACTACCTATGAATTGACAAAAGGATATTCTATTTTATTAATGAAACATAAATAAAGTAAATATGATAATTATGAATATGAAAGTGAACATTAATATAATTATGATAATTACACTGAAATAGTTATGTCAACAAAAAACGCTTTTCAGGAATATGATCTTGATAAACAAGTTAATTCAAATGCAATTTGAAAATATTATAATATTTTTTAACTAATTTATAAAACATTTATTAAAAGACCAGATTCAACATCTGTACGAAACATACCCGAAACATCGAATTCACCAGGAACACCGAAATCGATTGAAGGAATTAAAATATATAGTAACTTACCTTAAGTGAAGAGGAGAGATTTGACGGTTCTAACATCGAGGTCTTAAGAGCCAATGAGGGCGAAGAGAGGTGAGTATGGAGCAACACCGTAATGAAAGGGTGGAGGAAAAGTGAGATCCATTAGAAAAACCCGCCGACCAACGGCATCGTCTGGCACGATTCCCACATGCGAAATCCGGGAGCAGCCCTGCCGGGAATCGAGCCCGGTACGCCTATGTGGGAGGCGAGTAGTCTAGAAACTACACCACCGCGGCCCCTTTACCTAAAAAAATATGCATGGATGGATAATATTAGACATTTAATTAATCGATTGTTAGCTATCCAAAGTGAAGAAAATGCTGAAAATAAGAGTTTTACAATGAAAAAGTAAGCATTATGAATATGTCGAATAATAAATAAATTTTATGATTTAATGGTTAATAATTCTTAAGGGATGTCATATCTAACAAGAGTTTCAAATGCCATTCCTAATTAATTTTGGAGTTCTGAACATCACGAAAAAGAAATAATCAATTGTGCACAAAATAATTTGAATCTCCCTGAAATTCATCTACCTGGTTGTATTATTGTGGCTCTTTTACATAATTAAATGAACGATTGGAGAAGGGTGATAAAGGAATGAAAAAAATAAGATAGAGCATGTATGCATCATGGTATTGCTTACCACGATAATGAATATTTAGAAACTCAACAACAAGCTGATAAAACTTTACAAAAAGAAGCTAAAGAAAATGTTAGATAAACATACTCCAATTTGTGACAAAATTGATTCGGCAACTGTTGCTAAAACAATGTTCGCAAAATGAAAATTTGGTTCAGGTATTAAATTGGGTTAACTGTTGTTAATTTTCACACATACACACACACATACACACACACACACACACACACATATATATATCAAAAAAGAAACTTCGTTATTTGATACTGATAAATATTCAAGAAAGGATCAGGATCAGAAGAAAAATAAAAAATTTTCAAGAAGACTAATTGCAAAATTCAGTCCGGTGTCGAACAACTGGTAGAAATGAAGTGAACGGCCGGCCATTTCCGTAGCACGCTTGGTCCAGACAGCGAAGGAGACTCTCGCCCCTCCATTCGTTCATCAGCTGTCAAGACCTCGTTGTTAAGAGCCACCCAAGTATCTCAACTCAACTCCTCTCCTCCTCTCTAGACCCCCCGATTGCCGTGAATAGAGGATTTCTGTTTTGCAAATTATAAACCGAAGTACCTGGTTCATTATATGCGTGTAATTAGTATTTTAATGTAATCTGGAACATGATTACTGTAAATGCAATTGAACGACAACAAATGTGCATCGAATATTGGCGGGCACATGCGGCATTCCCGGAGCAGCGAACAACTAAGTGAGATTTGGAGGGGAGCACCGCCCGCCCTGGAAGGGGCGAGGCGGTCCTTCTGTGCCAAAGCGGGGATTAGAGGTTTGTTCGTCAGCAGCATAGAGGTGACTTACCTACAGCACACGGCGAACTGAGCTCTGAGAAGTGAGAGCAGTGCTGTGCGTCAGGTTAATTAAATGTTCGTCGCTATGATAATCGTGGACCTCGACCGTAGCAATTCAGCAATTTCTCAGTTAAAAGTATACGATCTAGCATACCCAGCCGTGTTGCTTGCGTTTATTAGTACTACTAGCTATTTATTGACTGTTCGAGATAGCTGAGGCATGACCCATCTAGACAATGGACATTACAGCAATTAATGTGCAATATCACTTATACCTGGTTGTAAGCTGAGTGCCACTACCAGAGGTGAAATTGCACAATACAAAAGAGTTGGAAGACAACAAAGATATAACTTAGCTATGGTAAACAATTCTGTTGGCAAAGGAGTAACTGCAAAAAAAAAAAAAAAAAAAAAAAAAAAAAAAGGAAGATGAGCGTCTACAAAAAGTAACAGCATTATCTTAAATTAATTTATAAACTATGTAAAAAAAATATAAAATTATACATTTTAGAGGAGTTTATATGATAGACAAATAACCAAATAAAAATAACAACAATTAATGAGCTATCATTAACTTTGACAATTCATTAAATTCTGGCACCCACAGAGTTTTTAATTATGAAAACAATAATTTTGTTTACTACTTCAATTTATGTGGAGGTAACATACCAACAAAACTAATCCATTACTTCAAAAATAATTCAATTTATTTTAATGATGATGGAATACAGACCTTTGATTCAGTTATATGTTGACATTTATGTTTAATTGTGTTAGAATTATTTTCTAGAGGATATACATTTTATAGTATAATATATATTTGGGAAACCATTGTTAGAATCTTTACGTAAATATTTTATATACAGTCAAAATGTTGATCTTAAACCCATTCAGAATACTTATGCTTTAAAAAGAGACGTAGATTAAAGAAACAATGCTATTGTTTCTGCTTTACAGCATCAACTTAGTAAGGGGTTTTGTTTATACATAATATTATACACCCATACAAAACAAAAAATTAACGAATGTTACTAATCCTGTTGCTCCAAACGATGTGGTTAATATGAATTAATTTCAATCAAGCAGAATTCAAATCATAAACCTAACAGAAAAACTAACACAAGGAAAAACAGGTCAAATATTTAAGTTACATACAGTATTAACTGACTCTTTTTTTTTATTTGATTGCACAGTTTACAGAATTATTACAAGTATTCATCATTTGTCAATCCTAATAATTATAAGAACAAATCATGTTATATATTTATCGCAACCATTTTCGATAGAAAATGGTGACAAAATTACTTTTGAATTAGAATATTAAAATTGCAAAGGAATGTAAGCATGTTCGTTGTTTTCAAAGAAATATAATAGTTTTCTCTTAATTAATGGAGAATACTTGGTGCTTGAAACAAGAAAATTACTGAAAATAGTAACATAGAATTATAAATTACGAAAAATGGCAAAGTTGATCAGGAATGTACTTCTACAATATGTAAGTCTAAAAATCAATGTTCATCAAAACTTATTTCATTTGTGAGGGTATTAAAATTTATAATATAAATCTTTTAGAAAGAATTTTAAAAATTATTTCATATGGTATAGATGATTTATGGCAAATTAACCATGTTGAAATGGATAGTGGAAGTTTAAAAGTAATATCGTAAAAAAAAAGGGTTTGAGTATATATTAACTATAATTGATGTTTTTTCCTAAGTATACATTCGCTATACCCATTAAAGATAAAAGAGTGGTAAATAGCGTACATGTATTAGAAAAAGGTATTAAAATGAGAAAACCTAACAATATAAAAAGTGATAAACGTAAAGACTTTTACAACAAACCGTTGAATTAAATAACACAAAACTAAGCATTATTTAACATATTATGAACTAAAAGCCAGTGTGACTAAAAGGTTAAATCGTTTAATAAAAATTAAAATGTGGAAAAATTTTCTTTGAATCGAGATTATAAATAGTTGAAATTTTACAGAATTTTGTAAAAGAATGCAACATAAAAAAGAGAAGTATTGGAAATGAAACCTATAGAAGATAATAAAAATAATGAACAATTATTAAAAGTTTCAGGGTTCACAAGCGTATATAACCTGAACCCAAATACAAAGTTGTTGTTCTAATCAGTAAATTGAAAATAATTTTTGAAAAAGGATACACTGATAATTGGTCAACTGAATTGTTTACTATTTATGAAGTTTTGAAGCTTTATGTACAAGCATATTTTTTAAAGGACGCAAATGGTAAAGAAGTAAAAGGTAATTTCTATGAATATGAACTTATGAAGGCTGAGTATCCAAATGTATGCATTGAAAAAAAATTGCAAAGAAGGAAGCAGATAAAGTTTATGTAAAATTGTTAAGAATTTTTGTACACACAATGGTTTGACGAATAAATATTATATTGTTTTGTAAAAATTAAACATTTATACTTTTATGAAGTTCATTAATCACTCCTAACAAATCAATTTCCTAACAAATCAGTGTCTGTAAAACTTTCAATTTTGATTTGAAAGTAGTTTCCACAAAATGTTATGTTTTCTTTGAAAATTTCTTTAATTATTTTATTCAAATTAACAGAATTTGGATTATATTCAAAGTGCAGAATTTATTTACAGCTTAGATGAAGATCTTGGATAGCAAACAAACGCATTCAAGATTTTTCTTTGATTCCTAATTACGTAGCAATAAATGTCATTATCATCATTAAACAACCTCAAAAGCACGAAGTTAGATCATGAGTTTCAGATTTATGTTCAAGGAATTTAGTTTAATTATTTTTAACACCTTTCTCGTGAATAATTCTTTGAGCAACATCAAACATTCAGCAACATCAAACATGAATATGATTCGCTTGAGACTTGATAGGGATGTCTTTGTTAAGAATTAGTTTTGTGAATTTTTGATGTTTTTATGAGTTTATATCCACCAGTTATTCTTATTGATGGAAGAAATTCATGAGTAATCCATTTTTAAATACCTTGGTAGCTGGAAATTTTTAATTCACAATATGTCATGGAAATCATATTCGGTGATGAAAATTACATCTTTTTTCATTACCTCTAAACCTTGTAAGGTAGGGCTTTATCTCTACGAACAAACTCATCACATACAACAGCAAATTTTTTATATACAAAATATAAGTAAGCTCTATTGTTCCCTATTTTGTGTAGAGTGTAAGGTTTCAAATGTTCAAAAGCATTTATTATTGAACTTATCGTATCTTGCATGTTAGAATTGTTACTATATTCAAATTTAACTTAATTTTTCTACACGATTATTTATTATTTTGTAATTGTTATGAACAGTTTTAGACTTACCTAATCCAGTTTCAAGAAATATTTTGTTTATGAAAACGGTATATTATTGTACATTTTGTTTGTTATGTGATAAGTGTAAAATATTTTTGTTGCTTCTTGTAATTTTTTTTTGATTTCATCATAAATTGCATCTTTTGGTTTTACATATTCCAGAATTATAGCAATATCTGATTATTAAAACCAAATATTAGACTTTTATCTAAATTTTTATCTAAAATGTGATTATTGAACACAAATAATTATTTCAGATCCAGAATTGATTCCTTTGAAACAAGAAAATTTAATGAATATGAATGGCTGAAACAGTTGTTCGAATATTAATAAATAATAATTACAAAAAGCTCAAACAGCCATTCAAGTGTTCATGCTTTCATAAAGTCATTAATATTATTTATGTATTTTTCTTCATTATTTTCCTGTTCATATATATTGTAATAAATCCAATTGGTTTATTCCAACATATGAAACACATCTCTTTCAATTTTTCATAAGACATATCTCCACCAACAAAATCATTGTAAACATGCTTTAAATTGGTGTTGTCTTGCCAAAAAATACATAAAATATTTGCATTGTCTCTTATCAAGTGTTTAGGTAATTTCGAATAGGTTTGAGCTAAATAAAATTAATACGTATTTTCGTGCTTACCTCTAGTAAAATATTTTCGTACTATAATTTGGTTTTCTAAAATAACATCATCGAATATAACTACAGAATCATTTTCACATTCATCTAAAGAGTTAATTAATTTATTTTTATTAAAAAAAAACTGATTTGTTGTTTAAATTGTTTGGGTAACTTTTCAAGACCATTTTGTAACTACATATTTGGTTTGATTCAAATTTTTTGAGCATATATATATTATTAAACCATCCTCTTTTACAAACAATATTAATCATTAAATTGGTCTTTCCATAATTATTTTGGCCGACTATTATTGCTCTAATATTGTCAGCCAATAGTTCAACGTTCTTTTGATTCCCTGATTTTCCTTCAGAAAGCAAAACACCAACACTCTAATCAATTTTATTAATTTGATATATGATATTTTTGTATGTAAATGAATAATACCGTATTTACATTAACAGATAACAGTTTTGTATTAAAGAAGAAACTTTACTATGATTTTCATCATAAAGACTGGTATGTTGCATTGATTAGATTCCATACAACACATTTAACACATAACTTAAATAATAATATAACACTAACATAACCGAATCAAATAATTAGCATTCCTAAAAGGGCAAAATTATATAGATTAGTTGAAAGACAACATCAATTCATTGAATCCATTTTTAACCAATCGAACTTTACAATCACCAGATAATGCGAGAAACGGAGTACGAGTTAAATCTAAATTCAATAATTAGTTTTATGATATGCTAGGTATTGAAAGAAACATCATTATAGAATAAGAGAAATTAATACCTAATATCGACTCATTCAAAATTATAAAGGTTTATTGCAATTTGGTTTAAGGTATGTTGGTTTATAACGATGATTCTAATCACTTGAAAACAAAATACCATTACTAGTTAAAAAAAAAAAACTATTTGGTTTTAGAGATTTTATTGTTCATAAGCCTGCTTATAATTTATTTCATAAAATTAATAATGAGCAGTTTAATCACATTGTCTAAGAAATTAGAGATGAAAATTGAAATTCGATTGACTTTGATGGCACTGATTTTGATGTGATAATGGATATGAAGCACAACTAATCACTCAAATACTTATTAACACATTTACATTGTGACGGTGCTGGAACACCGTACATTCTGCATTAATATCAGCGCACGTACACTTTCGTACGTTCTAACACGGGAATAGATGGGCGAGGGAGCTGAGGCTTATCTAGTTGGTGACCGGTTAGACGTAAGTCGTCGTGGACGTTGGTGCCGATACGAGTGCGTGGCTTGGCAGGCGAGCGCCGACTGTTGGCGTGGAGGCTCCAGAATGCCCCCACCCCTCACCACGCCTATGTCCACCCTCCCTCCAACGCGTATGGATGGCGTCTAGCAACCGTACGGCGCTACCTTCGACGTCATCAAGATTTAAATGTTACTGGACTCGAACCACAACGAAACCATCTGGTATGTTCCTCAACACCCTAGTCAACGTATTTCCCGACTATAAAAGGTGGTTTCTTTCGTCTTGGGAAAAAGACTGGATAAGGACCTCACGATGAGAACATTATAACATAGCAGAAGACATATCCTGCCATGTTTGATGAGGTCATTTTATAGGGCATGTATAGAATAACATTTTGTGATAAGTTTTTTATATTCTGTAATTTTGCAATGTTACAATATCTGGACTAAGTATGTATTGCTATGGGAGGCCATTAGTAAATGTAACTTCATGTAATTTTCATAACAAACATTGTAATTATAACTTATTTTAAAACCTGTTTGGCTATTTGTAATTTTGTAGTTGTTGTATTTTTTATATGGGCAGTTTATTACAAAAACAAACAAATAAAAAAAAATAAGCCCCGAGATAAAGGAAAAGAAAACTAATAGTTTGTTGAATAATTTATAACAATTTCGAGGGTCAATTATCTTGTATTCAAATTCATATCAGGGGATGGTTGAATTGTCGCAATATATTGCGACTGCATTATTTGTTTGCAGTCTGCTATTTAAACGCTGCTGCTTGAAGGTTTTTGGTAAGACTCATTTTGCTTAAATGAGTGGAATGGAAGGAAGGGGTGTTGAAGGTCACTGCCATGGAGTGGTGAGGTTTACTGCAGGTGTTTCCGCCCCGTGGCATGTGATTTCTGCGCCACTCTGCTTCCATCCCTCTCAGTACGTTTTGGAATAAATAGTTTTCGAGTGTTTTCATGAAAATAAACATTGTGTTAAGTGACATTGTGTTGGGGATTGTTGTGATATTGTGTATTTGTTTGCTAACCAAAATGACTTCTGCAGGTGAAGCAAGAACCAGTTGGATATACCATCTTACCAAGGAAACACTGCAGGACACTTTGAAAGAAAGCGAAAGTCGAGTTTTCCGAAGCGAACGACATCGATACGCTGCGCGCGCTGTTATGTGGGGTAGATTTGAAAGAGGGCGGCGTCACGGAAGAAAAACGTGGTGAGTCCGTTCCTTTTTTATTCAGAATTCTTAAATCTATTCCTCCTGGAATAGACAGGAAAATACCCAGAATTAAAACCGGTAGCTTAACCAACGTAGTAGAGTTTTGGTAGTATTGTCTAACGTCCTAGACTTAAGATTGTACGAGTCGACTATTATCTATTCAGCTGCATTGCTCAAAGTGCCAGAAAATTTGCAGTCTGGTTTGAGTGAAGCTATTTCAAGCAAATGGGGGTTTGAAGTAGTTTGCAGTAATTTATTACAGCAGCTTGGTACTCGAGTCGCTATTTCACATTTGTGTATGAAAATTCTTGAATAATTTCAAAGTTCTACGCAGACGATGGAAGGGTTCCTGAAAGAAATAATACGATTACTTGCGGTGGTACGTAATCCGTGTAATGAGGACTACTTAACCAAGGCCATTCTTTACAATCTCTTGCCCGGCAATCACCTTTTATTTTCGTTTGCGAAAAAGCAGCAACATCTGAAATAATTGATGCATAATTTGTCAGGTTGAGCTAACCATAGGGGATTGTAATAGCAGGTGAGAAGTAGTGGTGACAAAGTCAAAACCGCAATGTAAATACTGTTCACCTAGCGAAAAGTGATTCTTCAAAGACAGCTCGGTAAAAAGAAGGTGACGGGTTTTGTGCAAATTAGGGCTAGAGAACACGTTGGAAAAGATAAGAAGAATTAAAAAATTTAAGAAAACCGGCAGATGCCTACATAACAATATAAAATATATTATTTCACAAATTAACTTTTTTATAAATTATTTTTATACTACAAAAAAATTTCAGGCCTCAGCTTCATCAGAGATGAAAATGAAGATGGAGGATTCGCATCCATCTTCTCCCCTGAGACCTCATGATTTTTGTAGTATAAGTATTCATTTCTGTATTAATACACGGATACAAGTAAATTAAAACAATATATTTTTTATTGTTATGCAGGTATCTGTATGTTTTCTTCTAGAGTGAACGAGTATATGGGTTTTCTCAGAGTGCTCCCACACTTTTACATTCCAAATATATGTCAGGATGCCTTCTGTGAGCAGAAGCTGGGCTCTTTGCTGTAAAAATAATGGATTTTATTTACAAAAATGGCAGTTGTCGTTCTGAAACCATCGATTTGGAAGGGCTCTCTCATCATGAAACGAAGATGTATTGTGAATACGAAGGCCTGCCTTTAACCTCAACGAACATGGAGCCGCAAACTGCATCAATGTCACTTGATTGTACAACACAACCTTGTCAGTGCTCTGCTATAAGGGGCCTTCTTAAATAATATGTTTAATCGAATATGTAAATTACAATTGCTTTTTCCTGCCAAGTATGAAATCTAATATGATAAACCAACTTATCGAAGACGTGGAAAAATATGCAGGTGTAAAATATAATATGTGGCTGGACTGTAGATATACGAAATCAGAGCCCCACGACGAATATTGTACTATAGCCTTCAATACCTCGAATGTATCTGTGTGTATAATGTAGACACAAAAGAAAGCACTGTTGATGATAGTATACACAAGTTATGCCAAGAAGAAGAAGAAATGGATTCCAAGGGTTCTGGTTGGACCATGGCTTCAGTAAATCATGTACAGCTGAGAACAAGTGCGGTCAATCCACTTGGAAAATACGCACTTTCTGATTTCCTTTTACTTGATTACAGATAATTACAACATAAACCAAACCAGCAAACCACTACATGAATGCAAAGCCTGGACTGTGTGAGAGGTCAGTAGTGGAGCGTGAAATGTCAGTAGTGGAGCGTGAAATGTCAATTGCGGAGCGTGAGGGGTCATTTGCGGAGCATGAGGGGTCATATGCGGAGCATGAGGGGTCATTTTCGAAGCAAGATGGGTCATTTGCGGAGCAGGATGGGTCATATGCGGATGAGTTCAAGCTGAGTAAAGAACTTGTCTTGAAGAAACGGTTGAAAATGTAATTTCATGGTGATGTGATCAAGGAACTAGATAAAATGCCTGGTTGAATGGATGCATAAAAAAATGCTTAAATCCCACTAATGAAATATATTAGTAAGTTCATATAAAGAGCAGTAGATAGGCCAAGTAGATACACAAGTTGCTACTGTGGAAAGAACTTAAGTTTTTTCATTAATATAATGCAAGCCAATGCATGTACGAAGTCTATTATAGACCTTACCTCTATGGCTGTACTTTCTCCCACAACTGGCAAGTGTTGCTACTGTGGAAAGATCTTCAGCAAAAGCTGCCATGCTTGGTCACATAAGAGAACCGCCTGTAAGAAGAGTCATTTTCGCGCAAGGAAGCATTACGACATTGGTACCATGCAGTTTATGCAAGGCGATACATTGAAGGAAGACATCGAGATCAGCAAGTGATGTACACTTGCAAGACTTTCGCGTGAAGTCAACGAAATTGAAAAATAAACGGTCGTTGGCACTGATGATGACCATGCGTCTCATACAAAGAAGAGTAAACTTAATATTGAGGATGAAACACGGGGTGAAGACAATCATGAAGACAGCATTAATGATAATGACTATGAAGAGAGGGTTGTTGAAGTATTTGATGAGACGGTTGATGATTCGCTCGACATACCCACACATATCTCCAACTAGTTTCCTTCGACAAGTGGCGTGAAGTAGGCAGAATGCGCCAAGAACGCTCGTTAATTTGCTGCAATGAGCGAAATGGAGAAGGCAGAAGATGCTTAGAATACCGACTACATTTTACCGATGACCCGAATGAACTTGTAGACAGATTCAGACATTTGATCGCTTTGGAACCAGATGGAGTATTCTTGCACATTAACGAGATATATTCTATCATCAGTGAACTGGAGGATCGGTGTTATGTCAGAGGAGACTGTTGGCTACTATCCATGATCTGCGAACATCTGAGAAGTGTAAGGTTCTAATATGTGAAATAATTGGAAAGATAGAATTTATTTAATAAGTAAATAAATTAAATTTACGTATACATAATAATGTGAGTTTAATTTCTCATTCAGTCCATTATGATTCTCTAAAAGACTTATTAGTTCAGTGGTGTGTAAAATCGATTGCGAGGGTATGTTTTAGATAAAATGTATACGAGTGTGTGCAGGAGGAGGGCCATGTAGGATATGAAGTATTAAGCCTTACTCGGGTCGATTAAAATCGGTTGAGTTCTATAATGAGAACGAATGAAATGGGGAATATTTTTGAGGAATGTTTCGCAACTGGTTGGTTGGCCTGATCATTCGTATTAGGCGACTTCTTCGATATTGGTTATCACAGACCATTGGTATGACTGGGTGGTATGGTGGGTTGCTCTTGACCACTGTTCTAGCCATTTTTTAGGAATTGGTCTTGGCAAGAGCCAGTCTTGGGTAGAGTTACATCTCTTCAGGAACCGGTTGGAGTTTCGTTTAGAGAAAGAGAGAGGGGTGGATAATTGTGTGGTTGGTTTATGGTGAGGGTGGATGGCGAGGGGACGAGCTATGGCGAGTTAGTTATTGCGTTTGGGGAGGGGCGTGGTCGGTTGAATGGATAGTGACACATGTAAATGTTGATGGTGGCTGAGTTATACTAAGTAAACGGCGATGGAAGTGGAGCGACTATTGGTATGTTGGTGTTTAGGGTGGTGGGTAGGGGATATATGTGCTACATAAGGTCAATTCACTTTGGGCGTCGTAAGATTGATCGGCTGTACAGCCAATGAAATATAGATGTAGTGGGTTCAGACGTCTGCTGATTGTTGTACGAGGGAGTGGCTGTGCTCTGATATCTTTACGAGAATCGAACTTTTAGGGTCACACACATCCAACATGGTTTTTTGTATTAGGTATGTAATTTTTTTACTCGGTGGTTTTTTACGTTTTTGTAATTTTTCGCGATTTTTTCTTGATTTTCCGATTAGAAGCACATTTGGATTAAGTTAATGCTCGCCAACATTCAAGATGGTGGTCGGAGTCAGTAATGGATTATGTTCGTAAATTTTTACAAATTTGACTTCGACTTTTTAAAATTTTTTCTCTATTTTTAGAATTCAAGCCCAATGCGTCAAAGTTAAGGTCGCCAATATTCAACATAGATATCGGAGTTAGTAACGCAATATGTTCGTCAATTTTTACAAATGCTTCTTCGATTTGTTTTAAATTTTTTCAATTTTATGATTTGGAGGTCATTGGGGATAAGGTCAAGGCTATATGCATCCAACATGAGTGTCGGAGTCAGTGATGTAATATGTTCCTAAACTTTTATTAGTTTATTTCTATTTTTTAGAATTTTTTCTCGATTTTTAGAATTCAAGGTCATTGGGGTCAAGTTCAAGGCCACCGGCATCCAGTATGGCGTCGGAGTCAGTGATGTGATATGTTCCTAAACTTTTATTTGTTTCTTTGGATTTTTTTTTACCATTTTTCTTAATTTTTGTTTTCAAGGTTATTGGGGTCAAGGTTACCAACATCCAACATGAGGTCTGAGTATGTGATGTAATATGTTCCTAAACTTTTATTTGTTTCTTTCGTTTTTTTATAATTTTTTCTAGGTTTTTCGAGTTTATAATCATTGAGGTCAGGGTTAAGGTCACCAACATCCAACATGGATGTCGGAGCCAGTGTTGTAATATGTTCCTAAACTTGTATAAGTGTCTTTCGATTTATTCCAATTTCTTATAGGATTTACGAGTTCCATGTTATAGGGGTCAATGAATGTCATGGTCACCAGCATAAAGTATGTGTGTCTAAGTCAGTGAATTTAATATGTCCCTACATTTTTATTACTTTCTTTCATTTTTTTTGCAATTTTTTCTCTTTTTTGTTTTCATTGTCCTTGAGGTCAAAATCAAGGCCACTGGCATCCGACATGGGTGTCTGAGTCAGTGATATAATATGTTCCTACACTTCTGTTAGTGCCTTTGGGTTTTTAAAAATAGTTTTTCTCAATTTTTTATTAGTGTGGAGTGCGAGGGTGGCGGATAAAAGGGGCGTGTGTTATGGAGGTGGGACGAGTGTAAGTTTAATGCTATATGTTCCTAGATTTTTTAGAACGGGTGGGTNGTAACATTATGTGTTCTTCGATTTTTAGAATAAATTTTTTGATTTTTTGCAATTTTTTTCGATAATTTAACGATTAGAGAAGGCGGGGAGGGGGTGAGGAGAGGGTGGTGGGACGAGTGTAAGGTTAACTTTGTATGTTCCTCAATTTTTTAAAATTATTTTAGAACTTTTTTATATTGTTTGCGATTGTTCTCGTTATTTATGATTGTGGTGGTGGGAGTGGGGAGGGGGTGACGCGAGGTTTTGGATGGGGTGAGTGTGAGGTTAATGTTGTATGTTTCCCGATTATTAAAATTTTGTAAAATATTTTTAAAATTTTTTGCAATTTTTTTTAAATGTATGATTGGGGTTTTGGTGGAGGGAAGGAGGGGTTGAGATGAGGGTTGGTGGGGTGAGTGAAAGGGTATGATTATATATTCCTCAATATTTATAACTAAAAAAAATCGCAATTTTTAATTAAAGGTCAAAGTCAAGGTCATAGGGCAAGGTCAAGGTCACCAAGATCCAATATAGTGGTTGGGTGCCATAATAACATGGCCGTCACAGGTCGCACCGACAACCGTAGTGGCTGGTGACTCCAAGCTCCGATGCATGATGCCTGCACCAGAAGCAACATTTTGCTACCACCAAGGTTTATCTTTATTAGAAAAGGACATTAAATTAATTCGTAGGATAAAGAAAATTAAGATACAATTAGAAAATACTGAGCAATTGAAAATCCGCCAATGTAACTGAGTATAAAATACTTACAGAAACATTACCTTTACAGAAGTGTAGATGCTAAACTGCTACGTACAAGGTTAAAAATTTTGGGTAAGCATGCACATTTGGTTCGGGTGTTCAATTCTCGATTGGAAAGTAAAATATATTAAATATTAATTTTTATTCATGACTCACAGGACTCTACACTCGGAGAACGATGGCTCCTGTTTAATTATAAGCAATTAGATGTACAGATATATATATATCCTATATTTTATATTGCAGCAGTTTCACTTGCCCTGAAGGGATTAATTCGTTACGTATATTGGAACTTTTTTATATTTTTATGCGATAATTTTTATTAACTTAAAAGTGATCTTTGCTTCTTTTTTGACAAAAATGTTTTATTTTCTTTCTTGTTTTATTAAGTTTATATGTATATAATTTTTACAAACCTACAGAGTAAATTTTGTATCTGTTTTACAAATTATTCTTTGCAAAGTAGTTGATAAATATTTTCTTGTAACACTACGAGCAATATATTATCTCTTTAAAATGCATTTTTTTAGGATACGCACAAAACTGTTTATGCATCTCCATGTNCACTACGAGCAATATATTATCTCTTTAAAATGCATTTTTTTAGGATACGCACAAAACTGTTTATGCATCTCCATGTTTACAATAAACTTGAAGTCTACATACAGTACTTGTTTGTTAAAATTCAAAATGAGTTTTACACATTTCACATTACCATGTCCTTAAATTTTTCTAATTTATTTTCAGTGGTATGGAAATAACTTTCGCAGCTAGTATCCAAACAATTGGTAGTGAAGAAAACAATCACAGTGTACGTTAGCGTTTCTCGTGATTCAGTTTTTCGGCAAAAAAAATCAGTGCAAAATGTAAAGANCACTACGAGCAATATATTATCTCTTTAAAATGCATTTTTTTAGGATACGCACAAAACTGTTTATGCATCTCCATGATTACAATAAACTTGAAGTCTACATACAGTACTTGTTTGTTAAAATTCAAAATGAGTTTTACACATTTCACATTACCATGTCCTTAAATTTTTCTAATTTATTTTCAGTGGTATGGAAATAACTTTCGCAGCTAGTATCCAAACAATTGGTAGTGAAAAAAACAATCACAGTGTACGTTAGCGTTTCTCGTGATTCAGTTTTTCGGCAAAAAAAATCAGTGCAAAATGTAAAGATTAAGGTGGCCACCTGGCGGAAGGTAATTTGCGANATTAAGGTGGCCACCTGGCGGAAGGTAATTTGCGAGTTTGTGGCCACATTTGGCCGTGGGAGAGTTAAGAGTGCGTGGAACTAAGTCAAATTTAAAGAGGTTAATGGTATTTTAAAATTTTTTGGATGCCAACACAGAAAAACCAATAAAAAGTAGTTTTATGTAATTTTTTTTGATAAATTTGTAAACAAGTATTGTACCAGAGTGGGAAGTTTCTGCTGAGTGGTTTCTCACGACGTACATTTTTATATGCATGATATTGTGAAAAATAAAATTACCAATTTGACAACGTAGTTGCTAGTGAAGTTGGCACAAACATTAACTTATAATATTTCTTCTTTTCAGTTTTTTTTTCAATTTTGCTTTCATAAATTTTTTTAGTTAATTTATGTCCCAAAATGTAACCTAGACTCGTGCATCTACGCGCAAGACACTTAACTGATGTACAGAATCCCAGTCGGAAACGTGCCTTTACGAGACTTTAAGTGGCGAACGTACCATTTTATGACGTAAATGTAAAGGCGTATTGCGTGTATCTGCACAATTTATATTCTGATCCGGAATGCTTGTACATATAACTGATAGCAAAATACCCCTTTTGGCCTTTTTCACTTTCGTTTCATCGTCCTGCTTGGATCTGCACGACTATTTTTTTTATCTCCTAAACGTACAATGCTGAAAATTATTTGAATTTTGGTATGACAATAAGAAGTATGATGATGGTCTTTATTGTGGAAGCAAGAAGTCAACACCAGTAACGTCAGTCGACTTTGTTCTTGTGTGTAATGTTGCTGTTCGCTGCTGGCACTCCGTAGTTTTCTGCTGAAACGTCTGTACACCTTTTAGCGACCTAAACAGGTGGGCCCCTCAACAGAGTATTGCATCGTTTACAGTCCAACAACCGAAATTCTTCCCATTTGTTTCTTTGAATAAGCTAGGTAAGTCATTTATAAGTATCTGGAAAACAAAAATAATATCATGAAGGGATAGTGCAAGTTTACTAATCCCCCCCCTAAACACCATGACACAAGGAAACCCCCTATTCACCTTCCCAGCCACACATGTGGTAAACACTTAACCTTCCTTCTTTTTATAGGAGCGTGCGCAAAACCGCATGCACCACAGACCGATGGAAAAATATTATTAATAAGAAACTCAAATGAAAATTCACAAAACGAGTATTCAATTTAATAATACTAGTAGTTAACTAATACATTAAAACCACATCTATATGTTTAGGAAATAAAATCTTGTTTTCAATATTTGGGTTAAGATATATTTTATTTTCATGGTAAGAACTGATAAAAAACCTTATTTCTTAAAAATATATCAAAATATATACAGCGCCAAACAATAACTGAAAATCATTTAATTAATAAAAGGAATACTTTTTAAACTAAGCAAGGTCAGATAAGATAATAGGTTTGCACCTGAGTACTGTTACTTATAAACTAACATCCAAGCTATCTATTTTTACAATATTATTTTACAAAATGTCCACAAAGCCACGTAATGTTTCCAATTGTCATCATCACTGTATTTATATTGCACACTTCTCAGTAATTTTGCAAAGAAATGAGACCTCAGTTCTGGAAGAAAATCATCCACACTGCCATTGTAGGGTTGAATTAGAAAATGTCCCCTGCCCTTTCAGGTTCAGCAAAAGCAGCATTTTCTAAAACAAAGCAGTTTCTAGCGAAACTCGTGCTGCAGGAAGAGAATTGGTACTTAAACTCTATAGTGGCTGTGAAAATGAATTTCTTCCAGAGTTGAGGAATCACACTTCTGTAAAATCACTGAGCAAAATTAATTTTTAATTTAGCTTCTTTTCCTTGAACCTGAGATGCTATAAAATATAACTGTTTTCAAACACATCGTCATGTTCAGAAATGGATAGGAAACGAATTATCGACCACAGATGAGCTGAAAGTCATTCCGAACGCACCAGTTCCTAATTCACTTAGATAAAATACCTGCGCTTTCAGTATTCTATATCCTACATATATTAAAGGTTGCTTGAAGAGAAGATTTATTTGTGGGACATTTGTGCTAAAGTGTTCAGTGATCTGCAAACATTGTGGCGTATTGTTTTGCTTTGAATATGACACTGGTCTCATGTTGATCTTATCGATATGTAGTTGGAAGAATTTTACTTTTTACTAAAATTATAACAACCCNGTAGGCATCACTGGATAGAGAATGAAGGGAGATGTTGGTACAAGTAACGTATCTGTGTCGTTTACATTTTTATGATGGGCCGTTCCTGCTCGTCTTTTATTTTCTTTTATTTTCGCCCTCTTAAACACTTACTAATCAGCATTATGCATGAGTTCTGTCTCCCCATTCCTGGCATGGCGAACCGACTCAGCATGTCTATCGTCACGAGTTTCCCCACGGTGCGTCATTGTTTCGTCATAATTCTACGAGTTTAGCCCTAGCTGAACGAAAGAGAAAGAAAATATAGGCCTTAAATGATGGCTCGGAAATCCGAAACCTCATTTAGCAGTCTAATACACACTCCTAATTCCAATTTTGTTTGTAGTACGTATAGACACAGTGAATGGCACGCACCTACAACTTGTTCCTTTCTCTGTCTCCACAAGTTAGCCTGCTAACAGGCTCTTCTCTCAGGCCGGCAACAAAATAAACTATATTATATTGGAACTCTTCAAACTAAAGATTCTGTGTGGTAATTTGTAAGTTCTTATTTAATTGTTTCCCCTAACGTCGTAGAGGTTGTACTATCGACCTTCGAGCTTTTGTAGTTCAGCACACAGGGACTGCTTGACTTGTAATACGAGAGAATACGTGCAAAACCAGACAAAAATAATGCACCTGATATTTCGGAACACTGCCGAGGAGTATAAAGGAATACCCCAACTTTGAAGGTCTATAATATCAAAACCAAACAACCTACAACCTTGATTGACCAATCAAATTAATTGTGAAGTTTGTTTACCATACATTCATAAATGTTCAATGTGACCACCATGAGCGGCCCGAACGACATCTACGCGATAATCAAACTCGTTCCACACTTATCAGCATGTTCGGTGTTACGGTATGGGTGGGGTTATGATGCTTCTAATATATACTTTCAGCATACAAAATTTGGTGTAAATCGGTTGAATGGTTTCCGAGATATGACATATCACCCCAAATTTTAAAATGTCCGACATTTTGAAAGTAAGTGTTTGGCGTGGTCTAAAACTGTAAACGTCAGGTGTCCTTACTAAGAATCATATGTATACCAAGTTTGGTGGAATTCGGTTAGCTCGTTCAAAAATAGAAAAGGGGGACACACACACGCAGAGACAAACACATATACACTGAAGAGCCAAAAAACTTGTATAGGTGTGCGTATGCAAATAACACATTTATAGAACCAATCAGAGTAACACGATGCGGTCGGCAGCGCCTATATAAGACACCAAGTGTCTGTCAAAGTTGCTAGATCGGTTACTGCTGCTACAATAGCAGGTTATCAAGATTTAAGTGAATTTGAACGTGGTGTTAAAGTTGGCGCACGAGAGATGTGACATAGCATCTCCGAGGTAGCGATAACATTTGGATTTTCGCGTACGACTATTTCACGAGTGTACCGTGAATATCGGGAATCCGGTAAAACATCAAATCTTCGACATCGCTGCAGTCGGAAAAAGATCGTGAACGAACGGGACAAACGACGACTGACGAGAATCATTAAACGTGACAGACGTGTAACCCTTTCTCAAACTGGCGCAGATTTCAATGCCTCCTGCATACCTTCAGACATTAGTCGAGTCCATGGCACGTCGTCTTGCGGCACTTCTNCAGATTTCAATGCCTCCTGCATACCTTCAGACATTAGTCGAGTCCATGGCACGTCGTCTTGCGGCACTTCTGCGTTCTCGCTGGGGCCCTAGACGATATTAGACAAGTGTACCAGTTTTTTTGGCTCTTCAGTGTACACACATACACACAGAAATAGGAAAAGAATAAAATAAGCCTTTCTTTCCTTCTGAAAGTAGGCTTAAAATAAAATATACTGATTTTAGTCTACTTTGCATGATCCAAAAGTTGGCTCAAGAATTGTCATAACAACTGCCAAAATCACAAGTTCAAACAATAATGTTCCTTTACAATTTTTTTGTNAGTTGGCTCAAGAATTGTCATAACAACTGCCAAAATCACAAGTTCAAACAATAATGTTCCTTTACAATTTTTTTGCTTTTAAAAAATGTGTTCTTTTAACAAGAAAAAAAGGCACTTTGCCTGAATTTATTGCATTGTATTTGCTTTAAAACTTTGTCAAAATTAGTGTACCAATAAATTAAATCATNAGTTGGCTCAAGAATTGTCATAACAACTGCCAAAATCACAAGTTCAAACAATAATGTTCCTTTACAATTTTTTTGTTTTTAAAAAATGTGTTCTTTTAACAAGAAAAAAATGCACTTTGCCTGAATTTATTGCATTGTATTTGCTTTAAAACTTTGTCAAAATTAGTGTACCAATAAATTAAATCATNGCACTTTGCCTGAATTTATTGCATTGTATTTGCTTTAAAACTTTGTCAAAATTAGTGTACCAATAAATTAAATCATTTATTTATGTAGGGGCCGTTGTGGTGTGGTGGTCAGACTACTCGCCTACGCCGGTCCCGGATTTTCGTATGTGGGAATCGTGCCGGACGATGCCACTGGTCGGTAGGTCTTCTCGGGATCTTCCATTCCCCCGTCCTTGCATTCCGGCGCTGCTTCATACTTACCTCACTTCATCCTCATCTGCTCTCAAGACCTCGATATTAATAGACGCCCAAATCTGTTCACTCCACTCCACATTTATTTATGTAAGAACTGTGCTGTGTAGACGTCATGTGGTTTTTGACAGTTCTGTAGGAAGGAAAGCAGTCAAAATATAAAACTTTGATTGGTTACTGATCATCTGGTATGCTCGCCCTGCCCTATATTCACTCTACGTTACTAATACCAACTTAGCTGTCGATTATGTACTGCTCTCCGCCCGCGACCATTCTCGATACATCGCTCGTGTATAATCGAGCAGAAGCGGGGACCTTGAGGACAGAATACAGGTGTATGGAAATGGGTGTATATAAAACGAAGCGAAAGACTTTTGTAAAATATACATATATTCTAATGCTCAAAATTATTTTTGCAAACCTTTTAAATATGTACTTCTACAGTAATAGCAATTGCATTGCCACAAAAATGTACTATCTTTAAAAAGGGGAAAATGACTGAACTGCCGACAGCACCTTTCAATTTCAGGCAAAAAATTTCACTTTTGAGGTTACAATTTATCTGGAAGGTCCCGTTGTATGTTACATGAGTTTCGAATTTTTAACGATACTTTCATAACTGCGAATGCTTAGGTAAACTATTTTTTTTATTAACACTGCACAATAAAGAAATCAAGTATTTAGACAGCATACAAAGCCGTAACTCAGGAAGTTATACATTGTCATTTTACTTACCTTCACATCGAAATCGTTGTTAGGTCTTCTCTTTGTGCTTTGTTTAACACAAATAGAATGCATTGTCTCAAATCTAAGGAAAAATATAACGAAATTGTAGGATAAAAAACTAAATTAATCCAACTAAAATGACTGTAGTGGGAGAAACCTCTTTAAAGTAAGACGCGGCTGGTTGGATACTTCACTTACTACCAGAAAAACTGATCGAATAAAAGGAGGGGGAAGAAGAATTTTCAGACATATGACAGATCTGAGGAACAGAAGAAGCAAGCCAACTCGTACGAGAAAATTTGGCAAATTGAAATTCTTGCCTCTGTGAAAAAAAAAAAAAAACNCAGAAGAAGCAAGCCAACTCGTACGAGAAAATTTGGCAAATTGAAATTCTTGCCTCTGTGAAAAAAAAAAAAAAAACATCTTTGGGGTTTCGGCGTGTGAACTACGCACTGGCCCTTGCAACGATACATCGGTATATATCGTGCTGGTCGCGAATACTGTTCCCTTTCCTCCGTATCGACCCGGGCCGCTTCTGAGCATACTAACATTATGCACGCGCGCATTNTCGCGAATACTGTTCCCTTTCCTCCGTATCGACCCGGGCCGCTTCTGAGCATACTAACATTATGCACGCGCGCATTGAGTCATCAGCCGAATGTTTCCACGGCCTGTTTTATGTTCGGCTTTCTGTCCTGTCCCACTTCCACTCCCCTCAACACCCAACATGCTTCCGTCTCCCTTCCACCCTTTCTCACCATTTGCTCGCAACACCCTCCCTACATCCCTTTCTCACTATTCTACACCCCACCTTCCGCACGCTCCCTCCTAAAAACCATCACGGACCAAATTACAGGCAAGCTTCAATCAGCCTTCCCTTGCCTACATGTTGCTATGGGAACCACACATAATGATCTTCGACCAGTTCTCGCCCACCTACCCCCACCCCCTCTCTCCCCTGCCAGCGTCCACGCCACTTCTCAGTCGCGCAGGGGGGTGAGGCTATTTCCTCCCCTCGAGTGGTCAAACTGCCGGCCGGCGGAGTGTACGCGTCACGAGCGATCCTCCCTCCGCGCGCACTTGTCGCCGCGGAGCGAGCATAACAAAGGAAGCCGCGCCGCTCGTGGCTGGCTGCTGCAGCGTTTCGCCACTTCGCCTGGCGACGAGCTGCAGTTGGCTCCTGCCCACCTCCGCACTCGCTCAAACACACGTTTTTAACTCATTATGAAACAGTTCTTACATACTTCATTCTCGGTTAATTCCAACTTTTTGAATCAAAGTTCTGAAAAACCACTCCATGTCAGACGTGTTCGGTGGTTTCCCAAATGTGTCATGTACCACAAGCGTTTTGTACTTATGCTAACATCAAAGTACCTTATTTTTGGTTAAATTAAAATTTTACTTAGCCTATATTCTATCTGTAAATGATTGCATTTAATTTATAATTAATACGAAAAAAAAAACAGTGAGAAAATATGTGTGTTGGCAATGCCTTGAAATAAATAGTTCTTTTGCAAAATATCATCACACCAACAACGCACGAATGCGGTACGTTGTCCCTTTGGTATAATTTTCACGTGAGGCGGAGGAATATGCTGGAAGTATAACTTTAGCAGGCTTCAGAATGGTTGGAAGTAATCGTGAATTGACTATACACTCCCATATATGGAGGGTATACTTCTGTACGTCGAGGGAATTTCCAGGATTATTAAGGATACGAAGGATTACCTCTACATGTTAAATGCACACTGTGACGTGGCGCGAGGGGTTAAGGGCGTTGGCTACGAAAATTTACTTATTTTATATGTGCACCACATACTGTTCAACTTTTAGTTATTATAAGTAACTACTCTATATAAATAAATACATGCCAAAATAAAAATTTTAATGTTTTAGAAATACACAAATAATGAAAACTTACTTACGTATAGTAATGGAAGATAATTCACACTGAAAGAAGACGCCAAAAAGCTACTTCAAGACGTCTATAAAGTCGTAGAATGAAGTGTTTCTGCAATTTAAAAAAGAATTGTTGGAAATAAGGACATTTTCGCATATTTTTTATTTGTGGCTACCTCTGAATGTTTGTAAAATAACTTTTACTAAGCATACCTGAACATATATTAAAGACAATACTTTTTAGTTGCCCTTGTTGAATTTTCTGCAAATAGTTAGGTTTATTTTATTTGTACATTAAAAATAGCTCAAAATATCGACTATGACATGTAATTTTTCGTACATCATGCAATATAAAAAAAAATGTTATTTGAGGAAAAAGTAGTTACATGCAATGTCTACAAACTGAAGAGCATGCAGTAGAAATATAAAATAAATATCTTCGTGGCCAAAGCCCTCGAAGGTTGGGGCTGGATGTGGATGATAGACTGAATGTCTAAGGGAAGGACGTAAAGAGGGCACCGGGCTCGCTCTCTCACCCTAGCATGAACACACTTACCCCCGAACTGTCGATATGTGACCGCCGCCCTGGGGAGACAGTCGCCGACTGACCACTGCCTCCCACCACGGTGTCCGCCACACATCGCGTTCACGTCTTGCTTTCTCCTATATGCTAGATTCCTATTGGCTCTCCCTTGTGGCTTGGGCGGTGTTAACTAACGTCAGTTCGTACCGCATTGTACAATGAAATTACAGTTCGACACAGATATCTGAACAATCAAATTGAAAACTTGAGGACGTTTTATTGACACCCTCCTGAGGAACACCCAAATGTCCCGAGAAATCCCTAGTCAGGTATTCTACCCTTTTGAAAAAAAAAAAATGTGCAATTTTGAGTTTTTGCAGAATTTCATTAAAAAAAATCGCAAAAAACAAACTACAAAACCTACAGAACTAAGTTTTAAAAAATGTGTTGGTAATAAAATTATTTTTCACTATATACCAAAGTTGCACACTAATACTTTTTATAATGTTCATGTGCCTTCGAAATGAACTATTTAATTCTGGAGGGATAAAGTTAACATTAATTCGTTTGTTTGCATATAAACAGTACTTTATATCAAAAAATATTTCAAAAAAAAATTGCAGAACATTAAAATCCCTATCGGAACCATGTATGAGACAAGCAATATACCATAAATTAGCCCTATGATGGAATGCGTTATTATGTACAGCGCATCATTTGGTGGGCAAGGAATTAACAAAAACCACACTGTGATTCAATCGTGACCCAGACATTTAGAAAAACAGACGCAGCCTTCGTTGGCAGAATTGCAGAAGTAGGCAATCTTATTAGATGCTTATCGAACGATACACTCATTTGATATATACCTACGGATTTGTGTTGGTCAAATGAATAAAGTTGTCTTATTTTCGCCACGCTCTTTGCGCTGGGCTTCGACCACTATAATCGTCATCAGAATAAGAATCAGCTGCAACTGGCGTGTCTTCATGGACCTCATTCATATCTTCATCCTCGTCATCGATTATACCAACACGATTCGTACATATACACTCCTCGCCGAACGCGCACATCGTTGAGCAAATTATACGTCTTCTGTGGCATTGGTTGTTCCGTTCACAGCCTGTTTTACAACTGCATGTGAGTAAACGCACGAGTTCTAGAGGTGCCGGTTCCTGTACTATTGTAACTGGACGAAGATATCCGTGATGAAACTTCCATCACCAGTCAGTTGGTGTCCGATAAACACCCTATTATTGTTGAACTTTATAAAAAAAACTCGCAGGCAGTGTTGTTGAGCTGCAGAAGAAGTAGCTTGCAGAGACCGTCTTGCTGCAGGTTTTATGTACAGACGGTGGCATAGAGCATCTATTGAATCGTCGGGCTTATCTCCATACATGACGGGAATGAAAACTGCGCCAGCTTCAACCATTTCCTGTGCTGATGCAGTAGGGTCATTAAATACTGCAACCCTCTTTTGCAGATCACTACTTTGTTGCAATTTCTGTAAAGGCAGTTTTCTTACCTTTGCGATACATGACAAAAGATGTATCGCAGCCAGTGACTGTATGCAGGAAGAGTAAACTGTCATCTTTCTTAAACCATTTTGTAAAGATTTACCCCTGTAGATTTTCGCATCATGTTCTTTTGTTCCTGGAACAAGCATTTTAATGTTACAACAATCGGGCGCAAGGACAGCCACCATAACAAGAAGATAAGTATCTTCTCCGACAGTAACAATGTCACCTCCAGGTCATTACATATTCAGTACAGTTGGTACTATAAATCTCTCAGCATATGCATTAGCTTGCAAAACTTGAGAGCCTGAAAAGCTTAGGTGGCTGGTGAGCAAACTGATTAACCTGGTTTTATTCACTGCACTTCTAAGGAATTCATTTTGGTAAGAACACGCCTGAATTTTTTTTCCTCTTCAAATTCATTCGGTAGTGCTTTAGCATCCCGTCTCATGTGCTCTTCACCCTTTGTAGATGGTGACTGCTATATCCATTAAACGCAACATAAGTTGATGGGTAGTAACTGTTCATATATGCCATATGTTGGTCACATAAATCACGATATTTTTTTGGTGGACTCCAAACAGCTCTGAGAAGTAGATGTCCCCTAGCGATAACAAAAGTAGATGTTACTGAAAGGACTAAGTTTTTCTAAACAGAACTGCAAAGAAAACACTAAGTTCACTAGCTTGAGTGCTGTGAAAATCTGTAAACTCCGGCAATAATCGAAATGGCAGAAATACTGAAACACGATTTATACTTTTCCATTTCTTTAATTTGGTAGAAAGTATGCAGTAAATCTGCTATAGGCTGTTCACGGTAAAGTGAGCACTTATGAGGCCCTTGCTACTTTTCCATTCAGCCTTTTTTATTCTTTAACCATCTCTTTAAAATAAATATTGTCATGTAAGTATTAAACTAAGTGTTTTTATTCCATCGCACTCGTAAGTTAACGTCTAAGGCTAAAATATAATACATTTTTTGACAGTTATTCCAAATGAGAGGGCTTTTAAAAGTACTCATTTTACCGTGAATAGCCTATAACGAAGGCTGTCTCTGTTTATCTAAACGTCCGGGTCACAATTCAGTCACATTGTTACATGTGTTAAGTCCTTTGTTTCCCAAATAATTGCAACGCGGTTCTAATTTTTGGTAAATCGTCTGTAAATCGTCTATATGACCTTGATATGATTTTTAATGTTACACAACTTTTACCTGGAACATTTTTTGTTATAAAGCACCATTTTAATGCATACCAACGAATTAATGTAAACTTTATCCCTNCGCGGTTCTAATTTTTGGTAAATCGTCTGTCTTATATATGACCTTGATATGATTTTTAATGTTACAAAACTTTTACCTGGAACATTTTTTGTTATAAAGCACCATTTTAATGCATACCAACGAATTAATGTAAACTTTATCCCTCCAAAATTTAAGAGTTTATTTTTAAAGCACATGAACACCATATAAATTATAAATGTCTAATGTATTTGGTATAGCGTAAAAATTAATTTTATCGCAACCTTAATTTTTAAAAATTAGCTCTTTAGGTTTAATAGTTTAGGTGATGACATTTTTTTAAATGCAATTCAACAAAACCCAAAATGACAGATTTATTCCTCAAAATGGTGGAAAACCCGAGTCGGGACTCTTTGGGACTTTTTGGAGGTTGCTCAGGAAGGTGTCTAGAATACATCCTCAAGTTTTCCGCTTGATTTTTAAACGTCTGGGTTAGAATGAAGTTGGCATAATTGACTAGCATACCCACTGTGCCAGTCTAACCCAGTTATTCCGTGAGAAAATGCAGAATCGTACATTTGTGACTGTTGCATTATGTTTCCAGTAGTTTATGATCTTTATTTTAATAACATCCACTGGCCGCATTTCTGCCTCACCTGGTGCCACTCTTCATGTCACAATCGTAATTCAGAGTACAATACTGCGTACATAACGCACATTAATGTTATTTTTGACTGGCACTGTACATTTTGATGCTCAATTACCAATGATCTCCCCTGTGATTAGTGACTCGTAAACGATTTTAGATTAATAGGCTAATGGTTCATATTACTTTACCCTCAATTACCAATGATCTCCCCTGTGATTAGTGACTCATAAACCGTTTTATACAAAAAAATGGTTCATAATACTATAACCGAACACAAAGACTACAGCTCGTTGGCTAAGATAGCGAAACAAGAGCTATATCAGGTTATGCACTGGACAAATTAAACATTTTCTTATTTGCAACATCTGAAAATATAAATTAAGCTAGGGCCGGAAGGATTAAAACTACCTACTGAGCGTTACGTCAGACTTCTCCGGGATGCTACCTCAGACACGCATCGCGTTTTACGAACATTATTTCTAAGTCCTTCAGCATGGCCATAAACGACACTTTCTTCTTCCTTTCCCAGCACACACAATTACTGCGCAATGTGTTCGACCCCCTTCGAAAAATAAAAAACGATGGATGTAGTTAGGTAACTTTGCACTCTGAACGATGGCGCCACAAGCTAAAGGGAGCGATTGCACAGCTATTTTGTGCCACACAGGAATTTATCCCCAAAGACACGGAGAAAATGTGTTGCGGCTTGGTTGTTATTATGACGTTCTTTGTATTCAGTGCTTTAGACGAAGATTCCTGTTTAGAAAGAGAGAGAGAATGAGAGAGAGAGAGAGAGAGGCAGAGAGAGAGAGAGAGAGAGAGAGAGAGCTAGCATTTCAAGCGTACACGTTCAAATCCAAAACTTTTTTTCTAGACTTTGCGGATACTTTACGGTTTCGTGAAGTGACATCAATAATATTGATAGAAATATGAAATCATTCCAAAAATTACATCCATAGTGTTTTTAACATTAGTTATAAAAATTTTAACTTAAAATTTTGATTAGTACAAATTAAAAAAAAAGTTATTTTAATACGAATTTTTCTTTTAGCTTAAGTGCTTATTTTTAAGTCACTGGAGTGATTTGTTAAAATTCCTCTGAAAGTTCACATTTCGTTCACTTGCGGTAAAGTTAATTNATGAAATCATTCCAAAAATTACATCCATAGTGTTTTTAACATTAGTTATAAAAATTTTAACTTAAAATTTTGATTCGTACAAATTAAAAAAAAAGTTATTTTAATACGAATTTTTCTTTTAGCTTAAGTGTTCATTTTTAAGTCACTGGAGTGATTTGTTAAAATTCCTCTGAAAGTTCACATTTCGTTCACTTGCGGTAAAGTTAATTNATTTTTAAGTCACTGGAGTGATTTGTTAAAATTCCTCTGAAAGTTCACATTTCGTTCACTTGCGGTAAAGTTAATTAACTTTTATCTCGAAAGTATAATGGATATATGGGACAAAGCGCACAACATTTTTCTAAAATAAATTTTTATGGCAGTGTGATGAAATGAACAGTTGTTATTACACAATTTTAAGTTTGTACGAATAAAATAAAATATATATATAATTCCTATATAGCTATTCGCTTTTTTTAAAAATAATTTTCTGCTATTTCATATTTCTCTGATATATTTATATCACTAAGAATAAATACGTAGTAAGTATACTAAACACGTAGAAAATTATGTTCTTCTTTTAAACGCCCATAATATGTCAAGGGCAAGTATCATTGTCACTGAAGGCAGTACTTCAATGCAGAAAATTACACGTGAGAACCTTTTCATCACAACGCAGGCACTACTCCTAAAGAGATTATGGTTATATCTTGTGGNCAGAAAATTACACGTGAGAACCTTTTCATCACAACGCAGGCACTACTCCTAAAGAGATTATGGTTATATCTTGTGAAGATGTGAGTGAGTGGAGCTGTCGGGGTAAGACTCGTCGTTCTGTAGGGATAGAGGACAAATAGAGGAGTCTTTCGAGGTATGACATGCACCTGTGTCCTGTCGGAAAGGGTTGTTATAATATTTGAACGAGGGAACAGTTTTCTGGCTTTCCAAGAGGCGTAGTAATGTATGGCGGTGTCAGGTTGGCAACTGCCATTGAACAGATTTCATCTACTGACAAATTGTGGCGCAAAATTGTAGGGTCTTTATAAACTTGACATAGCAGTGGATAAAATTATCTTTAACAAATAAAACACGTAGATAAAATATAAAGGAAGACACTATTTCAGCCTGGACGCTGATCCTTTCCCCAGAGTCACTAGAACTGCAGGTGATGCTAAAACAAGCATTAGTGCCTATACCAGGTCTGCGTTCATAAGAACGTTACGGAAGCTAACGATAGTCGTTACTCGTGATGTAATTACATGCCTGTCTTTATTTACATTGGGATTATTTTAAGGAAGGATGAACTAAACAACTTACTCTTGTATGAGCAACGTATCATAGCTTCACTTTTGCAGTTCAACCACAGATTATTTGACACGACTGAGAAATCTGAATTAATAAATAACCGCAGGACATTATGTCAAATCTCGTGCAATCCGCTCAAAAGTAAAATCTACTTACTTCTTACAGCGGCAGCAGTTAATGAACAAATAAAGTCGGCTAGGCTTAAAAATCTTATATGTTAGATTAAAAATTCAACAGTCGAAATGATTATTTAATTTTCGGCAATTATTTTACCAACATCGGGTGCATGGTTGTAAATTGGCACACACAGAGAAAAAAAAAATTGAGAGAGAGAGAGAGTTTTAAGTACAGCGATCTTAAACGATTAAATTCTGGAATATCATTAAAAAAAATCCCTAATTCTGCTCGCAGCGAATACTCTAAAAATACACATGTGTCATCTTAGGATGAAAACAATAAATGTTGGACCATCACGCCAGCCTCCAACCCCAGCCATCTGGGTTCAATCACTGCCAGATTTCAGTCCGAATTCTCCCATTTTGGAAATATGGTTGANCCTCCAACCCCAGCCATCTGGGTTCAATCACTGCCAGATTTCAGTCCGAATTCTCCCATTTTGGAAATATGGTTGACACTGCTAAGAACCTGTGTGTTTTCTCGGGACCATTCCACATTACATTTGCAGTAAGACGAGCAGCTTAAAGTCCCGCCTCATCACGAAAACGTCAAATCACGCTCCGAATGACGACACTTCAACGTGGAATAAAGTGGCGTCCCATCTGGCCCCACAAATGTACTATTATGGGGTAACATATCAGGTTGTCATGAATAGCGATTTAGCTTAGATTTAGTTAGAGGTCGTAAATTCAGGGTAACCTACAGACGAAAGAGTAAATAGGAACGATGAGATGTTAAAAATTGTAATGCGTGCTTCACGATATGGTTTAAAGACCGATGCAATGATCTATAATTTATGACAGAAAAAACGGGGAGATTTTCACCAACATATTTAACGGTATGAATTTCATATTAAATGTGAAGACACTCCCGCCTTATCGGCTGAACGATGACGCAGGCCGGTTACATCTTGGATTCGGCGGTCGCGCGCGCTATCACTGGGCGGCCTCATGCAGTGTCGGGCAGACGCAGACACATCTTTCTCATCGTCACGCCTTTATAATGTCTCAGATCGTGGCTTGTTGCTACTTCCTGTTCTAGTTTCCCCACGCGTGTTTTTACAGCTTGCATGGCTGCGGCCGCTTCGTGTCTTTGCTCTTTTAACCAAGCTCAAAACAGTTTCGACGATAAGGATTTTCTAGGAAAATCAATTACACTTTTATTGATACCATTAAAATAANCCAAGCTCAAAACAGTTTCGACGATAAGGATTTTCTAGGAAAATCAATTACACTTTTATTGATACCATTAAAATAATTACCGTATATATAATACAATCTTGCAAAATATTATTCCCGTTCGCAATTAATTTTTTATAGTATCACGCTTTCAAAATGTAAAATTCTAAAACTATTTTGTAAACAACCAAAACTGTTTGCTATTGGCTAACGTACGTGTGACGTAGTTGTACATGATCTGGTCTCGCCACCTTAATGTCAGCATGCACGTGAACGTATGTTCGGCCTGTTGCAGTGGATTACAGAGAAACTTAGAAAATAAGAAAAGAAATTGTTTTTGGAAAATTATGTTTCTTGCAAAATTTACTGATACTTAAAACATGATTTTGCTTCAATTGTCGCCGCCTTCGTTGATGTTTGAAATGTAATCGGCGTTTCGAAACACCATTTTAGTACAGTAATAGGCAATGAATTTAAAATTGTAGGTAAATACTTTATTCAAGAATTTTACTCACCTGAATAACCACTTTTCTTTTAGACTCATGTCGTTATGCTTAATTTTAATATTTTTCTGCAAACACATCTCAAAGCGTGAAGTCTTTTTCTGGGCACATTTGACAAATATTCTGTTTGCATACGCATATTAACTAGTGTCATTTCTAAATACCAGTTTTTTTAAAAATTAGTCCTAAAAACTAAGGATAGCATTAAATTAGCATGACACGAGTTTTATTAAAGAAATATTTTAAACGTCCTATAATCTCAGAATTATGAAGAAATTTTCAACGATAACATTATTAGTATTTATATATGAAAACATAAGCTTTTCGTATTTTAATAACAATGTGCAAAAAAAACATACCGGTCATATAGTGTAAACCACAAAATTTTTATAAAACACGAAGGAAATTTCTCGGATTCTCGTTTGCCGAACAGGCACCGCCTTTAAAATAAACATTACCGTGTTACGGATTAGGCCAGTGGAATTACGGTAAGAAAACACATTTACTTAATGCTGAAATGATTTTCATCCACAAAAAACGCACTTTTGTCGCAAATTGCGTAGTGTTTTACGCGGTTCTTAACTACTTTTAGGCACGTTTTCCGCTTTGTTTTTTCACTTAATCTATTCAAATCTTATCAGGAGTACATTTCGTTGTATTTTTACTCAGTAGAACTATGCAAAACTTGCTGGTGTTCGATGATACAGCAATAAGATTAAAATCATCCAAAACGACGGAATATAATAAATATTCCAAGTTCACACGTTACCCACTAAAGGCATTTTCATGTAAACAATAAAGTACAACATGTATACTAATGTCACAGGCACATAAACATGGCGGCACCCGTTCTTCCCGCGCAAAATCGTAGTCTATTTTAAAATGCATTATTTAGCGGCGGCGGTATGTCAATTGACTGTTTTTAATGACAAGCGAGTGATAAACCAGGAACTGCGCATCTGTTACAAAAAGTAAGCCGACACGATAATCCTTTTTGCGGCGCGCGCTGCTGACCTTGGTCGTGTTGAGTTTTTGTATTTATCTGAAGAATTTCCTAGCGGTCTGCTGCTTTAATTTCTCTAAGCGTGACTCGGGGTGCGTCGAACTTTTTAGGTCAAAGCCAGCAGAGTATAAAAAGAGCAATGGTCCTCCGAGCCGGGAGTTTTTGAATGGCTAGAGTTTTGGTGATATAAGATGGACGAGCGATACGAGCGTTGAGATAAGGGACCAGCGGGAGGAAAATCTGTGACAGCGGGCATCGGCACAGCGAAGAGTACGACTGTAGGCTGGACTATTGGACTGGATGCGTGAGTGTAAGACATTGCAAATGATGGCAACATACAGAATGAACGCGTGTTAATGATCATTATGCATTAATTGACTACAACGAAACAGATACATTGAGAAGGACGTTAATTAGAGTTGATGTAGTCATCAAATATTGCGCTCACTGAGAAATACAAAAGAGTAATAGTGGAGATAGATAATTTGACGCTGTAAATAATAGCTGTGCGAATAAATTAGAAATCCAATTTAGTTCTTTAATTTGTATTAAGACCTTCATCCCTCACGAACTCCGATACGCTCCTCAGACATTCATGTAACACTGGTGTCAGAAGTGGGATGGAGGGAGTTATTAATTAATCAATTGTAAACAAAGTTAGACAATGGGCTATAAATTAGACACATAAGATAACTTAGTCAATTTTAATATTTGTAGACCGAAATATTAAATACTGTTTTGTACAACTGTCACATTGAATGTTAACTATAAAAATGTATGCAGAACTGGAAGCACTGCGAGCATTAATTAAGGGATTAAGCAACTAAGTAAGTGCAAGTGCAAATAGGTTGAGAGAAGATATAAAAAGGTAAAATTAATAGTGCGAACGAATATGTAAATAGAAAAATTAGCAGTGTGAAAGAAAGTGTCGTTGAAACTGTAAATAGTGTAAATGAAAATTTAGACACGGTAATAGACTCTATAAACGAAAATGTGGACAGAAAAATAGAAGGAATTAGCGAGTTAATGAATACGAGAATTGACTATATGGACAAGAAAATTGACAGTGTAACTGAAATAGTGAACAGTGTAAATGAAAGGATGGACAGTGTAAATGAAAGAATGGCCAGTGTAAAAAAAAGAATGGACCTTGTCGAGAATGAAATGAAACAGGAAATGAGTGCACTGAAGAAAAAATGGCAGGAATTTCTTCAGCCGAGGAGTTCTACTATTTCAACGTTGGCAGTCTAGAAAGGTGGGGAAGCAGTGCAAGCCATAACAAACACAACATCTTCGGAGGATAGTCAGCAGCTCTGCAGAATTGTTGTCGCACAGCCAGGAGTGGGGAAGGGGGTTTCAATTAAACGCGCTCTTTATGATGGCCAGAATTCTTGGCGAGAGTACCAACATCAGTTTGAAATAGTCGCCACCCTGAATGGCTGGTCAGCCGAACAGCGGGCTTACTACCACGCCGCAGTACTGAGAGGCCCCGCACTGAGCATATTAAATCTCTGCCAGAGTGACATCGACTGAGTACCCCACACTGGTGTCGACCTTGGAACTACGTTTCGGCGATCGTTACCTGCGACATGTCCACCATGCACAGCTGCGAAGCCGCACCCAGCGACCAGGGGAGCCACTGCAGGAGCTATGGCAAGACATTGTGCGGCTCTCCCGCCTATCTATGGAAGGGTGCCCTGAGGAGGTGTGCGATAACATCGAAGTTGGCTTTGTCATCGATGCCATCGCCTACACAGAGGTATGGCAAGCGGTACTTCTAGCTGTACCTCACAACATGCAGGACGCCATGGCCCCAGCAAGTAGGTGGAATCAGCAAGACAGGGGGCCACATCCTGATATCCGGTACGGGTAGTGACGCTGAATGAAGACAACGGCATTAAGAAGACATTGAATGAGATGCAGAAGGCCATCAGTGACATTGCTTCCAGGGTCCGTGGTTTAGAGCTTCACCACACCCCACATTAAACTGCCTGAGTGTTGATCGTGTGGACAGACTGAGAACCTACTGCACACAGCAACAGCAGCAGAAGCAGTAACGGGAAAAGGGGCAGCGAGAGACAGGCGAGTAAACAGAACATTTGGAAAACTTGTAAATACCGATCTTGGGGGGCGAATGTCGGTGACTGCTGGAGNAGGCGAGTAAACAGAACATTTGGAAAACTTGTAAATACCGATCTTGGGGGGCGAATGTCGGTGACTGCTGGAGGGATGGCCCCAATGCTCTTACATTTACGGTCGGTGAAACAGGAGTGAGATGCAATACTGGTGGAGGGATGAATGATGGTCGATACCAGATGGTCGTCGACACTGGGGCGACCATAACAGTAGTAAAACCAGATATCCTCGGGCCTTCCCCCCAGCGATCGCCCAACGAAACCATAGAACGATGCTATTTGACTACAGTAACAGGTGATACGACACCAATTATAGGAAAGAGTGATCTTGAAGCTTGGTGACATTAGGATTGAGCACGATATTTACATGGCATAAATAGAGAATGGGTGTATTTTGGGGCTTAATGTACTACGTAGACTAGGGTGTTGTATCGATACTCAACTTGGTGTGCTATGGGTAGGCAGTACAGAGTTGGTGGTGTCAACACGGCGTGGTTTTTCCTCCTCAATTAGCTGCCCAGTAGTATGTGGTCAACCCACCGTGTTGCCTGCTTTTAGGGAAATTGTCATTACAGGCAGACGTCACGGAACGTTTGTCAGACATTTGGGTATAATTGAGCCAGCAGAGAGGATTGGCNAATTGTCATTACAGGCAGACGTCACGGAACGTTTGTCAGACATTTGGGTATAATTGAGCCAGCAGAGAGGATTGGCATCCTGCCAGGTAAAGATTTTGGTATTTTCTATCTGATAGTTTTCCAGTTAGAGTGATAAATTTGTGCGATAGTGCCATTCGTCTTGAGGAGGGGGCCGTAATAGTTGTTTGTAAGCAGCAGATCACACAGGTACTTCCAAATATTCCGGAAGATTCTAGAGTAAAACTAGTAGAATGCCATCTACCAGAAATACTGGGGGAACTTATAGTAAGAACAAAATAAATTCTTAACTGGCAGCAGGAGAAGGCTGTCTCTGAATTACTGCAGAGAAATCGGGATGCCTACTCTTGTGGACCAAATGATCTTGAAAAGACAGATGTGACCTGCCACCACATAGATGCAGGAGATGAGAGGCCCCTAAAGCAGCCAACAAGGAGACTGCCATAAGCTTTGCAAGAGGCAGTCGAGGAAATTCTGAAGGAAATAAAGGATCTAGATATTATAGAAATATCAGTTAGTCCATGGTCGTCACCCATTGTACTTACTACGAAGAAAGATGGCTCGCTTATGTTTTGTGCACATTATCGCTAGCTTAACAATGTGACAAAGAAAGGCTCTTATCCGCTTCCGAGGATATATGACACATTAAACAGCCTAGCAGGATCACAATGGTTTTCTACTTTTGACATGAAGAGTGGGCACTGAGTGCGAGGTGGCCTCAAAGCGCCAAGAGAAGACTGCATTTTGTTTCCAAAGAAAAGAACTTGGCAGTTCAAAGTTATGCCTTTGTGCTGTGTAATGTTCTTGCTACCTTCGAACACCTTATATCTTTAAATNGAACTTGGCAGTTCAAAGTTATGCCTTTGTGCTGTGTAATGTTCTTGCTACCTTCGAACACCTTATATCTTTAAATATCTGTCAGGTTTACTTAGATGACATTGTTGTGACAGAAAGGACATTTGAAGATCACATATCATGCCTCTACTCTGTATTCCAGAAAGTGGAAGTAGCCAACTTAAATCTGGTTCCTAAGAAGTGCCACCTGTTCCAAAATAAAATAAATTTCTTGGGACATGTAGTGTTGGCCCATGTAATTGAAACAGACCCCAGGAATACAAAAGCAATAAGAAATTGGCCGACACCAACTGACAAAACTGAAGTCGGAGTTTTCTGGGATCATGTGCCTATTTACCTTCGATTTGTACCTGAGTTCGCCACGATCGCCAAGCCACTAAATTAACTGACTGAGGTGAAAAGGTGATTTCATTGAACCACTGAGTGTTAAAATGCTTTTAGTAAACTAAAGGAAATTATGATTAATCCACTAGTCCTGGGTTTCCCGAAAATTGAGGGTGTATTCATTTTGGACAATGATGCTAGTGATTAAGTATTGGAACTGTGTTATCTCAGGTTCAAGATGGGAAGGAAAGACCCCTGTAATAATTCAGTAAGGTATTGCATAAGCCTGAGAGAAATTACTGTGTTATACACAGCGTACTTATGGACATGGTGAAGGCAATTTTNGTAAGGTATTGCATAAGCCTGAGAGAAATTACTGTGTTATACACAGCGTACTTATGGACATGGTGAAGGCAATTTTACACTTCCACACCTACATTTATGGCAGATATCTTATTCTAAGAATCGACTATGCTTCATAATGCTGACTACTGAATTTCAAGAACTTCGAAGGTCAAATAGCATGGTGGATACAGCATTTTCAAGAATATGACTTTGAAATAAGGCATAGATTGGGACGCCTTCACAGCAATGTAGATGCACTGTATAGGAGGCCATGTGAGCCATTTTGTCGTCATTGCGAATGCCAGGAAGAAAATAGTGGTGAATCGCTGAAGGTAGAGAGGACAAGAATTCAAGGTTCTTTAACTGGTGATGGGTTACCTACCTGGAGTGATGAGGGTATATGGAAAGATCAGCTGAATAAGCCCACTTTGCAGTCATTATTAGAGTTGAATGAAGCTGTCTGTCATCCAAAATGGGAAGAAATATCTAGCCTGAGCCCAGCAGTCAAGGCATACTGGGCACAATGGAATTCCCTCGTTTTGAATAATGGTGTATTTTACACAAAATGGGAAAGTAATGATGGAAAACACACACGCCTACGGTTGGTCCTTCCAGAACACAGGGTTCCCGAAGTCTTAAAAGAACTGCCTAATGCGGCAGCCAGTGAACAATTTGGTGTTAATAAGATCCTTGACAGAGGTAGACTGACTTTCTACTGGCTTCATTGTCGGGAGGACATTGATAAGTGTTGCCGAATGTGCGACACTTGCACCACGAGGAAGGGCCCAAGGACCAGGGGCAAGGTCATCTCCTGAAACAAAATGTTGGTGCCCCATTCGAGAGGATGACAGAATATATTATGGGTCCCTTGTCTGTCACAGAGAGGGGTAATCGGTATCTACTAGTCACCCAAAATTACTTTACTAAGTGGTTTATGGTCATTTCCCTCACGAAATAGGAAGCATGTACTGTGGCTGAGGCACTAGAGCATGTCTTCTCGAGGTTTGGGGTGCCACTAGAACTTTATTCCGGTCAGGTAAGAAACTTTGAAGCTGCGGTGTTCCAGGAGGTAACCAAGATTCTGGGGATGAAAAAGACTAGCACTACAGCCTTACATCCTCAATCGGATGGAATGGTCGAGAGGCTAAACCACACTCTTGAGCAGTATCTGTCGATCTTTGTGGCTTGGGATTCAAAGGTACCATCGTTACTCCTTGCTTACCGTTTGGCAGTTCACGAGTCCACAAGGGTAACACCATCAAGGATGCTGTTTGGAAGAGAGCGACGCCTTCCTAGTGATTTGCTGTTTGGCCGACCGAAAGAAGAGAAAGTTGCAGCACCTGATTATGCCAGCGAATTATGTGACAGACCAGTTAGCATTCATGATTTTACTCTACAGAACCTCAGAATAAATAGAAACACGATGAAGATGCTCTATAGTAGGAGCATGTCGAGCGAGATATTTCAAGAAGGACAACTGGTGTGGCTGTACAACCCCTAGAGGCGAAAAGGGTACTGCCTGAAGCTACAGAAATGTTGGGAAGGCCCCTACAGAATTTTGAAGATCAATGATGTGGTCTTTTGGATTTGTCGTCAAGGCTATCGGGCGAAGTCGAAGGTTGTCCACATTGACCGACTGGAACTCCACGAAGGTCCGGATGCTGCGGAGTCTGTTCGAGACGAACATACTTGAGGAGGGGGCAGTGTTACAAAATCGCTGATTTGTCCCGCACGAGCCAGTGGAAGTGAAGGACCAAGCAGTTATATGATAGCGGCGGAGGCAAGTCAATGATATGTTTTCAATGACAAGCGAACAATAAATAAGGAACTGCTTATTTGTTACAAAAAACGAGCTGACACGATTATCCTTTTTGCGGCGCGCGCTGCTGACCTTGGTTGTATTGAGTCTCTGTATTTACCTGAAGAATTTTCTAGTGGTTTTCTGCCCTAGTTACTCTAAGCGTGACTTGGGATGCGTCGAACTTTCCAGGTCAAGGCCAGCAGAGTATAAATAGTGCGATGGGCCTCCGAGCCAGGAGTTGTTGAATGGTAGAATTTATGGAGTTTTGGTGATAGACGATGGACGAGCCATACGAGCGGCGAGGGAAGGGACCAGCGGGAGGAAAATCTGCGACTGCGAGTATCGGCGCAACGAAGAGTACGACTGTAGGTTGGACTCTTGGATTTGATGCGTGAGTGAAAGACATTACAAATGATGGAAATAGACAGACTGAACGTTTGTTTATGAGTCAATTGGCTACAACGAAATAGAGACATTGAGAAGGACGTTGATTATAGTTGAAATAGACATTACATATTGCGCTCACTGACAAAAAACACAAAATATAAATAGCGTAGATAGACAATTGGATTCTGTAAATAATAGCTTTGTGAATAAATTAGAAATCAATGTTACTTTTTTTATTTGTATTAAGACCTCCAGCCCTCACGAACTCAGATACGTCCCTCAGGCATTCATGTAACAATACTATCACACGGTGGGCAGAAAAAAAGATAGAGAAAATCTTTATTGCATTTCCTTACATAGTTTAAACATCAGGGTACCGTCAAGGNAATAGACAGACTGAACGTTTGTTTATGAGTCAATTGGCTACAACGAAATAGAGACATTGAGAAGGACGTTGATTAGAGTTGAAATAGACATTACATATTGCGCTCACTGACAAACACAAAAGATAAATAGCGTAGATAGACAATTGGATTCTGTAAATAATAGCTTTGTGAATAAATTAGAAATCAAAGTTACTTTTTTTATTTGTATTAAGACCTCCAGCCCTCACGAACTCAGATACGTCCCTCAGGAATTCATGTAACAATACTATCACATGGTGGGCAGAAAAAAAGATAGAGAAAATCTTTATTGCATTTCCTTACATAGTTTAAACATCAGGGTACCGTCAAGGTTTGTCAGCTCGATGGCGGAAATGTCTTTCATAAAACGGTGACCAGGCAGACCACGGAGGTGACATGACGTAAAACTCTCTTCCGCTGTGTGCAGGCGAGCGTTTGTTCCCTACAAACTTGCTCCTGTGCTTTCATCCTGGAAAGGTAGCACAATGCGCCGTAGCATATCTCCAGAACATTGCCGTGCACTGACACAGTTAAAAAAATGTCCGTCATTTTACAGAAAAGGGCTGCACTGGAAAAAAAATAGCGAACTTCCTCTACTCCAACGAATGTTATTAACCTATAAACAATTTGGGAAATTTGCCGTACGTCAGGCTGCTAATGTGGGAATGTTGAGCATCACTATTCAAAGTTGGGAGCTTTACAACGCGTCTGGCTGTTTAACATAAGTATACAAGCTACCATGAACGTATGGAAAAATATTTTAATATTCGTATTTCCTCAATACGTGTATACACTGACGTGGCAAATTCGTGAACTATTTTTTGAGTGTGGTAAAAATTCTNATTCGTATTTCCTCAATACGTGTATACACTGACGTGGCAAATTCGTGAACTATTTTTTGAGTGTGGTAAAAATTCTCCAAAACTCTCCCTAAAGTTACGCACATGTTAATTTTCCAATAGTAGACTTTCTTTCAAATTCACAGAAATTTGCATGAATTCGCGGAATTATTACGTACATTTGCAAGTTAGTTTTTCCGTACTTCCGGTATATAACAAGAGGTTAGGGAAAGAGCTTTGTACGGGCGATTCACTCTGTACAGGAAATGTATAAAAAGTTAAAATGTTTTATTTTGAGGCCAGATTTTAACATGAAACAAAATGTTAGAAGTCTGGTATTTATAGTAATACAAAGTATGTAAAACTTCCAGTTACTAGTAATGTTTGAGTGTTTTAAGTGTCGCAAAATTGTACAGGTGCTTGAAGCTACTTATACATGTTTGAAGGGGTAGGTGTAAGTGGAGTGGCTTTTATAACTGCCACAAAATAAAGAACTATTATTTTTNCTTATACATGTTTGAAGGGGTAGGTGTAAGTGGAGTGGCTTTTATAACTGCCACAAAATAAAGAACTATTATTTTTTCGTTGCACTGGCAAAGAAACTTTAGTGTAGACTCGGCATTGTTTCTTCCTTAGCTTTAGGAAATACGGGAACGTTCCGTATTTTGCATTTACGGAGCTCAGTCCCGTTTTCTGTTATTATGGATCGCGTTTCCGAATACTTTGTCTACAATTCCATAAATACTATACATTTTTTTACAGTGCAATGATACTCTTGTTATCAGCGGCGAACAACGATCATATGTGATTTTTTCTTAGACCGTCAAGCCATTATTACGGAGACCTGTGTCACTGTAACGTGATGCAGGGATTGAAACGCTCCCCTGTGGCCCTCCAGTCTCTGATAGAGTGGACATCCGTTTATAAATAAAGATGACTCTTTTCTACAAACAATAAAGTCGCCAGTCCGCGGTATTACATGTTCGTCTCAACTGACACCAGTACAAACGAAAGCGACACTGTTGAAGTGTTAATGCAGAAATGCAAAGCTCTTCAAAACACCATATTTGCCTACTCTGAGCGTCTGGGAATGATTCTGGTAACGTAATAGTTTTTATATTTTACTGCTTACATTGTCAATTTCAGAGTTCTCAAGAAATCATGAAATTACAGATTACCGCTGAACAGCTATTTATTTAAACAGAGGATAACGTCTTTAAGAGCGACGTGCTCTATAGCAGTGGCTGAAAAACTCTTCCCTCAAGACTACTGGTAAAATGAATTTATTGGTACAGAAAAATTTACCAATTCAGGTGTTGCATCTTAAAATATTTTTTTTCACTCACGCTTAAAACAGTTCGTCCTCTTACTGCATTAAAATGTCGAACTTACAACCAATAAAAATTTATATGAGCGCCACAAAAGTATCGGTGGCGTAGTATGTATGTATGTATGTATATATATATATATATACTTTTTCAAAACTATGTCATTCGCGAACGCGTTGACAAAGGGCTCGGAACTTTATTCGTCGCTTGCAAAAAATGGCCAGCACAACGTTAATCTTCAATCTTGCCGCACAGGTGCAGCGCGTGCGAGTATCGGACACGAAAATCCGCTTCGACTGGAACAAAGTCTACTTTAATTAAGGTACAGCTGTAAGCTATTCTAAAACAAGTTAAACGGGAAGTAGTTGCGGATAATCTGCGGGCGCCATGGCTAGGAGAACGACATTTTGCAACATAAAATATTACACATTACACATATACCACAAAAATAAGTAAATTATATAACTAATGTTCCTACTTTCCTCTAAATGGGTGCAAATAATTTTTAATAAAATTTTTAAAAGCATAGATGGTAGGCAGGTCTTGACTTCTCGTTGACAGCAATATTATCAGAAATGAAACCAGAAACATAAGTAACAGTAGTGAGGCAATTACAAATACACGCGCGCCTTACCCGGGCCTCGAACCGAGACAACCTCGTACCATAAGATAGCGTGCAATTGACTGTATTACGGAGGTCGGATTTGGAGCATCAAATTCGGTTTTAGTCAGTATAATGTTTTGAATGCTAGGGTTTACTAACCTGACTTTTCTACAGTGGCAAAATTTTGAAAATAAGTCTCAGCCACTTAAAACATTTAAGTTTACATGGCGNCTAACCTGACTTTTCTACAGTGGCAAAATTTTGAAAATAAGTCTCAGCCACTTAAAACATTTAAGTTTACATGGCATACAGTGGAGCTACTGTATGAAGAATTCTGTGGAAATAGGTTGATTGGGCCCTGAGTTTGGTGGGATTTTGTTAAATAGTTTAAATCTATACTATCTGAAGACTTGTTTTTATACAACAGTAATTGAAAATCAATGACTGAACTCACTTAATCTATTTATAATGGTGTGCACATTTGTGGAAATTATTTGAATTATTCAGGAAATATGGCAAAATGTTTAGTTTTCTGACATCTCNCTAACCTGACTTTTCTACAGTGGCAAAATTTTGAAAATAAGTCTCAGCCACTTAAAACATTTAAGTTTACATGGCGTACAGTGGAGCTACTGTATGAAGAATTCTGTGGAAATAGGTTGATTGATCNCAGTGGAGCTACTGTATGAAGAATTCTGTGGAAATAGGTTGATTGATCCCTGAGTTTGGTGGGATTTTGTTAAATAGTTTAATAGATATGATAGACTTCTGAACAAAAATATGTTGTCATTATGAAAATCAATGACTGAACTCACTTAATCTATTTAAGTTTATATGGGCTTCTGTATCACTAATGGTGTGCACATTTGTGGAAATTATTTGAATTATTCAGGAAATATGGCAAAATGTTTAGTTTTCTGACATCTCNTAATGGTGTGCACATTTGTGGAAATTATTTGAATTATTCAGGAAATATGGCAAAATGTTTAGTTTTCTGACATCTCAATAGCATAATTGATACTTTTAATGAATACTGTTAGTATATACAATCTTGTTAAATTTTATTTTATTATTTAATAGATATAACATACAAACCTATTTTTTTTATTAATGCCAACTAAACAAAGCCTACCACTCCAAAAACATGTTAGTTTACATATCCTACTGTCGCACAACTTGCGTGAAAACATTTGGTGAAATCGGTTGAATGGTTCTCGCAATATGGCATGAAATGTCCATTTTTTATGTAACGTTCTTCATATAAGGGGGACGAAAGTCTTATGTATTAGCACACTCAATGATGTCGTAGATACAGTGTACAAAGTTAAGTTAAAATCGGTTACATAGTTCCGTAGATATAGCACACTAAGCTTAAGTGTANCGTAGATACAGTGTACAAAGTTAAGTTAAAATCGGTTACATAGTTCCGTAGATATAGCACACTAAGCTTAAGTGTGTTTATAGCCACAATTCTGAGAATAAGTGTCTGGCACACTTAAACATATAAATTGAATCGACCTACCACAGTACAACTTTATCGTCAAATTTGCTAGCAATCGGTTGTTTCTTTCCCGATATATGACAAAAAAAGTTTTTATTTTTCATGAGGGCTGTCTTTTAAAAAAGCGAAAAAACGAGGCTTTTTGTAGAAAAATTTGATGGTTATAATAGATACTGCCAGCATACAAAGTTAAGTTGCAATTTGTTTCGTAATAGCATACTGAGCTAGTATTTTCATAAGCCCGCCATTTTGAAAATAAGTGCCTGGCTCATTCAAAACATNGATACTGCCAGCATACAAAGTTAAGTTGCAATTTGTTTCGTAATAGCATACTGAGCTAGTATTTTCATAAGCCCGCTATTTTGAAAATAAGTGCCTGGCGCATTCAAAACATAAACATTTACATTACCTGCCGTAATACCACTTGTTTGCCAAATTCGGTTAAATGTGTTTGTTTTCTCCAGAGATATGACATTTAAGAATTTGATTTGTCATCTGATACTATCTTACAAATTGACGAACAGAAAAAAACTTTGCACGAACCCATTTGATGGTTGTATTATATAGTGCCAGTATACAAAGTTAAGTTGAAATTTGTTACATGGTTTCAACGATATAGCATACGTGCTAAGCTAAAATAATTATATGGCCACTATTTAAAAAGAAGTGTCTGACCTACTTAAAACATAACGACTTACATCATCTGCCGCAGTACTACTTGGTTGCCAAATTTGGTAGGAATAGGTAAAATGTTTCCCTGAGATATCACATAAAACTTTATTTATTCGTGAGGCGCTATCTTATTAAATGGCGAACTATGTATTAGCATATATGATTAATGTAATATATACTTTCGGCATACCAAATTTGGTCGAAATTGGCCACACAGTATGGCAGATATACCTAAAAACCTAAAATATTTGTATGAACGCCAGTTAGAAAATAAGTGCCCAATCAATTCAAATCGCAAACGTTTACTTGCCAAATCTGACGAAAATCGGTATGTAGTTTTCGAGATTTACCGTAATGATTTTGTTTTTTTATGCGATGTTATCTTCCAAAATGGCGGTCCGACAACCATATCCCTCANGAGATTTACCGTAATGATTTTGTTTTTTTATGCGATGTTATCTTCCAAAATGGCGGTCCGACAACCATATCCCTCACTAAATTCAACGCTTACATGGTGCACTGCCAGCGTATGAAATTTCCTTTCAATCGTTTGAATGGTTCCCGAGATATGACATAACACTTTAAATTTTAAAATGGTCACCGTTTTGAAAGTAAGCATCCGATGTGGTCGATAACTATAAAAGTCAGATATCTTTACTAAGTACTATAACTATGTGTACCAAATCATATGAAATTCGGTTCATAAGTTCAAAAGTTGAAAAGTATAAGGGCGGGGTAGGGGGCGGCACACACAGACAGGAAAGTGATCTCATAAGTCTTTCTTTCCTTCGAAAAGTAGACTAATAATAAAGTTTCTTGAGGTCCGGGCATCGCTTACGAGCGATAACCTCTAACGACATTGGTAGCCTTACACAGAAGAAGACCCTAATGCGGACTTTCTTACTGCTCAGTTATTGGTCACCAAAAATTCATATCACAGCAGAGATGCAGTTCTAGAGAAGTGTTACATGTCACTGGATGGCGGACAAGGAAGCCGCTTTAACGAGCGCACCAGGAGATCTACCGACTCACAGAGTTCCCTTTGCTACTTGAAATGTGCACCATGGCGTAGCTCTTTCAAGAGTGTTTCCATAGCAAAAATATAAATACTTTCTGAAATACAAAATAATGTTCAACTTGCAGACGTCACATTTTAAGCCTTTTACTTCTCCCATTCCCAGAAAAAAATTAACAGTAAAAAATAATTCACAGCCTTAAATTTACTGGTTTGTGCCACATAAACAAAATATACCAAGCTTTTTAAAAAAATTATTAAAACATAAATTGAGAGACTTTGCTTAAATTTATTTTAAGACCTTTTAAATNTACCAAGCTTTTTAAAAAAATTATTAAAACATAAATTGAGAGACTTTGCTTAAATTTATTTTAAGACCTTTTAAATGAAAGTTACTGTACCAAAACTTAAAAAACCGCTTCAAATGACAATTTTTTTTCTAAATTTACAATTGAAGAAAGTAAATATGTTTTGCATGTGATATTGTAGATGTCTTGTAGATGTCATNTTTTTTTTCTAAATTTACAATTGAAGAAAGTAAATATGTTTTGCATGTGATATTGTAGATGTCTTGTAGATGTCATTATTTTTCAATAAAAACTATTTAATTTATGATAACGAATTTCTAACTCTTAATAGTGTGTGTGTTCCAAAAATAAAACAAAGGTTATTTTGACATGTGATTAAGAACAAACTGTGAAATTCAAATTCCTTATCTGAACGAAGCATTTATCGTTTTTTCACTGTAATTTCGGAAGGTGTGTTTAAAATTTGGTCAAAACGGACCTAAATGGTAGCTTTCCAAGCTTCCTTAAATCGTCACAGTATGAGAGATATTAATAGTTTCTGAAACTTAACGTACGGAAAAAAAAAANTTTCCAAGCTTCCTTAAATCGTCACAGTATGAGAGATATTAATAGTTTCTGAAACTTAACGTACGGAAAAAAAAAATTAAATACCTCGTGCAGGTAACTAAGAACACGGAACTAAACAACTTTGACTTCAGAGATAATTAGAAGCGACGTCCTATGCTACATTGAGTAATAAAATTTAACATAATATCTATATAGCAAGCTGCGGCTACGCATTCAACAATTCGATATTGACGAGGATCAATTCGGCGCAGCGAAACGCGATTCCGTGATATTATCCATCGGGAAAAGCGATAGCTGAGGCACCAAGAAACACATCTTGGTCGGCAGGATATTCTTAAATTGAGGGAGCTTTGTATTATCTTTGATGAAATCATACTCCCATGTAATATGCACAATTTACCCTACCCTAGAAAATAAAGCCAACGTTGGCAACACAAATTTTGCAGCATTAGGTGTAACGATTATAAAAATAAGCTATTACTATAATTCATTAGCCTACTCCCCACTTAAAAAATATAAACACCTGTGGTAATAATTTTGATGGGTTTCTCAAGTATTTAGACAGCTGTATGTTGTATTTAAAAACGTCGATTAAACGAAATGAATTTTCCACCACGGTTAACGTTAATCAGTGTGGTAGTTATTGACATATGATGCACATAAATAGTCTTTCTTATGGCGCTATTTTGAAAAATAGAATATTAAATATTTTACTCAGTGAATTTTGCGCTTACAGTATCTACTCCAGTACATAAAATTTCGCGTTTAAATAGTTTTAATAGTGTCAGAGAGCGTAATTCTAAAAAATAATAACGGTATACTAAAAAAAAAAAGTATAAAAGTTACACTTAAATTGTGGATGGTTTCTATTATACTACTTGCGTGTCAAATGTTGTGTGATTCGGTTGTAAAGTTACTGAGATATGATGTACAACCTTAATTTTTTATATGGTTTAATTTTCCAGTGTATCAGGTTATCACAGTTAGAGTATTTCGTACACAAAATAAGTGCTACCAGCGTATCAATTTGTATAGGTAGGCCTACTGCCAACATAATAATTTTATTAATAGGTGTAATGCTTCGGTAAATAAGGCATGCCAACCTAAAATAACGAAGACAATCTAACAATAATTGTCCAATATATTATATTCATATAAGTTTAGATGACCTACCATAACGTTGCTATTGTTGAGTCAGATGAATAATTCCCGAGATGTGATATAAAAACGTAATTTCTTAAGTAATGGTATCTTCCAAAATGGCTAATTAATGAGGATATAAATTTCTGTATTCANATATAAAAACGTAATTTCTTAAGTAATGGTATCTTCCAAAATGGCTAATTAATGAGGATATAAATTTCTGTATTCAGCCTTGATGTTATGAACTATCAATACTTATAGACCTGGTTCAAATGGGTTAAGTGGTTACTCACATATGACAACATACCAACAATTAATATGCAGTCAGTTTGAAAATAAAATAAATACTCGTCATAGTCGAAAATTATAATAGTCTGATGGTCTTACTATGTGCTATGAATGTATCAACTTGTCAAATTCTGGGTTCCGAATTTTTTAGATACAACACTTCCACTAATCCAACNTTTTTTTGGCTCTCCAGTGTATATGGAATGATTTTTCTAAGGTTTTATTCGAAAATTTCGAAGAAACCGCGAATAGATTACAGCTAGTAGGAACTCCAGTCTTCGATGCGTTGTTACAGTGTCGCGTCCGTGGAGACTAAGCAGAATTATTATAAGGTGGTTTGCCATTGGTTGTTGCCTTCCACAGGATGATTGTGGGCAAGACCATGGACTGAATGTGAGGTAAACAGATTTTCGTCTTCTGTACATGATCCCAACACTGACCCGAGAACTGCCTAAACAACTATGAAATTCACGTGTTTCAACAGTGACGTGACGTTTGTTTACATTTTTTTTTACAACAAACTCAAACTTTTAGGTGATGAAAGAATACAATTTTGTTTAATTTTATTAAATCGTATTTGCATTACAGCNACAACAAACTCAAACTTTTAGGTGATGAAAGAATACAATTTTGTTTAATTTTATTAAATCGTATTTGCATTACAGCTAAAACAAGTTAACTGTCATATCGAAGTTCCTATTTAAGGAAACATGATTATAACTTTGGAGGCCACGGTGGTGTAGTGGTTAGACAACTCGCCTCCCACCTAGGGGAACCGGACTTGAATCCTGGCGGGGTCGCTCCCAGACTTTCGCATGCGGGAATCATGCCGGACGATGCCGCTAGTCGGCGGGTATNTGGCGGGGTCGCTCCCAGACTTTCGCATGCGGGAATCATGCCGGACGATGCCGCTAGTCGGCGGGTATTCTACGTGATGCCCCGTTTTCCTTGCCCCTGCATTGTGGCACTGCTCCATTCTCTCTTCGCATCACTCTCATCCGATCTCAGTGTTAAGAACCGCTCATATCTCTCCATTCTCCATTATTATAACCTTAGTGGGAATCACTGACGGTTTATTTTGGAAGAAAAGCAGTTCAGTGCTGGGACACTGAAACGATTACTGTACAGGTGGCATGCGCATTATACCCTATATTCCCTTTACGGGCCAGAACTACCAGCTGCTTGGAAGTGTTGCCACTGGGAATCAAGCCCAGATCCCGCGGGCTAAGAGGCGGTGGAAGTGCCCACTACATCACGGAGGTAGATTGTACGACCGAGACAGAAGAATATATGAATTCATGCCTACACGGTAACTATAATGCTAACAGAAAGTCTACCACTGAACTGGCGTTTAAATAGGTCGTGTATACATGTTGAGTAATGGTTCTGGCCAAATCGACTATTGGCGATGCTATGCTTGTGACACCGAGCAGCGAGTACCACTTTGAAGGAAGTAGGTCCTGTTGGTAGGAGATGCAGACGTTTATTGACTGCTAAGTTAGCATCGACACAATGAAAACGTAAATGTGTGATCACTAACATGCTTTTATTTGTAAATTTAATATGCAATCACAAGGTTCTCCGCAATTATGAGTCATTTACTAGAAATGATGTAATGAAATTAGGGTTGAAGAAGAACTCTTGGAGATATTCCTGCGATTAATAAAAACGTCAAAGGTACGTGCACCTTATATCTAAATATTTAGATATGGGCATAAATTATAAAGCTGAAAAATAAATGTTCTTAAAATAACAACTCGATATTAAAAGCATGTTTGTCGCGGTTTGTCGTTTGTTCGAACTGAAATTATCACCTGAGCTGTGAATATTAAAATTCGGAATGCTTGATTCCGGATGCGCTAAACGGCGCTATACTGTACAAGTCATTACGCATAGTGTTCCAATCGTAAACCCAGCTTTAAGCTACCCAGGAAATCGAACGTAGCTGCATTATGTATTCTATCCGGGCGTATGGTGATAAGCATCTAACACGGTGTTACAACAGTGGAAGCTCGTATAGATACACTGACTGGCCAAAACAGAAAACTATATTTGAGTCACAATTTGTACAATTACCACTTCTGAGAGAAAAAAAATGAGCATCGATAAGTTGGTGGTACGAGAGCGTTAAGTCCGGGCACTCGATGTTTCCCAGCGACAACTTTATTGACTTCTTGACGTACTCAGCAGAGAATGCTTGTTAATATAGGCCACGCTGGAACCGGAGTGGATTTATGACGGAGGGGAGTATATGTGCCGTCTGTTAATACCGTCCGCAGATGTCGCCACACTTCACACGGCGTGATTGACTGCTGTCAATGCCGCTGACGGACTAGAGCGATGCTCGTCGGGCCCGAGGAGCAAGCGAGTAACGTGACGTCACGTGCACAGTCCTGTGGAACAACATAAATGTACGTCATGGCGACATATGCACGCTTGACGTAATCAGCAAGTTGCCACTGACTTCCGTAATAGCGCTTTTCCTTGGTTCCACGAATCTGAAACCATTAGGTATGTAAAAATTACATTTAACTTCAGCCTCAAATTTAAACTTCCGAAACGTAGATCGTGTACGCATTAAAATATTTTGTTGACAAAATGGTTACGTATTAACATTTTGCGTACAAATTTGACGTTCTTTTTAAAAATTTGGTATGTTTTGTTAAACGAAACATAAATCTAGGAGTTCACTACATACAAAATCACTGCCTTTTAGTATTTAGCACTTTCAGATTACGCGTGAACTTGCAGTCTACCTATTTTAAATTGCTATTAGTATTTTTCTGAAAGTAATTTTCTACCACATATATGATGTACTAATTATGTCCATATTCGGGAGTTTGCGCAAAAGATTTTGTACAAAATTAAGTTTTTTTTTAAGTTGTTGATAAATTTTCTTTAATACACTATTATAAATTTCGGAAATAACAGCGTCGGTGCAGTGTTTATAACGCGGAAAAATACTGCGGTGGCTACATCTAAATATATTCTTATACAGTAAATCCTAAAATTATAATTTCACTTGTTTCAACACGGTCTCAAATTCTCGTAGATAGAGAAATGCAAATTATTCAGAATTTTGTTCAGTATCGGAAAACTTCTGTCTCTCCCATATTAGGAATTGGAAGTAAGCAGTCCAGTTTTCAGCACACAGGTATATTTCAGAAAACGATGAGCCTTTTAAAGAGTAATCAAAAAAGTATCGTGGTTTTAAAATTACTTTTATAATGTTTGTGCCTAAAACTTGGATACTGAATTATTTTTAATGTAAAATTCATCACGGCATGAAGAACATAACACCGGTTTTTAACAATTCTTGGTGTAAAGTATAAACTTAAAACCACCAGTATATAGATGTAGCAATAGCTTTTGGTCTACGTGGAGACGGCGGAACCTAAAATTATTCCGTTTACAATATTTATATTAGCAATTTACACAGTTTATACATATGTCGAGGACATCAACAACTAATGGTCTTAAAATTACTTTTGTAATACTTCGTAACGCTTAAGGTAACACGATGAATTACATATATGCACAGAACAGCCGGAAAACACAAGGCATGCGATGAAAATTACTGTATTACAGTGTAATGGTTAATTATAAATATATATTATTTAATAGCAACGCATTTATCGCGTCACTTAAGCAAATCAGTGATTACCATGATAATCAATTCCTTTCACAAAAATTTGCAGTCAAACACTGTTAAAAATAATAAAGCGATGGTAAATAATACAAGAATATCGTTGAAAATGGATTATACTTTTAATTACTGAGTATACAATTATGGAAACAAAATAGCCTACGTCAACCAGAAAATAGTACAGGTATAAAATAATTAATTTAACACTTTTAAATTAAATTTATAAAAAAAAGAATTGCGGTCATTTTATTATCACTCTTTGCAGTACTCTGCAAAAATGAATCTGCTGACAACGAATTAAGAAATGTATTTCCATGTCTTCTAATTAAATTTTTTAATTTTTGGCCACTGAAATTGGCATTATTTTTTTATACACATGTGACGTTAATAACCAGCACTGACGTAGTAGTCTATTAGTTCCGCCATTTCTCAAGTTACAGTGTTAATATTGATGCCCTCCTCCATGAAGCATTATGTAGAAAATATTTTAGTGATTGTTAGTAGAATGTTTATTTTATTTTATATTTTGGGCGTCGAAGAAAGTGTTTGTTGTATTTGGTCACATTGGGCAGAAGTGTTCTGCTTTGAAGGAGAAGCTGGTGCCACTTCTTTTTTCTTGCACTAATGATGTTTATTCTTATTTGACTAACCTATTTTTGGGCAAATATGTCCTTTACTTAATTTATGGTAAAGCTATGCCTTTACTTCCCTACTTATATATAGCTTCAGTATTTTTCAATATAAGTTTTAGTTTGTAATATTTGTGAAAAAAGTGGCAAAAACAGAACGACACTGACATTTTTAACAGCCAAATTTTAAAACTCAACCTCACGTTTCAGGAACTGTTCGGTAACCAAAGAATTTTGATGTCTGTTAAATTTTTAAGAAAATTTTCGTAATTTCAACTGTGTAATTTAATATGTTTTATAATATTGTGTTATGAATAAAGAATCAAAACTACTGTTATGTTAATTTTTAAGTTTATTTGTGAGGCTGATTCTACACGAGCGCTAGAAACGCAGCGTTTAAAAAGTTCAAACCCGTGTGTTTTTGGGCTTGTACACACGAAAGTGTCCGAAACGCGGGTTTTCATCGTTTTCCGCTCAGTTGCAAAATGAATCCCGTCCAGATAGGATGTGTTGCTGGCATTGTGTTACCATATGCAGAAGAAGGTAGTAATGAGCGAAGGAGTATAATGGTAGAAGACGTTATTTGACTCATCCTACTCTTTCAGGCCGTTTATCATTAGGTAATTTTCACATGTCCTTCAACAATCGCAGAAAGTATCCCGATAAATTCTTTCAATATTACAGAATGTAAGTCACGTCTTTCGACGAATTACACGTTTTAGTTAGCGAATGTTATGAGAAAGAGCATCCATACTGCTGAGAGACTTGTAGTAATCTTGAGGTAAGTTAACACACTTTATTTTGTGTGTATGTATGTAAACAGTAGAGCGGCATATTTATAAGGTAATGCGCATTGTTATCATTACGTACAATACTATATTACAGAACATGTTTGTAGAGCCACGACGTTGTAAGCTTGTATAATTACATAACATTCGACAAAGAAAGGTAGTCTGAAAGGTTTAAATCATCAAAATTGTAATCCGTGCTCATTGTTGATGAGGGAGAAGGTGGTGACATCCCTGGATGAGGTGGACAATGCGCGGTGCCAGGTGCAGGTGAAGTGCTGATAATAGTAGTAGTTGAGACGAGTACCGCAGTAATCACCTCAGTAATTTTCAGTCTAGCTTGCATTGCCGATTGAAGAGGCATACTTTTTAACACTGGCACAAATGACATCAAGAACGCCTGATGACCATATAAATCAGTTTGCCGTTCTTTGTCGAGTTGCGACTGTTCTCTCTGAGTAGATACGCTTTACGACGAAATGGATGTCAACAGCTTAGCTGATGAAGCGGAGCTGTATGTTATAACTAGGTGAACGCGGCAACGCACAGTAGGATTAGTGTGCTAGTGTTGAGGTTACGTTACAGTAAAATGAAAACCCCTGAACCGATTTCGTTCAAACAAACTTTATTGTCATTCATGCATTATAATCAAGCTCTACATGACCAAGAATATGCATATACAAATTTACAATTGTACCAATCAAATTCCTATAAATCCAATATTTCATCACTAAGCTCGAACTTAATCTTCTTACGAGAAAACAGAACAGGCGATGTATAAATACTAATTANTCCAATATTTCATCACTAAGCTCGAACTTAATCTTCTTACGAGAAAACAGAACAGGCGATGTATAAATACTAATTACAGCAGTCTGATTAACAACACCTTCATGTATTGGTACTGTTTTCCAACAAATTGTATTACGTGGATCCATTTAAAACAAGCTCGTAAACGTCGGGTTACCAGCATTATGATNACTGTTTTCCAACAAATTGTATTACGTGGATCCATTTAAAACAAGCTCGTAAACGTCGGGTTACCAGCATTATGATGCTTACGGAAAAAACAGAACTCCAAAAGTCCACTTCCAGCTTTAGCAGTTATACCTTATAAAACGAATCTGTACATATTAGTCAGAAGAACATAACTCTCTTCTACACTTACGACCTTAAGACACCATGTTTCATCATCATTATTAACATCATAGTTGACACTTATAATATTACGATGCACTTTACGTGGGTAATGAGTCTTTCTGTTGCGTTCGGTTTCCAAGGTATAACTTCTAGAGCTGGAAGTGGACTTTTGGAGTTCTGTTTTTTCCGTAAGCATCTTAATGCTGGTAACCAGACGTTTACGAGTGTGTCTGAAATGGATCCACGTGATATAATTTGTTGGAAGACAGTGCCAGTACATGAAGGTGTTCTTAATCAGACTGCTGTAATTAGTATTTATACATCGCCTGTTCTGTTTTCTCGTAAGAAGATTAAGTTCGAGCTTAGTGATGAAATTTGGATTTATAGGAAGTTAATTGGTACAATTGGAAATTCGCACATTANAAGATTAAGTTCGAGCTTAGTGATGAAATTTGGATTTATAGGAAGTTAATTGGTACAATTGGAAATTCGCACATTCTTGGTCATTAAGAGCTTGTGTATAATGCATGAATGATAATAAAGTTTGTTTGAAAGAAATCGGTTCAGTGGTTTTCATTTTGCTGTAACATAACCTCAACACCGGCGGCAAAATTAGCACACTAATCGTACTTTGCGTTGCCGCGTTTACCTAGCAATAACATACAGCTGCGCGAAAATGATCGAAGTCCACGACCTTGAGATAACGCTTATCTTATCTCTTGTTTACTTTCCGATACGACTACATTGCTTCTCTTGCATGTTATCTATGGAATTTCCCTATCAGTTGCATCCTTCGTGCAAGAGTGGTGTAACTCTCATACGCTTGTTTGCCTCTTGGGAGGAGACACACCCAATTCTGTCAATGACGTAGGCAAAGTACCACTTTGGCGTTCTTGGACGTGGCTATCAGGTTGGTCCAGGGTTTCACGCGAGTCCTCTCCGCGGTCCACATCTTCTTCCATTGCAGGACGAATATTCGATGACGTCTGTGAACTACCTTTGACGCTCGGGAGTAGGAACTGAAGTTGGTGGTAACAAATATAAGGCTTGAACTTTATTTGTCTGTGGCTCCTCACGAAGTTGTCACGTATGGCGTTCCACCTCTTCATAAGCTCCTTTGCTGAAACACATAACGACCTATTATGCATTGTTACATAGTATGTACATCGCACAAAGTGCATCGTTGGTTAAAATTAAATCATACGCAACAAACTTTATCAATCTAAGATATACACTATAACTATATTTGGCATTAGGAGGAACTTTCGGAGACCTGGAATTTTATTTTAAAATCTCAAGGGAAAATGTTTTACTTGAAGGAAACATATGGAGCGTTTTGGAANCCTATCAGTTGCATCCTTCGTGCAAGAGTGGTGTAACTCTCATACGCTTGTTTGCCTCTTGGGAGGAGACACACCTATTTCTGTCAATGACGTAGGCAAAGTACCACTTTGGCGTTCTTGGACGTGGCTATCAGGTTGGTCCAGGGTTTCACGCGAGTCCTCTCCGCGGTCCACATCTTCTTCCATTGCAAGACGAATATTTGATGACGTCTGTGAACTACCTTTGACGCTCGGGAGNGATGACGTCTGTGAACTACCTTTGACGCTCGGGAGTAGGAACTGAAGTTGGTGGTAACAAATATAAGGCTTGAACTTTATTTGTCTGTGGCTCCTCACGAAGTTGTCACGTATGGCGTTCCACCTCTTCATAAGCTCCTTTGCTGAAACACATAACGACCTATTATGCATTGTTACATAGTATGTACATCGCACAGTGTGCATCGTTGGTTAAAATTAAATCATACGCAACAAACTTGATCAATCTAAGATATGCACTATAACTATATTTGGCATTAGGAGGAACTTCCGGAGACCTGGAATTTTATTTTAAAATCTCAAGGGAAAATGTTTTACTTGAAGGAAACATATGGAGCGTTTTGGAANCGGAGACCTGGAATTTTATTTTAAAATCTCAAGGGAAAATGTTTTACTTGAAGGAAACATATGGAGCGTTTTGGAATATCTTGCTGCCTCTATAAATACCAGAACCTACCAAGGAATTTCTCTAATTGTATAAGTTGTGTAGATGGGAAGCACATCATAATTCAGTTCCCACCCAATACTGAATCGGACTATAGGCTGTAGCTAATGCCAACGACTATTTCACAGTTATTTATGTCGGTTCATATGGACGAAAGGAAGACTCCAACATTTTCAAACTCTCAAATATCTGGAAACGGTTTAACAGCTGGTCAACTTGATTTGCCTTGTGATAAACCCCTACCCACACAAAATGTAGCGGAAGGTGCCTCAGTTACTCACATTCTACTAGGATACGAGGCGTTTGGCATATCAAGGAATGTGATGCTACCATATCCGTCAAAATGTCTGTCAAATGAAAACATAGTTTACAACTACACTCTAAGAAATTGTTTGAAAATTTACCACATGTATAGTTGGAAAACGCACATGATAAAGTTATTTCCCATACATCCATGATAGCGTTCCTAAGTTTGCTCAGGAAATAGTCAAATGCGTAGAGAAGTTACCAACTTTGTATAATAGTGATACTAAAGGTTCCTACATTTTCAGTTCGATTTGTGGTAATATACAAGGTATAGGTTAGAAACTTCCAATACAGTTTAGGAAGCTTACCAGAAATTTGTTTACAGTGTACAGACATTCTAGAGCGAGGCGCGTTGTGGAGTGTTCATTTGAAATTNGAAGCTTACCAGAAATTTGTTTACAGTGTACAGACATTCTAGAGCGAGGCGCGTTGTGGAGTGTTCATTTGAAATTCTCAGTAACAAATGGCGAATTTTGCATTCAGTGATTCTTGTTGATCCAGACTTCGTATCCACCATCGTTAAGTGTTGCTGCGTTTTGCATAACTTTGTTAGGAGGAGGGATGGGTATTGTTNGAAGCTTACCAGAAATTTGTTTACAGTGTACAGACATTCTAGAGCGAGGCGCGTTGTGGAGTGTTCATTTGAAATGCTCAGTAACAAATGGCGAATTTTGCATTCAGTGATTCTTGTTGACCCAGACTTCGTATCCACCATCGTTAAGTGTTGCTGCGTTTTGCATAACTTTGTTAGGAGGAGGGATGGGTATTGTTTTCAAGATACATTATCGTGTGACATGCAAGATGTAGTAGAAATGCCCTGTATAGGGCGACGTTCGCATGGCTTACAAGTGTATAACAATAACAGTTTCGTTATTATTTTAATGCAGCTGGTGCGCTCCCATTGTAAATTACCGAATACGGACTTGTGGTATCTTCTAATAAACATGTTACACATATTACATGTTGCAATATCTGTTTCGTAATAAATATTAAACGTAACGTTTATTTTCATATGCTCCCAACGTCTTTATTGCATACCCAGCTGAAGGNGTGCGCTCCCATTGTAAATTACCGAATACGGACTTGTGGTATCTTCTAATAAACATGTTACACATATTACATGTTACAATATATGTTTCGTAATAAATATTAAACGTAACGTTTATTTTCATATGCTCCCAACGCCTTTATTGCATACCCAGCTGAAGGTTCGTTACTTGACTTAAAACGTCAAAAGGACGCCAAACAATAACATAACTTCTGTTTAAAACATATATGATTTACACGTAAGTCATCATTAGGCATAATTATCGTCAAATAGTTAAAATCATACGTCGGTTTACATTCAATCTAGCAGTGGTAATTAGCTAGAGACATGTATGCCATTTATACCACGCCGACATATATAAATTTATTTCGGGCCACACTCACACTCAACGAACACACCACGTTTAGACGGGCCCCTTAATGTAATAAAATACATACATATATCCATACATACAGCGTTAATTTTTTATGGAGAGGGGCACTTCCTTCCTATCGGCATGCGTTGCCTCGCCTATTTCTGCCCAACATGCTGTCTTTACTTCTCTATTCGAGTATTATTTCAGCGCACTATTGTACACAGGTGGACGCTTCTCCACCTCACATATAAATTTTTTCGTGTCGAACATATTAACCAATACACTGATATACTTATAATATATTTCACTACACTTGTTGGAACCTTAGCGCGTTTCATCTGCTTGTGAGCGCCCGTGTAGATTGCACAAGGTTTCGAGTGCGGGCGGCGTCGCCAACACATCCTTGTGCTTTAAAAGGGCTGACACGGAAGCTAACGCCTATCTTGACGGCGTTCTAAACGCCCGTCTAGAAACTTTCTTCAATCTACATTCAATTCTGTTCAGATGACACGGCGTTAGCAAACGTTTCAACACCCTGTTCGAATGCTGCGTTTCTAGTGCTAGTGTAGAATCAGCCTAATAAATTTATTTTTCATTACGCTTCCATACTTCCGAAATGCAGTGCTCTGCCGAACATCAAGGTATCGAACCTNTTTTTCATTACGCTTCCATACTTCCGAAATGCAGTGCTCTGCCGAACATCAAGGTATCGAACCTGTTTATATTTACTTAGCAAGACGCGTTTGTTTTTCGTTTTCATTCGCAATAATTAAAGCGTGAGTTCCTTACCAATTTCCCTCCATAAAAATCGTTATACCAAGGCATAGTCGTCTAAATTTACTGTTTAAGGATATTGCTGCCTATTTGGTTTGTTGTTCCTTGGCAGGTGTAATATATGTTTAACGAAATGCGTTATTTTTTTTTGTGCTTTATGGCCCACAGATTATCACACTTCACACCATACTGCATGTATGTGGATGACGTGCTCAAAGTGACGTGTCTGGTAATTTTTCTACGAGAAAGTTATGAATTTTCTTCGTATTTNTGTATGTGGATGACGTGCTCAAAGTGACGTGTCTGGTAATTTTTCTACGAGAAAGTTATGAATTTTCTTCGTATTTAGTAGAGGAGTTATGGGGACTTTGGCACATCGGGACCAGGGACCGGAGCGCCGGAGCTGTTCGTGACCCGTCATTCTTGTCGGCCGGCGGCCATAATTGATCCAGGTGATTTTGATTTTTGACCTTGACCCTGGTGACACTTGATATTGACCCCGGTGACCTTTGAAATTGAAACAACCAAAAATCCAAAAATTAAAAAAACTATTTAAAATGCATTATTAAAAATTTGCCATTAAAATTTATTTAAATAAAACTTACATTGCCAGAGGTTCGCCTCACCAACACCACCCCTCACCTATATACATTCAATCGTGTTTCGCCATTTTCTTTTTTTTTCTTTTGTGGTTTGTTTTACATTTTAAATTGCTGAAGGCTGCCAGCTTGGTTTTTTCGTTTGTAATTTGTGTGTACATTGCTGGAGGACGCTATCTTGGTTTTTAGTTTGTCATTTGTTTATACATTACTGGTGGACGCCATCTGGCTTTTTCGTGTGTCCTTTGTTTATACACTGCTGAAGATACCATCTTGGATTTAATATGATTTCATCACCTAGGCAGTGCTAGTGTGTTAATTATCGATTTACCCACCAAGGGAGTTGCCGATTTAGCCACCAGGTGACAACCATATTTGTTAATGTTTTTAAAGTATAGGTGGTGCTGTCGGTGCCCTCCATGTTGGGTTCCTTTTCCCAACACATGGGTGGCGATAATTTCTTGATTCAGCAGCTGGCCGAGCTGTCGGCACTTATATTTATAGGAATAGGAAAAATATGTAATTTTCCATTCCTATTATAAAATATTTATTGCAATCAACAGTATACCTATATGCATAATGCGGGACATTGACACATGCATAATCTATTAAACATACACTGAAGAGCTNCAATCAACAGTATACCTATATGCATAATGCGGGACATTGACACATGCATAATCTATTAAACATACACTGAAGAGCTAAAAAAAACTAGCATAGGCGTGTGTATGCAAATAACAGAGGTATGGAACCAATCAGAGTAACGCGATACGGCCGGCAGCACCTATATAAGACAATAAGCGTCTGGCAAAGTTGCTAGATCGGTTACTGCTGTTACAATGGCAGGTTATCAAGATTTAAGTGAGTTTGAACGTGGTGTTGCAGTCGGCGCACGAGAGATGGGACATAGCGTCTCCGAGGTAGCGATAAAATTTGGATTTTCGCTTACGAACATTTCACGAGTGTACCGTGAATATCGGGAATCCGGTAAAACATCAAATCTTTGAAATCGCTGAGGTCGGAAAAATATTGTGATCGAACGGGACAAACGACGACTGACGAGAATCATTAAACGTGAGAGACGTGCAATCCTTTCTCAAATTGGCGCAGATTTCAATGCCTCCTGCATATGGTTAATTTCATATAAGAAGGCCACATTCTGACAGTCAGTGATTTGAAACGTAACGTATTCAAAACAAACAACGTGCCATTTACAAAATCCTGTATCAGCTGATGCACGAACGAACAGAAATTTATATTACGTTGGCTATTCTGAGAGCAGTGCCGGCGCACATCAGACAAGCAGAAAATACGCGGATAAGAAAGAGTTCGTAGATTAATTAATACATTTTATTTTAAGTGGTCATAAAACAGCAGTTTTAAATTTAGAAACGAAACTTCGTGATAAAATAGTAATGTATAGGTGTTCAAAATGAGATGCACAATAAAAGGATCCGTATCCAAATGTAAGGAAAAAATTGAAACCTTTTTCAAGTTTCCAGACTCTCCAACCATGTGCTGCCATCTTGCGAGGGACAGGCGCGTCATATGTTACAACACGCCCTTCCATGCCTTCTGTTATCCATATCTCAAACTACACCCAGAAACATATTATAGTTTTGTTGTTTAGAATAACGTATTTACGCTCATATACACATGGTTTTATTTTCCCGCGAGCTCTGTATAGTTTTTAAAGCAACATATATTTCATGGACAACGATTTGGAGAACAAGTAATTTAAATTCGGCCGGTAGTCATTCGTCTACGTAAATTATAAGCCATATTGTTCCCTCGAAACTCATCTCCTTGTTTCCGTAGAAAGTTAGACACGCTTGAATATAATTTAAACAATTGTAATGTTATTCCACGTCACATATTTCCAACTCGAATATATTAGCTATAACATCCAAAGTGTGATAATAGATACAACAGACCGTCTCGCAAATGTTAACCCAAATTCACTATCTCAGACAAATTAAAAAAGAGATAGCAAGTATTTAATTATTTGCAACATTTTATATTTTTACTTATATAACCTACTTATTTTTTTAAACAGATGTCAGTCTTAAAATATTTTAAAACTTGTTAAGCATTACAGTACAATGAGAAGTGGATTAGCTGACAGCGTGTTGATAAAAAATATAGCCCCGACTTGACGGACCAGCTGATGGTGGAAGGATACATAGTCAGATGTAAACAGTGGCGCTACTTTCGCCGAGCTGTCAAAATGTGGCCTTCTTATATGGTACAGAATATACCTTCAGATATTAGTCGAGTCCATGCCACGTCGTCTTCCGGCACTTCTGCGTGCTCGCGGGGGCACCACACGATATTAGGCAGGTGTACCTTTTTTTTTGGCACTTCAGTGTATATCTTTTATTAAAAACTTTAAATCTGATTACAAAAAAGTAGTGTTTTATTTTAATGCTGATTAAAGCACAATTTCATCTTAAACAATTAAAGTGACGCTAGTNGAAACCTTTTTCAAGTTTCCAGACTCTCCAACCATGTGCTGCCATCTTGCGAGGGACAGGCGCGTCATATGTTACAACACGCCCTTCCATGCCTTCTGTTATCCATATCTCAAACTACACCCAGAAACATATTATAGTTTTGTTGTTTAGAATAACGTATTTACGCTCATATACACATGGTTTTATTTTCCCGCGAGCTCTGTATAGTTTTTAAAGCNGTTGTTTAGAATAACGTATTTACGCTCATATACACATGGTTTTATTTTCCCGCGAGCTCTGTATAGTTTTTAAAGTAACATATATTTCATGGACAACGATTTGGAGAACAAGTAATTTAAATTCGGCCGGTAGTCATTGGTCTACGTAAATTATAAGCCATATTGTTCCCTCGAAACTCATCTCCTTGTTTCCGTAGAAAGTTAGACACGCTTGAATATAATTTAAACAATTGTAATGTTATTCCACGTCACATATTTCCAACTCGAATATATTAGCTATAACATCCAAAGTGTGATAATAGATACAACAGACCGTCTCGCAAATGTTAACCCAAATTCACTATCTCAGACAAATTAAAAAAGAGATAGCAAGTATTTAATTATTTGCAACATTTTATATTTTTACTTATATAACCTACTTATTTTTTTAAACAGATGTCAGTCTTAAAATATTTTAAAACTTGTTAAGCATTACAGTACAATGAGAAGTGGATTAGCTGACAGCGTGTTGATAAAAAATATAGCCCCGACTTGACGGACCAGCTGATGGTGGAAGGATACGTAGTCAGATGTAAACAGTGGCGCTACTTTCGCCGAGCTGTCAAAATGTGGCCTTCTTATATGGTACAGAATATACCTTCAGATATTAGTCGAGTCCATGCCACGTCGTCTTCCGGCACTTCTGCGTGCTCGCGGGGGCACCACACGATATTAGGCAGGTGTACCAATTTTTTTGGCACTTCAGTGTATATCTTTTATTAAAAACTTTAAATCTTATTACAAAAAAGTAGTGTTTTATTTTAATGCTGATTAAAGCACAATTTCATCTTAAACAATTAAAGTGACGCTAGTGTATTAATTACCGATTTCGTCACCGGACGACCTGCCTATTTAGCCCACCAGGCGGCAACCATATTTGTTTATGTTTTTAAAGTATATATGGTGCTGTCGCCCTCCATATTGGATTCTATTTTAAACACATAGGTAGCGTTGATTTCGCGATTTCACTGCCAAGCGAGCTGTAGGTATCCGCTCATTCACACGATTCAGCTGCAAAGTGAGCTGTCGGCACTCACATTTGTTTCATAGACATGAAAATACCTGTCATATTCAATCCTGTTTAAAAAGTATTTTTATAAGCGGTATACCTTCAGGATATAATTAAATAAATCGATAATTTTTTTGTATGGAAATCTTTAATTAAGAAAGATGAAAAATCATTTTTCGTGTTAATGTTAATAAAATTACAATTGAAATTTGGTATTCATTCTGGTACCCCACACCCCAAATCTTTAGTCTCACCAATTATTCACAAACGTTTAATCCCTTACCACTACTGTTCTTGTTCCAATACTGTCCGCCAGAAAGAGCTAGTGTGGGGAAAGTATATAATAGAAAAAATGTCGACATTCAGCACAGTTTCTCGTCTGATGCCAGAGGTGACATGTCGCTCTCTCACCTCTCGTCTTTTAGAATTCTGTATGGTAACTTCAGATATTAAATTCAATTAAGTCACAGGATATTATCATGTGTGCACGTAATAAGCATATATTTCACAGCGAAATTACAAATCTGCTCAAATTTGGAGTATTGGTTCGGACCAGCTAGTCTCTAGAGGAATATGTAACCTCATAAAATACGTAACTGGAACTTCGTTTTATTAAATTTATAAATGTACTACATATCTAATTTAAAAAGGCGTTACCTCAGTACACGTGATGCTACTGTAACTCACCAAATGTTATCGACGACACGAAATGTATGAATGTTCGAATAATGCAGCTCGAGTGACATATAAGTGTGTAAAATGTGGCATGGCATTTTCTTGGCGCGATAACTTGCAGAGGTATGCAAAAACCTGCGTAGCTATAGGACCTTTATTTTTCACAATATGTTGTGTACAGTTTTCTTCTCAGCAGCGTACGAGTGTACTTCCCCCAAAACCAAGGGTTCAGGATGAGCATCCACAATCGTGCCAGAAACCATCACGCCCAAGAATCATGGCAGGGTCTGGGTTGGTTAATGTCAATGGTTTCGTGGAGGCCGAAACTGCATTCCATCACATACTAAAGCCCTATGCCTCCACAACGACGGCGCGTATTCGAAGGATAATTCCACAAGTTTAACTCGAATGGGGAAAACATCGCTGTTAGCTCTCCAAATAAACAAACCATTAATAAAATTTAATGTGGGTATGGCTCAATCACAGCATTGCAAAACCGACCCCATTCAATGAAAAGAAGGTATTCTAATGGAAAGGCAAGATATTAAAAATACTGTAAAAACCCCCATTCTGGAAATATACGTCACGAGAAAGAAAGATACGAACTGTATATTTCGGGGTAAATATTAACGAAAAATCAATCACCGAGTGCCCCTTCCCCTCTAAACAAAATGCTTGACCCCCAACAAAACATTTGTTTAAAATTCATGTTGGAAAAAATCATGTTTCGTGTATGGATGCGTTATGCAACTTTCTATAAAGTAATCATGGCTCGATAAACGAAAAAGAGAGTTAAAACCACTTCGCTAACCCTCACGGTATACTATATGCACAATGAAGGATCCCATGCACATAATCTCTCATTATTAAAAAAACATTTCCTCTCAAGTTTAAAATCAGTACGTTAGGAAATTTAGGCATCTGAAAAATTATCCATATGGTTACTTCACGTGCAACGATATTTCTAGCTCAGTGTACGGATATAAATATCTTTATGCATGCTTATAATGTACGTATAGAAAGTTTCGCGCTGGAAAAATTTGTATACCGTGAGGAGACGCTAGCGTAAAGGTACACCCACCACAAGTACAAAATCATAAAAAACAGTTACCTTCAGCAAACATGATTTCTGTATTTTCATACATTCGCGTGCGCTCGCTCCATTAAGATGTACATATATATGATCCGCGATAAAACACCCCTCCCTCTCTGCACTGTCACACCACACTGCTACGTTACTTTAGCCGAATGAAAAGTGACATACGAACTTATGAATGTATATGTGCTGCTTCTAATCTATTAGGTGTCAATAGGTAAATAGTATTCACTCTTTTTATGAACTATGTGAAACAAAACATAGTTTTATTCCCCAGATGGTAGTACAACATTCAGATTTATACCACAATATGCATTGCAGCAAACACAAGAGCAAACAGCTCTCATTCACCACCCTTCAACCCTGTCGAGACATAAGGAAAGACTTCACAAGTGCGAAAAAATTAGAGCATATTGCAGCCAGGGCAATACGGTGGCCATGTAATTTTAGAGTTGTGTTAATCCCTTTAGAATGTACATAATTAATTCTATGCACAATTTTTTTTTTAAATAAATTCTGGTTCGAACTCCTTTGTATTTTTCCGTATAAAAAATCAAATGTGAAATTTTTTAAATTCCGATGAAACCAAAGATACTTTGTGATGCTATAAAACTTAGAAATACGAAAAAAAACATTACATTCTCCACTTGCTCATACGTCAACACACACACACAAACTCGCTCACACGTCCACCGCACTGCAAAAGGTGTTTAATTGGACTTTGCCCTAGCGCACTTACCGCTGGAGGTCTGTGGGGAGGCCGCTGGGGGATTGTCGCTCTTGAAACATGTTTTATTTCTCCCACATGCCAACTTTTATTTATAGGATAATAAACACAGATATCTGCACTCACACGTCAACACCAAGGGAGACCCAAGTTCAAGGGGACTCGTGTTCGATACTGGACTCGTTCGGCCCGAATTTCTATTTTAAGGCGAATGCCAGGATGTTTTCTTGGTAGAGTCCTTACTTGTTCCCGTTTGCCCTAGCAACTTGCTCCTACCCAAATTAGTATAAATTTACTTTTATTATTATTGTTTTAGCTTACACATCACCTAGAAAAATGTAAACTCACGCTACTCTTTTACGAGAATCTAATACAGTATCGAATAAAAAATATGTATGTTTTCATTATAAGAGGAAGGGGGTTGTGCCTTTTTCTCTCACATCGAATGCGCAGCATCGGGCGTTCAGAATCACGAGCCATCCACGTTTCAAAAACAAAAAACAGAAAAAAAATTTGTAAATAAAAAATTGCAGCACGTAATACAAGCAAATGTGTACGTATTAACTTAAAAAAATCACTATATTGAGCACAAAGATTAGTATGGTATCAGCAATTCCTTCCATTTTTCAGGCATATAGAGATACCATTTTGCATTTTACAGTTATTTAAAGCTACCATTTCGCACACGATTAGTTGTTGGCCAGTCTGATAACTCTAGGATTATATACCAAATCAGGTAATTATTATTCTCTTCGTAATCCAACAAACGAATCCTCTCATCCGCTGATGCATATACTTAGATATATTTCAACGCCCACGTACACAGTCGTCAATTAATGTTAAAATGTTTGGGAGGAAATAATCTAACAGAATATTCGATTCGCTCACATCTGCAAATACAAGTGTAAACCTCCTGTCATAAATAAAATAATTAACGTTTGTTGCGACAGATACACCTAAGACATTTTTGCACCGATTACACACATACATACGCGTGAATGAAACCAAATTAAGGTAAGAAAAAACAGGCCACCCAATACAGAAATAAGAAAAAAAATTGCCCAGAAACGAACTTATGATAATACACTTCATGCCCCGAACAGTGCTACATAATTATATTTGCGAATCGAGGCGATATTCCGAGGTGCTAAATACCCTAGTATTTTAAGTTTTATTAACATTAAACTTTCAGGAGAAAAGTGTATGTTTACGCACCAAAAACCTGGCCATTTAAAAAAAATATAAATTAAAAAATTAAAAGTCCAGTTTCTATACTGCATATAATTTTTTTTAATTACAGAGTACGCGTCATCATATCAGAGCTAAATACCAATTATAAAATAGTCCCCAGTTCATTTTGAACATGCAGATATATACACGCACGTTGAAAATGTTTCAGCCCAGACATACCAGTGTATTACATTGACATAAGAACGATACATTTTCAAAAAGGTCAGAAGCGAGGGCTAAATCACCCATTATCGGTGTTGATTTTTGCGACAAACTTTGCGCACCTCCATCATGCCCAGAAAGAGTTCTGATGCTTGCTAAAATACTCGCGCTCTATCAGCCCCTCGTGATGCTACGAAGATACAAAATCTCGTATTATGCAAGCACACAAGCAATAGATTCACAAAAATGTTTTTAAAAATACTCAGATTTACGCACATAAGGTTTATTACCCATGCAAAATTTAAAAAAAGAGTATCAGGCTGCAGGAGTGATATCTCAGGTCAGAAAGCCTACTGCAATCTGCGGAATTATGAATATTTGGACACATCAGTTCTGGCTCTCCATCGAAAACAGCACCCCAGGCCCATTTCGCAACGATGATCTCTTCCACAATGTCGCATAAGAGAGGGACCGCAGCGACGCAGCGGCTAGAGCTCTCGTTTCCCACCACGAGTGCGCACACAGCATCCTTAATTTTGTACACACTTTTTCAACACCAGCCCATTTTTCACTCGGCATCTTCGCCCCAACACGACAAGAGTGGTTTGATTCCCGGCAGGGGCGCTCCCATAATTCCACCCTTTCATTCCTCAAAAACATTCCTCAATTGCTAAAAACATTCCTCATTCCTCAAAAACATCCTCAACCCTAAAATTATTCCTTAAAAACCCTCCTCAAAAACATTCCTCATTCCTAAAAATATTTCTCAAAAATTTACCTTATTCCTCAAAAACATTCCTCATTCCTAAAAATATTTCTCAAAAATTTACCTTATTCCTCAAAAACATTAATTATTCCTCAATAACATTCCTTCCTCAGTTCGTTTGTTTGTTAAACTAAATTCAACCGACTTAAACAGCCCGAGAGAGGCATGATACTTCAGATTGAACCATATTCCCCTTTACGCACATTCTCACGCATTTTTTACTTAAACTAGACCCTTTCATTCGATTTTATATACCTCTGAAATAATTAGTTCCTCAGAAAAGCAGTAGGGTAAGGTTCGGTAAATTAAAAAAGAGCACAAATAAGAGCACATAAATTTACTATCCTACTTATTCTATACAGTTCTCCGATGTTTGCAGATGATGGATAGTACACAATGGTTTCATTCGATTTAGCCCCTTTCCTTAAGTTCACCGATGATTGAAGATATCTCCTTACTATGAAAGCCATTCAAATATGTCAGTCTATCAACAAGTTCATTGGGGTCTTCAGGAAATATGCAGTCGGCGTTCTTGTCGTCTTCTGCATTATTCACAACACATTTTCAGCAAAGCCGGTGGGGATATGTGTTTTCATCGTCAACACTGTCTTCATTATCGTATCCATGGCCCTTCCCTTTTTGTGCAGAGGCATTACTCCTTCGTCAGCACAAACATCAACGAGTATCCTTTCCTGTGACGGAGGAGTATCGTTGGCAACATTAGTCTTCGCAGCTACTTGTGCTATATTATTTTTTCGAAGTTCGTTACGTTTACGTGACATTTTAGAAAGTGTATATTTCATACGATCCGATTGTATGACACACTGTTCGTTGCCAGTATTGACCATAGTTTTCCCGCCTTCTGTGCACATATAATGCCGGGTATTGTTAACAGGAGAAAGTGAGGTCGTCACATTCCGTTTCTCGGTAGGAGAAGGAATACTATATTTACAGACCTTGGCATTTCTATTCAAGTTATCACCTCGTGCGAACTGCCCAGGACAGTTTTTGCAACTAAAAATAACACGATATGGGTTCTTTGGAAATTTACTCTTCTCATATCGCCGCGCATTGTAGTGAATCGCATATACTTTGTCGCAGCATCTGCACTGTCGACGATGAAGGCGTTGGTCCCGACTACATTTTCATCACAGTCAGTCGTACGCGCGAATAATCTTCGGTACAAGGAGAGTGTTCACTTCCAAACTAATGTTTAAATAACGGTGTCAGAAAGTCAACTGAGCTGATGCTGACTTTCATTACTCTATATAATCGCGATTCTTTATACCAGTGAATTAAAAAAAATCATAAAGGATGGCAAAAAAATGTAGGGCTATTTTAATAAATACGAACATAACCAAATGTTTGCGAACTTCCGATATTATTTCCACACTCTTCCCCAAATTTTATTCGTTTTTTTTCCCCTTCTCTGATAAAACAGTTATCGTAGCCCATGCACTAACACATTTTTATGTTAGATAAAAAATGGTTTAGGCATATGTTTTTATATCATATTATATAATTATAGTTATATAAACTACGCATAATAATATATTTAATAAATGTATATATAAATTCTAAATTATATATATTCCTATTATATATTATTATAATTTTTTAATGTTTGGTTGTCACATATCATTCGACTAAAGTAACGTAGCAGTGTGGTGTGACAGTGCAGAGAGGGAGGGGTGTTTTATCGCGGATCATATATATGTACATCTTAATGGAGCGAGCGCACGCGAATGTATGAAAATACAGAAATCATGTTTGCTGAAGGTAACTGTTTTTTATGATTTTGTACTTGTGGTGGGTGTACCTTTACGCTAGCGTCTCCTCACGGTATACAATTTTTTCCAGCGCGAAACTTTCTATACGTACATTATAAGCATGCATAAAGATATTTATATGCGTACACTGAGCTAGAAATATCGTTGCACGTGAAGTAACCATACGGATAATTTTTCAGATGCCTAAATTTCCTAACGTACTGATTTTAAACTTGGGAGGAAATGTTTTTTAATAATGAGCGTTTATGCCTTGGTGTGGGGGAGTGCATGGGATCCTTCATTGTGCATATAGTATACCGTGAGGGTTAGCGAAGTGGTTTTAACTCTCTTTTTCGTTTATCGAGCCATGATTACTTTATAGAAAGTTGCATAACGCATCCGCACACGAAACATGATTTTTTCCGACATGAATTTTAAACAAATGTTTTGGTGGGGGTCAAGCATTTTGTTTAGAGGAGAAGGGGCACTCGGTGATTGATTTTTCGTTAATATTTACCCCGAAATATGCAGTTCGTATCTTTCTTTCTCGTGACGTATATTTCCAGAATGGGGTTTTTTACAGTATTTTTAATATCTTGCCTTTCCATTAGAATACCTTCTTTTCATTGAATGGGGTCGGTTTTGCAATGCTGTGATTGAGCCATACCCAGATTAAATTTTATTAATGGTTTGTTTATTTGGAGAGCTAACAGCGATGTTTTCCCCATTCGAGTTAAACTTGTGGAATTATCCTTCGAATACGCGCCGTCGTTGTGGAGGCATAGGGCTTTAGTATGTGATGGAATGCNATAGCATTAGAATACGCGCTCTCGTTGTGGAGGCATAGGGCTTTAGTATGTGATGGAATGCAGTTTCGGCCTCCACGAAACCATTGACATTAACCAACGCAGACCCTGCCACGATTCTTGAGCGTAATGGTTGCTGGCGCGATAGTGGATGCTCATCCTGAACCCTTGGTTTTGGGGGAAGTACACTCGTACGCTGCTGAGAAGAAAACTGTACACTACATATTGTGACAGATAAAGGTCCTACAGCTACGCAAGTTTTTACATACCTCTGCAAGTTATCGCGCCAAGAAAATGCCACGCCACATTTTACACACTTATATTTCACTCGAGCGGCATTATTCGAACATTCATACATTTTGTGTCGTCGATAACATTTGGTGAGTTACAGTAGCATCACGTGTACTGAGGTAACGTCTTTTTAAATTAGATATGTGGAAAATTTATAAATTAAATAAAACGAATTTCTAGTTACGTATTTTATGAGGTTACATATTCCTCTAGAGACTTGATAGCCCGAACCGATACTCCAAATTTGAGCAGATTTGTAAATTCGCGGGGAAATATATGCTTATTACGTGTACACCTGATAATATCCTGCGACCTAATTGAATTTAATATCTGAAGTTACCAATCAGAATGCTAAAAGACGAGGGGTGAGAGAGCGAGCGATCTGTCACCTCTGGCATCAGACGAGAAACTGCGCTAAATGTCGACATTTTTTGTATTATATACTTTCCCCACACTAGCTCGCTTTAGCGACAGTATTGAAACAAGAACAGTAGTGATAAGGGATTAAACGTGGGTGGATAATTGGTGAGACTAAAGAGTTGGGGTGTCTGGTACCAGAATAAATACGAAATTTCAATGGTAATTGTATTAGTAATAACAAGAAAAATGATTTTTCATCAGTCTTAACTAAAGTTTTTTATACAAAAAATATGGATTTAATGAAATATGCATGTAGGTATACCGCTTATTGAAAAAAGTTTTAAACAGGATTGAATATTACAGGTATTTTCATGTCTATGAAGCAAATGTGAGTGCCGACAGCTCACTTTGCAGCTGAATCGTCAGAATGACCGGGCACCGACAGCTCGCTTGGTAGTGAAATCGCGAAATAAATGCTACCTATTTGTTGANCCGACAGCTCACTTTGCAGCTGAATCGTCAGAATGACCGGGCACCGACAGCTCACTTGGTAGTGAAATCGCGAAATAAATGCTACCTATTTGTTGAAAATAAAATCCAATATGGATGTCTACGACAGCACNAGCTGTCGGCACTCACATTTGTTTCATAGACATGAAAATACCTGTCATATTCAATCCTGTTTAAAAAGTATTTTTTTATAAGCGGTATACCTTCAGGATATAATTAAATAAATCGATAATTTTTTTGTATGGAAATCTTTAATTAAGANTTTTTATAAGCGGTATACCTTCAGGATATAATTAAATAAATCGATAATTTTTTTGTATGGAAATCTTTAATTAAGAAAGATGAAAAATCATTTTTCGTGTTAATGTTAATAAAATTACAATTGAAAAATTGTATTCATTCTGGTACCCCACACCCCAAATCTTTAGTCTCACCAATTATTCACAAACGTTTAATCCCTTACCACTACTGTTCCTGTTCCAATACTGTCCGCCAGAAAGAGCTAGTGTGGGGAAAGTATATAATAGAAAAAATGTCGACATTCAGCACAGTTTCTCATCTGATGCCAGAGGTGACATGTCACTCTCTCACCTCTCGTCTTTTAGAATTCTGATTGGTAATTTCAGATATTAAATTCAATTAAGTCACAGGATATTATCATGTGTGCACGTAATAAGCATATATTTCACAGCGAAATTACAAATCTGCTCAAATTTGGAGTATTGGTTCGGACCAGCTAGTCTCTAGAGGAATATGTAACCTCATAAAATACGTAACTGGAACTTCGTTTTATTAAATTTATAAATGTACTACATATCTAATTTAAAAAGGCGTTACCTCAGTACACGTGATGCTACTGTAACTCACCAAATGTTATCGACGACACGAAATGTATGAATGTTCGAATAATGCAGCTCGAGTGACATATAAGTGTGTAAAATGTGGCATGGCATTTTCTTGGCGCGATAACTTGCAGAGGTATGCAAAAACCTGCGTAGCTATAGGACCTTTATTTTTCACAATATGTTGTGTACAGTTTTCTTCTCACGCATCCGCACACGAAACATGATTTTTTCCAACATGAATTTTAAACAAATGTTTTGGTGGGGGTCAAGCATTTTGTTTAGAGGAGAAGGGGCACTCGGTGATTGATTNACATGAATTTTAAACAAATGTTTTGGTGGGGGTCAAGCATTTTGTTTAGAGGAGAAGGGGCACTCGGTGATTGATTTTTCGTTAATATTTACCCCGAAATATGCAGTTCGTATCTTTCTTTCTCGTGACGTATATTTCCAGAATGGGGTTTTTACAGTATTTTTAATATCTTGCCTTTCCATTAGAATACCTTCTTTTCATTGAATGGGGTCGGTTTTGCAATGCTGTGATTGAGCCATACCCACATTAAATTTTATTAATGGTTTGTTTATTTGGAGAGCTAACAGCGATGTTTTCCCCATTCGAGTTAAACTTGTGGAATTATCCTTCGAATACGCGCCGTCGTTGTGGAGGCATAGGGCTTTAGTATGTGATGGAATGCAGTTTCGGCCTCCACGAAACCATTGACATTAACCAACCCAGACCCTGCCATGATTCTTGGGCGTGATGGTTTCTGGCACGATTGTGGATGCTCATCCTGAACCCTTGGTTTTGGGGGAAGTACACTCGTACGCTGCTGAGAAGAAAACTGTACACAACATATTGTGAAAAATAAAGGTCCTATAGCTACGCAGGTTTTTGCATACCTCTGCAAGTTATCGCGCCAAGAAAATGCCATGCCACATTTTACACACTTATATGTCACTCGAGCGGCATTATTCGAACATTCATACATTTTGTGTCGTCGATAACATTTGGTGAGTTACAGTAGCATCACGTGTACTGAGGTAACGCCTTTTTAAATTAGATATGTAGTACATTTATAAATTAAATAAAACGAATTTCTAGTTACGTATTTTATGAGGTTACATATTCCTCTAGAGACTTGATGGCCCGAACCGATACTCCAAATTTGAGCAGATTTGTAAATTCGCGGGGAAATATATGCTTATTACGTGTACACCTGATAATATCCTGTGACCTAATTGAATTTAATATCTGAAGTTACCAATCAGAATGCTAAAAGACGAGGGGTGAGAGAGCGAGCGATCTGTCACCTCTGGCATCAGACGAGAAACTGCGCTAAATGTCGACATTTTTTGTATTATATACTTTCCCCACACTAGCTCGCTTTAGCGACAGTATTGAAACAAGAACAGTAGTGATAAGGGATTAAACGTGGGTGGATAATTGGTGAGACTAAAGAGTTGGGGTGTGGGGTACCAGAATAAATACGAAATTTCAATGGTAATTTTATTAGTAATAACAAGAAAAATGATTTTTCATCAGTCTTAACTAAAGTTTTTTATACAAAAAAATATGGATTTAATGAAATATGCATGTAGGTATACCGCTTATTGAAAAAAGTTTTAAACAGGATTGAATATTACAGGTATTTTCATGTCTATGAAGCAAATGTGAGTGTCGACAGCTCACTTTGCAGCTGAATCGTCAGAATGACCGGGCACCGACAGCTCGCTTGGTAGTGAAATCGCGAAATAAATGCTACCTATTTGTTGAAAATAAAATCCAATATGGATGTCTACGACAGCACNCTTGGTAGTGAAATCGCGAAATAAATGCTACCTATTTGTTGAAAATAAAATCCAATATGGATGTCTACGACAGCACCACTTATACTTTAAAAACATAAACAAATATGGCTGCAGCCTGGTGGCTAAATAGGCAGGTCGTTTGATGATGAAATCCGTAATCAATACACTTGCGCCACCTTAATTTTATAAAGTGCAATGGTGATTTAATTAGCATTAAAATAAAAAATTACTTTTATATAATGAGACTTAGAGATTTTAATAAGATACATATATTTAATAAATTATGCATTTAGTCAAATTCCCTTGTTATGTATATAGTATTCTGGTGATTAAAATATTTTTTTAAAATGATAGTAATGGAAAGTTTCATATTTTTCCTATGACTATAAATATAAGTACTAACTGCTCACCTGGCGCCTGAATCAAGAAATTAACGCCAGCTATGTGTTGGAAATAGAATCGAAAGTGGAGGACGCCGATATCACCACCTATACTTTTAAACATAAACAAATGTAGCTGCCACCTGGTGGCTTAATCGGCATCTCGCCTGGTGAGTAAATCGGTAAGTATTACTCTAGCACCACCTAGGTGATGAAAACATATGGCATTGTATAAGTAATTGACAAACGAGAAACCGAGATGGTATCCACCAGCTATGTATAAACAAATGACAAACTAAACACCAAGATTCCGTCCTCCAGCAATGTATAAACAAGTAAAAAACTAAAAAAACCAATATGGCGGTTTTCAGCAATGTATAAACAAACAACAAACGTAGAAACCTAGATGGCGACAAACGATAGAATGTGTATATAGTCGGTTCATGACTGGAAGAGACTTTCTTGAAGCCCTGCTAAAGATCTACTTTCAAGCCCATTTCGTANATGTAGCTGCCACCTGGTGGCTTAATCGGCATCTCGCCTGGTGAGTAAATCGGTAAGTATTACTCTAGCACCACCAAGGTGATGAAAACATATGGCATTGTATAAGTAATTGACAAACGAGAAACCGAGATGGCATCCACCAGCTATGTATAAACAAATGATAAACAAAAAAAACAACAGGGCTTCCTCCAGCAATCTACACTGAAGGGCCAAAAAAACTGGTATAGGTGTGCGTATGCAAATAACAGAGGTATGGAACCAATCAGAGTAACGCGATGCGGTCGGCAGCTAGATCGGTTACTGCTCCTACAATGGCAGGTTATCAAGATTTAAGTGAGTTTGAACGTGGTGTTATAGTCNATGGAACCAATCAGAGTAACGCGATGCGGTCGGCAGCTAGAGCGGTTACTGCTGCTACAATGGCAGGTTATCAAGATTTAAGTGAGTTTGAAAGTGGTGTTATAGTCGGCGCACGAGAGATGGGACATAGCATCTCCGACGTAGCGATAACTTTCGGATTATCGCGTACGACCATTTCACGAGTGTGCCGTGAATATCGGGAATCCGCTAAAACATCTCATCCTGGCACATCGCTGCGGCCGGAAAAAAATCGTGAAAGAACGGGAGAAACGATGACAGACGTGCAACCCTTTCTCAAATTGGCACAGATTGGATTTGTGGACTGTCCTGCAGGATTCATGGCGTGAATTGTGTCCTGCGTACCTTCAAACATTAGTCGAGTCCATGCCACGTCGTCTTGCGGGACTTCTGCGTTCTTAGGGGGCCCTACACGATATTAGGCAGGTGTACCAGTTTTTTTGGCTCTACAGTGTATAAACAAAAGTCAAATAAAAAATGAAAATAGCATCCCCCAGCAATGGATAAATAAGTGACAAATGAAATCCAAGATGGTGTCCTCCAGCAATGTATAATCTAATGACAAACGAAAAACCAAGATTGCATCCACCAGCAATGTATAAACAAATGACAAACTAAACACCAAGATTCCGTCCTCCAGCAATGTATAAACAAGTAAAAAACTAAAAAAAACCAATATGGCGGTTTTTAGCAATGTATAAACAAACAACAAACGTAGAAACCTAGATGGCGACAAACGATAGAATGTGTATAGTAGGGGGTGTTGTGGTGGTGAGGGAGACCTGCGGAAATGTAAGTTTTTTAAAATAAATTTTTCATAATACATTTTAAAAATAATTTTTAATAATTATTATATAAGTTTTAATATATATAAAATGTAAATATTTTATTTTTTTGGCTTTTTTTGGATTTTTTTATTTCGAGGTCGAAGGTCAGCAAGATCAAGGTCAAAGTTCACTAGCTCCAAGTTCAAATGTCAAGATCACTTGTATCCATTATGGCCGCCGACCGAGCGGAATTACTGAGCATGAACAGCTCTGACGATCCCGTCCCTGGTCCCGATGTGCCAAAGTCCCCATAATCCCTCTACTATACTTCATGTTTATATGGTGATATTTACTACAATGCAGTAGTCACATATAATTGCCTAAACTGTTTTAAAAAAACTCGAAAAGCACAAGATTATTCTTAGAAAGTTTCGGTATGAATTAAAGAACATTTTACTTTTGAACATAGACGCCTTAAATTTAATTTCAAATACATATTTATGGACATAGTAATAATCATACTATATGTTATATTATTTCGCAATATTTTATTTATTATTCTACTATTAATTAAAGAAAAAATTATAAAGAGTGACACTGAAATTTTTAAATAAGTATATCGTTTTAAATTTATTTAATAAACATAGTTAGCAAAATATCTTCATCGCGTTTGTTTTACACACAGGTAAAGTAAGAATGGAAAGAACTNTAGCTAACGGCTAGGGTGTTTTTTCAAAGGTTGATTTTCAAAAGTTTCTTCCAGTCGTGAACTGACTATAGTAGGGGTGTTGTGGTGGTGAGGGAGACCTGCGGAAATGTAAGTTTTTTAAAATAAATTTTTCATAATACATTTTAAAAATAATTTTTAATAATTATTATATAAGTTTTAATATATATAAAATTTAAATATTTTATTTTTATGGCTTTTTTTGGATTTTTTTATTTCGAGGTCGAAGGTCAGCAAGATCAAGGTCAAAGTTCACTAGCTCCAAGTTCAAATGTCAAGATCACTTGTATCCATTATGGCCGCCGACCGAGCGGAATTACTGAGCATGAACAGCTCTGACGATCCCGTCCCTGGTCCCGATGTGCCAAAGTCCCCATAATCCCTCTACTATACTTCATGTTTATATGGTGATATTTACTACAATGCAGTAGTCACATATAATTGCCTAAACTGTTTTAAAAAAACTCGAAAAGCACAAGATTATTCTTAGAAAGTTTCGGTATGAATTAAAGAACATTTTACTTTTGAACATAGACGCCTTAAATTTAATTTCAAATACATATTTATGGACATAGTAATAATCATACTATATGTTATATTATTTCGCAATATTTTATTTATTATTCTACTATTAATTAAAGAAAAAATTAAAAAGAGTGACACTGAAATTTTTAAATAAGTATATCGTTTTAAATTAATTTAATAAACATAGTTAGCAAAATATCTTCATCGCGTTTGTTTTACACACAGGTAAAGTAAGAATGGAAAGAACTGTTTTTAATCTAACAGAAATTACAGATTTTGCATTTCACATGCCCCATGCCTATAAAACAAATATGGCAGCCGGTTTGCGGAACGATCTGTCAGGAACGACCACGGGCATGAACATTCAATATGTGTGCCGTCATACTAAACATGACTATCGTCCAAATGGAATGTGAGAGCACGCACACCTGGATGACTTGTTCCACAGCTCCATATCCCTGTATCCTTGCTCCCGAACAAATAATTTAGTACTACTACTACTACTAAGCGTTGGTTTGAACCGTCGCTGATCCGATCCCCTCGTTGGCGATGATCGGCACCGAGAACCCTTGATACCGACACAAAGCTAACCCCAGCGTCTCTCTAAAGTAAATTTTTGCCGAACCTGCCTTTGCCCACTGTGTGTGACCGGTCGCTGTTCCTTCAGTTAATTTCCCGTATGGAACTTATGTCGATCATCTATTCCGCCACCAGGAATAATTGAATATTTCACAATTATCTTGTTCAACACATCGTGTGGGAACAAAGCCGATCGACTACGCGTTATTTATTATCGGCGCGCTGAATTGTACCAATCATCTTCTAGCTCACCCCACCTGGCGAGTCACATGTCAGTTTGCCAAAGTCACTGCTTTATTTTAATTTCTCAATTGCCTGACAACATTGTTAAGTTAATCACTGTCAGCNGTCAGTTTGCCAAAGTCACTGCTTTATTTTAATTTCTCAATTGCCTGACAACATTGTTAAGTTAATCACTGTCAGCTACATTAGAAAAACTAATTATTTAGCTTCTTATTAAAATTAATTACAGAACATTGAAAAAAAAAAGAAGGAAGGGATTTCTGTGGATTCCTTTCTCGCTGCCAGCCTGCTTCTCTCTCCTTTGTCTCCGCGCCTCTGCCGCAGATGGGGAGGATAAAGACTGCGTCCAGGACAAATTGAGGTTTTTAGNGTCAGTTTGCCAAAGTCACTGCTTTATTTTAATTTCTCAATTGCCTGACAACATTGTTAAGTTAATCACTGTCAGTTACATTAGAAAAACTAATTATTTAGCTTCTTATTAAAATTGATTACAGAACATTGAAAAAAAAAAGAAGGAAGGGATTTCTGTGAATTGCTTTATCTCTCCTTTGTCTCCGCGCCTCTGCCGCAGATGGGGAGGATAAAGACTGCGTCCAGGACAAATTGAGGTTTTTAGNTCTCTCCTTTGTCTCCGCGCCTCTGCCGCAGATGGGGAGGATAAAGACTGCGTCCAGGACAAATTGAGGTTTTTAGTCGGCGCTTAAAGGGCCTCCTTAGTAAACATTTCTAAACGCCTCAAGGTCACAGCCGGCCTTAAGGAAGCGTTGCGACGGCGATGGAAGATAACATAAACAAGCTTAGCTTGTGCTCTGTTCCCTCAGGATTTTAAGCTGTGGCTACAGGATTTTAATACAGCAATCTGCTCAGAAAATATACAGCATCGTCGCTATAGTTTAAAACACTGGTTTACAGAAGAATAAATATCATAAGCAGAGGACTACTTACAGCGATGTTGGCTGACTTTGACATTTTATATGACCACATTAATGTTTTAATAACCATATTGAATAAATTGGCAACAAAATATCGACTTTAATTTCTGTCCTGAAAAATTTTTACATTTAAATATCCCGTAGTTTTACAAAAATTGGAATAAACACAACTGCTGAAAGTGAGACGCGTGTGTCAACTATGGAGATTCATTAAGAGCGTGTTCTTGAGCGTCGGTGAGGGTTAAATTAGATAAAGNTGGAGATTCATTAAGAGCGTGTTCTTGAGCGTCGGTGAGGGTTAAATTAGATAAAGATGAAGCAGCAGTGGAATGCAAGAGCGGGAAAGCGGGATCGCCCGAGAAAACCCGCCAACCAACGGCAGCGTCCACCACGTAACTCACATGCGAAAATCCGGGTGAACTCACTGGGAATCGAACCCGGCTCGTCNACCAACGGCAGCGTCCACCACGTAACTCACATGCGAAAATCCGGGTGAACTCACTGGGAATCGAACCCGGCTCGTCTTGGTGGAAGGCGAATAGTTTCTGCTACTACACCACCGTGGTCCCACATCCAGGACTAGACAAGTGCGTTTGAGAGACGGTTCGAAGCCCGCACCTCCCACGACAATACACTCGTCTGCACTGGCGTTGTACATGGACAATGGTCCCAATCACAGTTGCCAGCGCCAAAAATGAGAAAAAGGTCTGATAACTTTTTTACCCGACAAGTTATGAAGTAAAACGTCGTATTTAATACTTTCGCACGCATTATGTATTCACAAAGGTACAAATGCTTTAAGCGAACAACGCTTAGCACCTTGTACGGCTAGTAAATAAGAGTTCTCGCAATAATTTTCTGGGCAATTAGAGCCCTTGGGAATTATTCACAATGGACAAGTATACAAAGGGTATGCAATTAAGTAATAAAGAACTTACTTACTATTTCAGAACTCATATTATTGGCAACTGATGTTTTTGCTTTATTTTTGTTTCTATATATACATAAATCTATTTTAATTAATTTTATTTCGTTTAAAGAAAATATAGATTTGAACTAAAAATTCTTACAAGATTGATTTTTACTGATATGCCTATATACCTAAAATTTTTCTAAGGGAATTGTGCAATCCAACACATGTTTGTAATTATTAAACATTAAAATTATCATATAATGTTAAAGCGTATGATGCCGAGAGTATCATTCACAGTTACAATACAAAATGCAAATACTAAAATTTAATTTCAAATGATATATTTATCTAGCAAAGTGCATGCAAATATATTTCAGAGCTGCCTTTCAGAGATACAAGGTTTTTTAAAGTATTAATAATTTTTCCGCATTTCATCTTCATTGTCTGCCATTAGGTATTCTTCGGAGATAATTATGTTAGTACATACTGAGCTTCGTCTTTATCTTTCGTTTTTTCTGGATCATCTTCGTGCATGAATTTTTCTTGTTGTTTGCGGCTTCAAAAGTAAGATAAATCAGTTCATTTTTCTTCCGATTATGCAAGCTTGACAAGTGGGATCAGATGAAGCCACCAGCCTAAGAAACAAATATTTTATGTTATTTTGACGTCACCAAGCAGATCATACTTCAAAGCAACATTTTCTATCAGCGAAGCTTATTTTGTGAACAAATATAAGCGTTAACATGTGCATACACACGACGTTTTAATAATGTTTATACTTACATTACTGTAAATAAACGTTTCCCACCAACAACAGCGTCTGTTGTATTCGGAGTGGTCGTCACCTTACAAATTTCTTTTAAGATATAAAATATAACAAAATTATAATTTACTTTTCCTAAAAGTGGTTATGTTCTCTCTGTTCCTGATGTTTTGTTGAATGAATATATACCTTTTTCGTTAACAACCACTCATTCTATTTGCACGAATATACTATATGAACGAAATTTATTTTATAGCATGTAAGATCATCTTTGTAACGAGGATTGTTAGTTCACACGGCAAATTTAGTTTCGATTCGTTCATCGTGGATATTTTCTCCTCTCTACTAGCATTCCATTACCACTTAACTATGTCCATTTTAATGTTAGTAAGATACTAGCAGTATGTAGTGTATTATATTTTCTGAACAGTATGTATTGCGATATTTAAAAATGATTTTATGAAGTTTCCGTTGCCTAAATTCTGCGAGAGGCGTGAGTCGTTTAAGCCGACACTACACGATACCGAATTTCTGCTACCTTCTGTTATACCCATGGGCACATCAGAAGGCATTAAAGTTCCTATAGCAGAAGAGAAAACAGAACGCATCAGTTCATACCCACACATTACCTAAAGTGCTAACAGAAAATTGTAAATGGCAGGCTAAACCACTCGCAGGGAGGCAGGGGTATAAATGCAACCAAATGTTATATGTAGGCGTTTTGTGGTGCATCTAAAAGTACGAAGATTGTTTATTTTCCGTGAAGACTTAATTGATTTAGGTTTATAAGTACGATTACTATTAATGTATGGAACATTATATGTGTAACGGCACTGTTTATGTATGGAAAAAAAGGTACTTTATTCATATGTATGTACCACGGACATTTACGCCACTCATTAAAACATTAGCATATTATTTAAACAGGAGGGGGGGGGAGATTTCATATATATTTTTGAAAATAATACGAAAGCTGTATATATTAAAAACTAATAGTTAAAATATTATTTATAATTAATGGGCTAATATACAGATATGGAACCACAAAATGCTAAAACCTCCTTCATGTTGAAGGGGGGCTCACACAATTATTATATTAAGAGAAAAAAATATTTTCATTTTGTTTTCAAATTTTATTTTTGAATACTTAATTTTAATTTCGATGAGGGGGGGGATATGTCTCGATATAACACCTCCCCCACCTCCGGCTGAGTCCCTGTATTTAGGTTACATATGTATCTTTGATGAGCATTAATAATCAGTCCTGTACTTTCCGTAATTTAACAAACTTCTACGGCTAGGAGGCCAAAAGAAGGCAAAGCTATCACAATATTAAACTTTAGGCTTTTATATGTGTTTGTTAACATTACTCGCGCTACATAGCTCGAATTATCAACTTTAGAAACCAATCGATTTGATTAGCAATTAACCACTGCTAGTCGTTTGCACTGTGTTGTTACTTACGAATTATTGCTTTTAGACAGAAGGATTCAGGAAATAAACGTTTTCTAACAATAACGTAAGTTATTAACACCAATGATGTATCACTTAAAAAATGTCGTTACACGTCAGATATTTGAACTCTAGAGCTTAAAGTTTTTCAGCCCAGATCCGCGCACCAACCCACTGAGATACACACACGACCTACCAAACGTTTGTGTGATAATGTATATGTCGCACGGACATGATAAAACCGGAGATTTGATCAAATCCCTAAGGTAGATGATCAATTCACGGAAGATGTTAAAATGACAACTCTGTGGGGTCACTTCCCTAAAGAAAGTAAGTGATTTGATCAGGTCCCTTAACTGTTTTAGCGAAAATATGTTATACTTGAAGCTGGTAGCCTCATTACCTATAAAAAATTGCCGGCGAGCCTTGAAACGACCATAACACCAGTAGTGAACCTTCCTGCTGGCGCTGGGGCTCGGCCACGGTGCGTAATTTATGGCTACGCTTTGGGTGAGTCCTGACTTCTTTATTTCATCTTTTCACTGAGTGGAAGTAGTGATATTTACATTATTTGAATCATTTGCGAGTGCTACCAAAATTCGCAGGAAGCACATTTAGGTGCTGCATAACTTTACATGGTACATTAATTATCATATATCGTTGGAATCACTTCGAAAGAATTTTAAGTAGTCTTTCAGTGGATTTTGTGTTATAATTATACATTTGGAAACAAAATGCTCATTTTCTTCAACCCTACATTTTTTTTTCAAGAACAACAAAATTCTTTGATTCTAAAATAATAACTCTCTTCCTGCAGTTTTCTCTGTCTGAATAATATTTTTATGCATTTTCATTTGATGACGTCAGTCCTTAACTATTTACCAGGTCCACTTCTCGTGATGACATCACTAATAAGATGGTTTAATTCAATTGTAAATTTTTAGTAAAATTTACTGTGTAGAACACTATATTATGATGCCATATTTATTTGTTGTAAATTATCAGTGTTGTAGGTTTTTGGAACAGGGACCTGGAGTTCAGTATTCTCGTCATGCAGAGTGCTGTGCATATGGAACTTTAAGCTGTGACCATATAAATTTATAAGTGGAAAGTCTGTAGGAAAGTTAAATATTTTTGTATGTATTTGACGCGTATATATTGAGATATAGCGATTTGAAAAAAATGGTTTTTAGCTATGTTGGAGTGTTGTGAAATGGTGTTTCTAATGCGTGTGACGTCTTGATAGCACTCAACAGACCTCGTCTGAAGTGTGTGTTCTTTTTGTAGATCAATGCATTGGACGCAAATTGAATAGTTTTGTGGAAAAGCGTGTATTTGAAACACTGCAACGCAGTTCAAGTGGCAGGAAAGACGAGCCCCAAGTAAGAGAATCAACACTCTGAAATCGAAATAGTTAAAACTGTTCCAAATAAACGAATTTGACTGCAGATCTGTTGAAACTGCTCCACTTCAATCAGTATAATTCTACTAATAATTTCAGTTGTTTAAATTAACTGATTAAACAGTGGTTTCTAATCAATTGCAATTTCCTAATAGTAAATCCTCAGTGCGTTCCCCTGATTAGCCAGTAAATACCACCTCATTAACTGAAGAATCAGTAAGATATTTCTACAGATTAAAATCACTGATTAAAATTTAGAGTGAAAGTTTTTATTCACAAATTAGTGATTCGAGACAACTCATGTTAACATCTATCTGTTTAGATACAGTCGTGATTTCTACACTCGTTCTCAAAGCTGCGGAAATTGCAGCCTGTATATTTGGGAAATATTTATTTACCTTTTCGGAACACCTGAAGAATGAATTAATTTGCAGCAGAATGAACTGCTTCGTTATACGCAACTTCCTCCGTCTCATATGATCACACTTTACCTGCTAAACTGTTAGGCTACAAGGTCTTATTTGCGAGTGTGATCGTTTATATTTTCTTGTATGGTTACTGGCATGCGCAACTGTTCCTGTGCTCGTGCCCGCATCCACANCCTTTTCGGAACACCTGAAGAATGAATTAATTTGCAGCAGAATGAACTGCTTCGTTATACGCAACTTCCTCCGTCTCATATGATCACACTTTACCTGCTAAACTGTTAGGCTACAAGGTCTTATTAGCGAGTGTGATCGTTTATATTTTCTTGTATGGTTACTGGCATGCGCAACTGTTCCTGTGCTCGTGCCCGCATCCACACATCAAGTCGCCGAGTACAAAGCTCTAGGNCACATCAAGTCGCCGAGTACAAAGCTCTAGGTTTGTCACATTTGCTGTTACAAATATACAGTTCTTCACTAGGGATTATCTGCGACTTCATCACGAACAGCGTTTGTGGTGTGACGATGTTGTTTGCACGTATAGAATTCCGTTTATAGCAATGATAAATCCTCATTTATACAATGGAACCTTAGCTGTGTCTCGGACAGGAGCCCATATATTATTTAGAAGAACATTTTACATGTTTAATTCATAAGTACAAAATAAATATAAATAAAATTCACAGAATAATATAAAATACTATAGTAAGAATATTGCTGATCACATTGTGAAACTTTCTTGGGGTCATGTGATAAAAATAATGACTAGTACTTACTATTAAAGAAATATTAATGGGCAGGCCAAAATATGTCGAACAATTTAAATCATTTGCATATGTGTGTGACCACATGTAATAATTGCTCAAACAAAGAAAATATTACTCCCTGGAAATTATGTGATGTACGATGGTTAACAATAAATAACGCACGGCAGACACGTGACAAAAATATGAAAAAACTTTGTCAAGCCAATTCATTTTACCGACTATGTGAGGAGTCACTATCAGAAGCGTGTGTCCTTTAGCAGAAAAGTCAATAAATAAATACCTGATTGCTATCGGTATATAAGATATGTTTTGTATACTTTTTCTACCTCTTAGGACACATGAACTTAAAAACTACTGTGGCGTAAATGAAAGCAGCTGTTATATTCACTTCTCAATACATCATTTTCCGTGGTTATTATTGACGAAGCGTCAGAAGTTTCTTTCTTGCTAGATTTTTTGGTCATGCACGTGGGAGATGTGGTTTAACATATTTTTTGTATAGTTTATTTGTATTTTGTTATAACCCGTTCACCTGCAACGCATCGCATTGGCAAAGTTAATAAGCCACAATAAATAATACAAACGTGTCCCATTCAAAGTGGCTGTATTCCAAAACCCTTATAAAATTTCCTCGTTCAGATTTATTATTTAAAATTCGGCTCATCAGAGAGGAGGCTGTTGCGAGTTCAATTACGTCTCACCACACACCGCTGGTATAATTAACGGAACGCTTATTATGTTAATCAGGTGACTAGCACATGCAAATTGTCTATGTTAATTAGGCATCGGACGCAAGTAATTTTGTTCAGCAGTATTAATTTACATAATATTATTTCATTTCATATAAGTTATTTACTTTTGCGACAGATCGGAATTTTCCAAGTTTATCATTAATTACGCTTTGGTTCATCAGGCTTTTACGTTGTGAATGCTGTGGTCATTGATTGCTTTCATGGTAAGCAAAATTATTGAAATTACATTGTTCGAAAGACAGAATAGAGAGTTAAAGATGTCGGATTTAAGGAAGCTGAATAAAAACAATTAAGTAATCCCAGTATCCCCGGTAACGTGACTTGTAACCTTCTCAAAGTTTAGTGTCATAAAGTCACATTAATTGTCCTTATCTGAATGTCTCCCCGCAACTTTCAGGTCATGTCGAGCGTTCCTCTAGATGCCAGCTGAAACTTTGGTATGTTTTTCGTCTGATCCTTTCGGAATGGCTTCCTTCACCTGCAGACGTGTGAGTGCAACTACATTCCTTAGTTGGAGTTCTCTCGTCTTGTCCACATTATCCGTGGGCAGTATTTTTAGGCAGTTCGGCTCCTGTGTTCTTGCCCTCCTTACTGCGACGTAGCGATCTTTATTCCGAACATTGTTGCCAGTAGTTATGTTTGGGCTGCTCATCAGATTATTATTACTGTTGGTGAAGCTATCAGATATCCCGTTTTTCGATTATTGGTATCAGATGGCATCACTGGACACCAAGATTGTAATTATCCTTTATCTCCACATCTCCAGCATTCACGGCGCCTACGTCGACGAGGGACAGGTGTCGCTGCCTCTTCTCTGTTCAGAAGTTTCCCCACCGCCAACTCCAGCCTTCTCAAAATTATCTCGGTCGTATTTAATTCTGACTTCCGGGTCCTGCAGTTATCTCAATGGCACTGGGCTCTCAAACGCCCTGTTCAGCCACACTCAAAACATTCCCGTCGCTTATATGGACGTAAGTGGAAGTGGAACTCCCTAGCACAGACTCTGGTAGCAATTTATCTCGTGGTGGCCTCCCGTTTTTTCAAGACGTTCAAGATGCGATCCTCAAAATCATTATGACACGGTGTAGCTGTCTGTACCACATGCTAGTGCGTCGGCTCCTGCTTCGCAGATTCCCCCTCCAATGCTCAGGCCAGTGCTTCCTGAATGTTGTGTGGTGCTATTAGGCATACAGCTCGGCAAACATCCGCATCGGTAATAGCAATCTCGAAGAAATCCATCGCGATGACGCTACATGCCTCCTCGGGGCACCCCTCCAGAGACAAGTGGGACAGCGCATGTTGTCCTGTCATAGCTCCTGCATTGGTTCCCCTGGTCGTCATCAACTTGCCCTTTATCCCGTCTTTCCTCAGCTGGCAGCTAGGTGATAATAAAACTTCACTCTCCGGCTATCCCATCATGCTTACCACTCCACTGCTAAAGTCTATTTANGGCAGCTAGGTGATAATAAAACTTCACTCTCCGGCTATCCCATCATGCTTACCACTCCACTGCTAAAGTCTATTTTCGGTTTCTTCACACTTTTTGAAACAAACCTTTGAAAAATTACCCTATGTATGATGTGTTTGGTTTGTTTCCTAAATATTCTATATATTAAATGCGTTTTATACTTCTGTTAAGATAATATTATATTATTTTTGATTGATTTGCACTTTTACTAATAATGTAATTATATTATTTATAAATTAAATATAATTAATATGAATAAAAACTGTAAGAAAATAGGTGTGTTGGTATTGCCCAGTAAGAAATAGTTATTATGCAACATATTATTTCACTGAGTGCCCACAAATGCGGTGCATTGTCCCTTTGGTGTAATTTTCTAGACTTGGTTAATAAATTTGGTTTGCATGAGTCGGAGTAATATTCTGGAAGTAGAACTTTAGCAGGGCTTCAGAAAAGTTGGTAGTAAGTGAAAAATGTTTCAGTTATGTTCAAGATATGTTATAATGTCTCATTTAGGTAGTAACATTTTATGATTCATATCTCAGTGATGCTTCAGAAATGTTTCGTTCTGCAATGTAATTTTTATGAAATGTATCAGCGTCCGAAACTCAACATAAATTGCAGCCTTTTTCTGATGTGTTTTTTACATGTTTTAAAATATACCCATAATGCTTTGAACTGGGAAATTTTATCAAGTGAATAAGCAAGAAAACGAACTTTTCAGAAGGCGTTTTTTTGAAGTGCAAATTTGTTGTGATGCTACAAAAGTAGAATTATATAATGTTTAGGTAAGTTATATAATTTAATAGAGCCTAGGTAATGATTGGTGAATTTTTTTGAACGATAATAATGCATAACTTTGACCATGCGGTTTTGAAGTATATATGTTAAATATGGTAAAGTAATGACATTTTGAAAAGATTCCAAAATATTTTATAGCACAGTTTCATTTTATTATTTGTTCATTAATGTGACATTTTATTGGATCTTTGAAAAACCTTTTGAGCTGTCTATTACTTTTATTNATTTTATTATTTGTTCATTAATGTGACATTTTATTGGATCTTTGAAAAACCTTTTGAGCTGTCTATTACTTTTATTGTCATTAAAACTGAAGCAGCCTAGTGAAAATGCCTCAATTTTGAAGGTTTAATTTATTTTTTCGTTATTATTTCACCGGGCTCTGCTCAGGTTATAATTCAAATTGATTGAATAGAAAGGTAACTGCATCATGTTTTCTTGTGGTATAATATTATGGAATTTAATGCTGGGGTTGGTGAACATTCATGGGTTCAGTGGGAGTATTCAGTACCATTATGTGACTTTGTGGCAAATATTGGATGTCTATAAACTGTAATACAAGTTAGAATAACTTGAGTTCAGTTCTCACATAGAAAAATTTCAACATCGGATAGTAGAAGTATATTTCACTCACAGTTAAATCTTGTGCTGCAATCACCATAATCATAACAAAATATTAGGACAGCATAACCGTTACACGACTGTCTACACTACCAATAAGGTTGCTGATTTACATTAACCATGACATATAAAGAACAGGATACAATTTTTGCCAGTGTAACAATATGCCTAAAATATTTTACCAGCATTCGTTGGCTATAGTTATGTGTGTCAGTAACAATTTTGATTTTTTGCATTTAGCGTAAATAAATATTCGTTTTGTGTGGACTATTTTTGACTACACAAATATAATCTTCGGGTGATTATATCTCCAGAGTTAAAAAGTTAAGTATTGCAACATATAGTAATTCCTAGTTAAAACCTTTTTATTATATTATATTTTTGTATTTAAAATGGTTAAACAATAATAGTAAAATATAAAATATTTGATAAGCTTATATCAAGNTTATATTATATTTTTGTATTTAAAATGGTTAAACAATAATAGTAAAATATAAAATATTTGATAAGCTTATATCAAACATGAGACGACTCTGAACGAATGTTTTAAATATGTAATTAAAAGTGATTATTCACATGTGACTTTAGTCAGTACCTGAAGGACACAACACTGGTTAATGTTTTTGGGATATTAATGTAATTTTTCAGAAGTATTACATTTACAAAGATTCAGAAATATAACCTGGGTTTATATATGCAATGTTTTATTGAGTATGTTTTGGAAATATTAGTGTAACATAAGATAATCTGGTATTTCTGCCCTTTATAATTGCTTTACTTTATTTCCACTGCATATTTACTGTTTATATATATTATTTTCATGGAAATTATTTTAACAGAATTCTTTGTTATTTAGTTACTCTATGAGATTGTAATGTTTTGAAAATGCTGGTTTATTGTATTGTTTACATCTTTAATTGCAGCTTTAGAGTTGAGTATGACCACAGATTGAAACATTTTCAGAATTGTTAAATCAACTTATGGTTTTTANCATTTTCAGAATTGTTAAATCAACTTATGGTTTTTAAGCAGCATTTTAAGATAGCAGTGTTAAATAAATTGCTAAAAGAAATACATTTAAATGTAAAGATTAATCGATAGTTGGCAGCATAGTACAATATTTAATATTTAGCAAGGGAATTTTTGAGAGTGCTTCGCTTATTGTGTTATGAAAAATTCAAACTGGACTGTGTTAAAAAATTAACTCTGTTTTTGGAATTTTTAATTCGGCATATTGGATCCTGAAGCTCATCGGAAATATATTGAAACATTGTTATTCACAGTGGACCCTATTTGCAATATTTTTTCATGGCATTATTTTATGCCGGTGTGCGAGTGGCTTAAAAGAAGAATGCCAGGAAAGTCAATTTGCAGAAAAGGGCTCTTTGAGTTGATGTATTTCCTGTTTGATAGCAATTAAATTGCTATCTTGAACTACGATAACTCCTTACCCCAGAATAACTAACATTACAGAAAAGTAAAGTCTGGAATAAGTTGCAGATAGCAGCAACCCGATATAATATTATTTCTCCTGTTTATTCTTCAAGAATTCTGCCTAATACTTTCTATAAAGCCTTCCTTGTAAAATTTGCCTACACTTCCTTCAGAAGTAGAGATCTAATGTTTCTACCCAAATATTTTATAAATCTGAGCAGCCGAGGCAAGAAAAGGTATTTTCTGATTAATGTAGTAGAAATATGTGAAACATTTTTCTTTATTGGATTTTAAATAATATTTTCCCTAACGTGTAAAGACTAACTTATGCTGCCAAATGTCAACTGTAATTATAATTATATTCTGAGTTGAGCATTTTGAAATTGAGCTGCATGTATTCTTATATCTGAACATTGATTGCTTATATATCTTCAACAAACTTTCAAATACAATAGTTAAACGCTCATAAATAACTGAACTGCTTTATTGGTTGGCAGTTTGCTCAGTAGTGGTATATTTTTGTAATATAATTATAGTTTGGTTATTACTAATCTCTTGTTAATGTGGTCATTCTAGAACAAGTATTACAATTACTTTCACTACAATATACAAGTTACCTACAAGACAGCTTCGTTCGTCAACAACTACTCCCGAATAATCACACATATCCCATATATTATATATATTCTTGTTGCAATGCACGTGGTGAAATAATATAATTTATTTAAGTGACGCTTCGTAACGTGTGGCATTTAAAGTATTACATTTACAAAAATTCAGAAACATAACCTGGGTTTAGAGGTGGAATATTTCATTGAGTATGTATTGGAAACATTAGATTGATGTTTCAGAAACGTCAACTTGGATTTATTCTGGAATGTTTGATTGAGTATGTTTCAAAAATGTTACAGCATATTTCAGAAACACACTAGTTTAATATTCCTGTAGGTGTATATTTCAACATGTCTTTAACTAATCTAAGACATTTACAAAATATTACATTATTCGAAGTATAAGATTCCTGATATATATAACTGAGTCATGTTTTGCTAAGGGAATTGTACTTGTAGAAAAGTATGCTTTCATTTCCTAAAAGGATCAGCAAGAGATTTTCATCTGAGATGGTTTGGTTTGAGAGTGAAGACTTGGCCACAGTTTTTCTCAGCACATTCTGCTACAGTTTGCAACCTTTTTTATTTCCTATTAATTTCCATTAATATTCCGATATTGGAGTAGTTTTCCGATTTAACGGCTTATATCTAAAAAATTATCATCANCTATTAATTTCCATTAATATTCCGATATTGGAGTAGTTTTCCGATTTAACGGCTTATATCTAAAAAATTATCATCAAATACTTTTACTCACAGGAATATTTATAACAAATTCCATGTCAGTGTGGCAGTTTGTACATGGGGAAAACAGGCCTCCACTGTCAACTTGTGTTAAGGAGCTAAAAATNTTATATTATATTTTTGTATTTAAAATGGTTAAACAATAATAGTAAAATATAAAATATTTGATAAGCTTATATCAAGCATGAGACGACTCTGAACGAATGTTTTAAATATGTAATTAAAAGTGATTATTCACATGTGACTTTAGTCAGTACCTGAAGGACACAAGACACAACACTGGTTAATGTTTTTGGGATATTAATGTAATTTTTCAGAAGTATTACATTTGCAAAGATTCAGAAATATAACCTGGGTTTATGTATGCAATGTTTTATTGAGTATGTTTTGGAAATATTAGTGTAACATAAGATAATCTGGTATTTCTGCCCTTTATAATTGCTTTACTTTATTTCCACTGCATATTTATTGTTTATATTTATTATTTTCATGACAATTATTTTAACAGAATTCTTTGTTATTTAGTTACTCTATGAGATTGTAATGTTTTGAAAATGCCTGTTTATTGTATTGTTTACATCTTTAATTGCAGCTTTATAGTTGAGTATGACCACAGATTGAAATATTTTCAGAATTGCTAAATCAACTTATGGTTTTAAAGCAGCATTTTAAGATAGCAGTGTTAAATAAATTGCTAAAAGAAATACATTTAAATGTAAAGATTAATCGATAGTTGGCAGCACAGTACAATATTTAATATTTAGCAAGGGAATTTTTGAGAGTGCTTCGCTTATAGTGTTATGAAAAATTCAAACTGGACTGTGTTAAAAAATTAACTCTGTTTTTGGAATTTTTAATTTGGCATATTGGATCCTGAAGCTCATCGGAAATATATTGAAACATTGTTATTCACAGTGGACCCTATTTGCAATATTTTTTCATGGGATTATTTTATGCCGGTGTGCGAGTGGCGTAAAAGAAGAATGCCAGGAAAGTCAATTTGCAGAAAAGGGCTCTTTGAGTTGATGTATTTCCTGTTTGATAGCAATTAAATTGCTATCTTGAACTACGATAACTCCTTACCCCAGAATAACTAACATTACAGAAAAGTAAAGTCTGGAATAAGTTGCAGATAGCAGCAACCCGATATAATATTATTTCTCCTGTTTATTCTTCAAGAATTCTGCCTAATACTTTCTATAAAGCCTTCCTTGTAAAATTTGCCTACACTTCCTTCAGAAGTAGAGATCTAATGTTTCTACCCAAATATTTTATAAATCTGAGCAGCCGAGGCAAGAAAAGGTATTTTCTGATTAATGTAGTAGAAATATGTGAAACATTTTTCTTTATTGGATTTTAAATAATATTTTCCCTAACGTGTAAAGACTAACTTATGCTGCCAAATGTCAACTGTAATTATTCTGAGTTGAGCATTTTGAAATTGAGCTGCATGTATTCTTATATCTGAACATTGATTGCTTATATATCTTCAACAAACTTTCAAATACAATAGTTAAACGCTCCTAAATAACTGAACTGCTTTATTGGTTGGCAGTTTGCTCAGTAGTGGTATATTTTTGTAATATAATTATAGTTTGGTTATTACTAATCTCTTGCTAATGTGGTCATTCTAGAACAAGTATTACAATTACTTTCACTACAATATACAAGTTACCTACAAGACAGCTTCGTTCGTCAACAACTACTCCCGAATAATCACACATATCCCATATATTATATATATTCTTGTTGCAATGCACGTGGTGAAATAATATAATTTATTTAAGTGACGCTTCGTAACGTGTGGCATTTAAAGTATTACATTTACAAAAATTCAGAAACATAACCTGGGTTTAGAGGTGGAATATTTCATTGAGTATGTATTGGAAACATTAGATTGATGTTTCAGAAACGTCAACTTGGATTTATTCTGGAATGTTTGATTGAGTATGTTTCAAAAATGTTACAGCATATTTCAGAAACACACTAGTTTAATATTCCTGTAGGTGTATATTTCAACATGTCTTTAACTAATCTAAGACATTTAAAAAATATTACATTATTCGAAGTATAAGATTCCTGATATATATAACTGAGTCATGTTTTGCTAAGGGAATTGTACTTGTAGAAAAGTATGCTTTCATTTCCTAAAAGGATCAGCAAGAGATTTTCATTTGAGATGGTTTGGTTTGAGAGTGAAGACTTGGCCACAGTTTTTCTCAGCATATTCTGCTACAGTTTGCAACCTTTTTTATTTGCTATTAATTTCCATTANTATTCTGCTACAGTTTGCAACCTTTTTTATTTGCTATTAATTTCCATTAATATTCCGATATTGGAGTAGTTTTCCGATTTAACGGCTTATATCTAAAAAATTATCATCAAATACTTTTACTCACAGGAATATTTATAAAAAATTCCATGTCAGTGTGGCAGTTTGTACATGGGGAAAACAGGCCTCCACTGTCAACTTGTGTTAAGGAGCTAAAAAATAATAAAAAACAGGAAAAAACAGAGAAATCGAGATTAGCAGAACACACCTGGACAAATAACCATATGATTCNAAAAATAATAAAAAACAGGAAAAAACAGAGAAATCGAGATTAGCAGAACACACCTGGACAAATAACCATATGATTCTGTAGGAAAAATCTATACCAATTATCCAAAGATCAGAATGCCAAAAAAAATATCCCTTTATTAACCGCAGTAAAAATGTAATTATTCAACTAAGCATAGATAGAGCTTTACCAATAATTAAAAATGAAGCACTATTGTCTACAATGAATAATTCCAATTCTATTATATTTGTATTTCCAATTAACTGTTCCTAAAGAACAGTGGCTACCTTCTTGCCCAATCAATATACACTCTTCTTAGCGCCTCCAATCATAGGTCCCTGCCTTCCTATTGGGTGCGCTTGGGAGAGTGTTACGTTCGTATATCCTCTGTTTTCCGCTTCACCTTCAGTCTATTGCGCATTTAGAATGCATCCAGTTTTTCAGTTGAGGAAGAGGACAGAATCAAAACCACGAAACATCGTGAAGTCTTGCATACATTATCCGTATACAGTTTGAATTTTTAGTCCTGTTGTGTCTTTTTGCGAAGTTTTGTTTCATTATATGTACTGTGTTTTGTTATGTTGATACCTGCCAAATGCTGAAGTTTGGAAGTAGGTATTGATTCTGCTCTGCGGCGTGAGGCGCCAGCACTTGATGCTAGCCCTCAGTGATAGGGCGTATAAATACGTCGACACTGTTGTCTCTAGGTCCAATTTACTAATAACATACACTATACTTTGTGTGAGTTACATAATCGAGTTTTATTTTTGCTTGAACAGGTTAACTGGTACATGAACTCACGAGACAAAACTCTCCTCCCCTTTTCCTATGTAGGCTACGTATGGTTTGACGCCGCGACTGGCAGCGCTGGGGGGGGGGGGGAAGATTCTTCGCACTTGGTGTAGAACTACTTATCTGACACTGCAGCGCTGAATTCCCTCGGCTGGCGGCTTGGAACTGCTCTCGAACTTGGTGGGCGTCTCGGCGCCTGGCTTCGAAGTTCCTTCTTCCCGGGTCCAACGCAGGACTCTGCGTTTGACGAAGTCTGACTGACTTTTCTCGGATGCTTCCCGCCGCACGTCCCGCTTGACGGCCTCCGACTGAGGTCGACGTCGTGATGCATTCTCGATCCTCGACTGACTCCGGCTGACTGACTGACTGCTCGATCCGCGACTGACTGATTCGACGTCTCTCCACTGACTGCCCCGTTGCTCCCCCCTTCGTGTGGTTTTGTAGCGTCCATCACCATATTCAACTTGCCCCGTCTCTGCTGCACGTGTCCGGGGTGCTTGTCGTCCCTCCGGGTCATAAAACACGTGGCCGCTGCTCGTGTGGTCCGCAGCCGGCCTGGCGTCGTCCCTTGGTTCTGGCCTGGAAGTTTATTGTCCCGTTCTGCACGCACGTCCGCTAAAAGCTCTCATGGTTTATTGCGGTATAAGCCCGGGACAGGCGCAGCTGGTGGTGGGATCTCGGTGTCCCTTGGGCAGCTGCAAAATGCGGCTGTGTCCGCGCCCTGGTGCTTTCCGTTGTCTCCGGATGTCGTCTGCACGTGCAGGAACAGTTGCACGTGCCGAAACCTTTGGTAGCATGCCTTAGCAGCTGCGAGGCTCCTGGTGTCCCTCTTCCAGCACGTCCACAAAACCCTTAATCCTTATTGCTGTCGTCCGGTTGCGAGCTCCGCCAGAGCGTGTGTTCTGACGAATAAAATATAGGGATGCAGAATGCGTCACTGTTATTGTTTTATTCGATTCGCTGTTGCAGTTTGTCGTGCTCATTGTTGTTTTTGTTCACCAATGTTGTCTGTCGTTCGTTGCTTCACATTCCAATGACTATTACACTCTTCTATAGTTCCTAGTTATTTTACGTCATTATATGGGATTTGTAGGGTTTTTGTTTCTTTATTTTTGTTCGGTTTATTTTCGACAGTGGATGCAGTTCATTTAAATGTTTACATAAACATACTTTCACTGATTCGATAGTATTTATCTGGCTCTTATAAAACCCCTACAACACTACACAATATATTTAGCATACACTAATAATATTGTACAAACACTCAAATGAGCAAGGTGAACTGAATATGTAATTAAAATAATGCTATAATTGACACACTCACCTCGCCGTTCCATTTGCTGACTTCCAGTCAGTAACGACGATTGTCCACTACAGTAAGTGTGTCCTGCGAAGCGTGGACCAATGAGACGATGGTGAGTAAAAATATCAAGAATATTGCACAGATGGATATAGGCGAATCACTTACTTCTCATTTATCTTAAATGCAAGTAAATGTGTAGCGGCTGTGTTCAAGTCCAACAGTTTTACGCTACACGACTGCACTCAAAACTTGCTCATAATAGCNGTAAATGTGTAGCGGCTGTGTTCAAGTCCAACAGTTTTACGCTACACGACTGCACTCAAAACTTGCTCATAATAGCAATACGGAATTTGATGAGCTTGCGGTGTCTCCCTGAGCTTGTCTCAAACGTGCCATGCATGCCCAGGTATGCAGGACAACCGGAATTTAAGGCATGCGCCCTCTGCTTCGCCTCTAGGTGACTAGAGCTCTTTCCGAATCGTCCTCTAACTGATCAGTCAGCTAAGGGCTCACTTAAAAGTGCATCGTGATGGAAGCCACCGTCTTTGGTTATCAGTTAAATTCTGGCAAGAAGCGACGGTGCACTCCTCTATGCCTCCTACCAAGGGATGAGGCACTCCCGTCCACTGACGAACTCATGTAGGTTTATCCTTTGCTCCGCAACAAGGGCGTTATTTTTAACTTACTTTCCAAAGAAAAGAAAGGTTTATGAGATCACTCACCTGTCTGTGTGTCTATGTGTGTATGTGTGTGCTGGGAGGTTGCGTGCCCTCCAACCATTTTTTCAATTTCTGAACGAGCGAACTCTATTTCACCAAACTCGGTACACACATAATACTAAGTAAGTACACCTGACTTTTATAGTTTTCGACTACGCCGGGCACTTACTTACAAAATGGGGACATTTGAAGATTTAGTGTGAAATATCATATCTCGGATACCATTTTACTTATTTCAACCAAATATTGCATGCTGACAGCGCAAGTTGTAAGCATTGAATTAAGAAGTAAATATTGTTGTTGGTCAGCCATTTTGGAAGATAGCACCACATGAAAAATATAAATTTTTTTTACATTATTTCTCGAAAACAATTAAACCAATTTTCGCCTAATCTGGCACGTATGTAATACTATGATAGGTCAGGTAAATGTAATAGTTAAAATTAATTAGGTACTTCTTTTCAAAATGGAGGGCGTACAAATATTTTAGGTTTATTTGATATAACTACCATACAGTTTATAACCAATTTCAACGAAAATTTGTACGCTGACAGTGTCTATTACAGTCAACATATAGGCAAAAAAAAAAACAATTTTGTCTTCTATTTTGTAAGAATGCGCTTACTGAATTAATAAAGTTTTTGTGTAATATTTCGGGAAACAATTGACAGATAGCTACCAAATTTGTCCAACAAGTAGTACTGCGGCAGTTGACAATGTAAAAATACGTTTAAATTATGACAGACACTTATTTTTAAAATGGCGGCTATTTAGCTATTTTGGTTTTTTATATAATATCGTTGAAACCATGTACTTAAATCCAATAAAACATTGTATGCTGGCTGTATATATTAAAATCATCAAATGTGTGAACATGAACTCTCTTTAGAGCGCCATTTTGTAAAATAGTATCATATGACAAATTAAAATTACATTTTATCTACGAAAAACAACACATATCTACCAAATTTGGCAAATAAGTAGCAGTATTGAAAGCCATGTAAACTGATAAACTTTGAGAGAGCCAGACGCATTTTTTTTCAAAATGGCGGTTATATCAAATTTTTTTTACAAAATTTTTTATCTACGAAACTACAACACAAATTTAAATTTGTGTGCTGACAGTATCAATTATATGAACCAAAATTGTCTATAAAAGCCTCATTTCTCCGCCATTTTGTAAGATAACCCCTTTTGAAATAATACAATTTTGAAGTAATCAACAGATTCCTTTCAAATTTTGAGAAGTTGTTGTGTGGTACGCCATATTAATTTATATGTTTTAAGTGTGTCTCATGTTTTTCGAATAGTGCATATACAATTATCTTAGCTTATTTAGTGTGGTATAGCTNTAGTGCATATACAATTATCTTAGCTTATTTAGTGTGGTATAGCTACGAAACTATGTAACTGATTTACATTTAACTTTGTATATTTTTTCTATGATATTCATAGCATGTGTTAATACTTAAACTTTTTGTCCTCCATTTATGAAGATCGTCACATGAAAAATTGTGGTTTTATGTCATATTTCGACGACCAATCAACCGTATCATTTAAACATTTCACAATATAATGCTACAGTACTGTATGTAAGTTAACACGTGTTATGTGCGGCAGGCATGTGTCAATGGGGTTTATATAAAGTAGTGTCAGGTGAGTAAATNTACGAAACTATGTAACTGATTTACATTTAACTTTGTATATTTTTTCTATGATATTCATAGCATGTGTTAATACTTTAAATTTTTGTCCTCCATTTATGAAGATCGTCACATGAAAAATTGTGGTTTTATGTCATATTTTGACGACCAATCAACCGTATCATTGAAACATTTCACAATATAATTCTACAGTACTGCATGTAAGTTAACACGTGTTATGTGCGGCAGGCATGTGTCAATGGGGTTTATATAAAGTAGTGTCAGGTGAGTAAATNATGTAAGTTAACACGTGTTATGTGCGGCAGGCATGTGTCAATGGGGTTTATATAAAGTAGTGTCAGGTGAGTAAATTGAATATTTTGTGATATTTCCGGGCCAAATCAAATAATTTCCACCAAATTTTGCACAACTACAGAAGGCCATGTAAAGATACATTATTTAAATAGGGCCATACATTGATTTTCGAAATGGCTATCATATAAATATTTAGATATATTTGGCATATCAATTTAACAATTTAAACAAATTCAATCAAAATTTATGCTAATAGTATTTATTATAAACATCCTATACAAAAACACTTTTTAGGCAGTTTTTATAAAATATTCATGTTTGAAAAAATTAAATTTTTTATGCAATATCTCGGAGACTAATCAACCTATTTCCACCTAATTTTTCACACAAGTGTCGTTATGGTAGACCATTTGAACTTATGAATTTTCAGTGGCTCAGACATTTATTTTCAAAATAATGGCCATAAAAACATTTCAAGTAAGTGAACCCTATCACTAAAAACATTAGACTGAATATATCTTAAGTTGATGCTCCGAATCCTACCTCCATGATACAGTTTATTTCATGCTACCTTAATAGTAGTTATAAATAATATGTTTCGCACCACCTGGCGTCCGGGCGGGAACAAGGGTACGAGCCGCGGCCATATTGGATGAAATCACCAGTCAAACCTCCTGCTCGGTCATTCCTGCCCGATGGTGGCCATTTTGTCAGCTAGTATCGACTATCCTGCTCAGTCATTCCCGACCAGTAGTGACCATCTTGTTCCCTACTTCATGCTCTTCCATTGCAAGCGTAGGGTTTCTCCGAGTGCTCCTGAATTCGATTATTATCTCATTCCTTCCTGCTAGATCTTGATCCATACTTCATGCTCTTGCATTCGAAGCGAGGGAGAGTTTTCTCTGAGTCTGCGCAAATTCGAATACCGTGTTCATGCTCTTACATACCGATTTGTTATTTTCTCACTCATTTCTCTCTCTTTCTCCCCTCAGTTTTCTCGTATTCCTTCTGGTCTCATTTATTTTCTCTTGGCAGCCAGTGCCAACACCAGCCATTTTTATTGTCAGTACCGACAGCCATCTTGTTCCCTAATTAATGGTCTCTTATTCTGCCCTTCCTGTCCCATCTTCATGCTTTCCACCCAGCCAATGATGGCTATGTGAGGCTCTCGAAAGTGTCTCGTCTCTGGCTACGAGTGAATCTCGAAAGAGTCTCGTCTCAGATTGGCTATTGCCAACAGTGGCCATTTTGCCATTTTCACTTTCTCCAGTGCCATCAGGTTACATGAGTTATTTCCTATAAACAACACATAACAGTGTCTTCTCTCTTGCGTGACTAATGGTTTGAATGTATGTTGTTTCGTATGTGCTTACAGTTCTAACACTATAAATGCTATGTATTAAAATAGGTACATCTATATATTTAGTATTTAAAACTGGATAAATTGATACCTTATAAAATATAACTGAACCCCACACGTGAAGGGAAGTGTATGTGTGTGACCCTGGAGCCTGATGCAACTCTCTCTCGGCTAGTGTTCTGTGTCATCCCTTTGACTTGCCGAGACCTGCACGGTGCTCACATCGCCGGCCAACCATCTGAGCTGCCTCACATATTTACCTGTTAGTTGATCGCACAACGACAGTCGGGTCGGGTGCGTTCCGCTGAGAATGTTGTACTCTGAATGCGATGGTTTAGTTTGAGTCGGTTTGTATGGTAGTCGTTTGCTATTCTGTGGTGTTAACAAGGACAGTCTGGTATTATATAGAACCATTCAACACACAAGGTACAGTCCAAATGCTTATGTAATATGTAATTGCTATAGTTAGCAAGTTTTATAAATATCTTTCCCAATACATTAATTATGTCTGTTTGCATCAGTGCGTAGTAAGTGTTGACCTTATCGCACATGTAGTTCTCGGCTTCGGAGCNACATTAATTATGTCTGTTTGCATCAGTGCGTAGTAAGTGTTGACCTTATCGCACATGTAGTTCTCGGCTTCGGAGCAGTTTTTTTTTTCTAACATGAGGTATAGCACACGATGCTCGCGCAATATACATCGGTTGTTAAAAGGTTATAACTATTTGGATTAATAATTATTTATTTATATTTCTTTGCACAAGCACACTACCTTGAAAACATCCTAGGCATGCGAGACAGCTAATAATCTCTTCGTCCTACTGCAGATAGACAGGTAGGTGTTTGTATATCGATTTTATTTCGTGTTGTACATGTGTGAGAAGGAATTCTTTAGGCAGGTATGCAATCTCGGTATCTGAGTGCTGCAAGTGATTTAATCTTTATGTTTGTCGTGACATCAAATAAAATTATGTGACCACTATAACAACGTCCTATCGTTTTTACAATGTCTTCTCGACGACGAAAGAATGAAGTTCTGAGTAATGCATGGTGGTGTGAATTGCTTTTACAGACCTAAAAGTGAATAGGGTAGGCGGAAGCGATAACCTCTACCAACACCAGTTTATTCGAAGCAATATTTTTAATAGTCATGCTTGATGTAATCAAATTATATAAATTGTTAACTTCCACTGTATAACTGAATTGCTCTTGTAAAAGAACATGCGTGTGTATTATGTACTTTTCATTTTATTTTCATATCAGTTTGCATCAGCGTATAACAGTGTTGATCTTATCGTTCCNGTGTGTATTATGTACTTTTCATTTTATTTTCATATCAGTTTGCATCAGCGTATAACAGTGTTGATCTTATCGTTCCCGCACTTCACAGCAGAAATTTCTTCTCCTAACAAAACGCACAGTGCACGATGCTCACACATGTGTATTTGTTGGTAAATGTAAATAACTATTTGCTTTAATAATACTTTTTGTTTATCTGTTTGCCTCGGTGTGTAGCCTTGTCGTCTCTCTCTTGAGCGACTAATAGTTTAAATGTGTGTTGTTTCATATATGCTTACAGTTCTGCTAATATATAAATAATACATATTCAAAATAAATAAATAAAAATATAGTTTTTAAAACATGATAAATTGTTAGTTTGTACTTAATAACTGAATTCCTCTCGTAAAGTAAAGCGAATGTGTGACTCGGCTAGTGTGGCATCCAGGAGCCTGACGCAACTCTCTCTCGGTTAGTGTTCTATGTCATCCCTTCGCTTGTCGAGACTAGCACAGTGTTCGCGCTGGCTGTTGGCTGTCTGGGAAGTTCTTACAGATTCTCATGATGTTAGTTGATCGCGCGAAGTCGGTCGTGTCCGATGTGTTCCGCTGCTAGTGATGTGAGTGTTGGTTGTTCACTAAATGCGAAGGTTTCTATTCAGTTGGTTCGTATGGAAGTCGTTTGCTATTCTGTTGTACTGGTCAGGCAGGACGGTCTAATATTGTATATCTATGTTTAACACACATATTGTACAGCCCTCGATGCTTGTGTAATATGTAATCGTGCTGGTTGGTAAGTGCTTATAACAATTGTTTCCCTTTACATTTTTTAATGTCTGTTTGGATTAGTGTGTAGCAGTGTTGCCTTATCGCACATGTGCTTATCGACTTAGCAATTTTTTTCGACTAGTATGATGTAGTGTGCACAATGCTAACGCAATATACACAGGTTGTTAAATGCTTGTAACTATTTGATTTATAATAATTTTTATATCCGTTTGCATCAGCGCATACCAGTGATGTCTCCCTTAAGTGACACATTGTTTAAATGTATGTTTTTTTGTGACAAGGAAAGGAAAACCATTTTAAGAAATATTTTAGTACTTATAGCAATTGTATTGTGTTCATTTTTTTNTTTTGTGACAAGGAAAGGAAAACCATTTTAAGAAATATTTTAGTACTTATAGCAATTGTATTGTGTTCATTTTTTTTCTGTTCTTTGTGTTCATTTGTTTTTTCTCATGTCGTCGTGCATTCTACCTTTTAACTAAACTCTTGGTGTTATTTTAAAACTGATATAACTATTATGGACTGTAACTCCATCGTTTTTTTGTAAGTGCACTCAGGACATATTTTACACATTGCGACTTTCCAGTTGTCTGGGGTGATGCCTATGTTTTANTTTGTGACAAGGAAAGGAAAACCATTTTAAGAAATATTTTAGTACTTATAGCAATTGTATTGTGTTCATTTTTTTCTGTTCTTTGTGTTCATTTGTTTTTTCTCATGTCGTCGTGCATTCTACCTTTTAACTAAACTCTTGGTGTTATTTTAACACTGATATAACTATTATGGACTGTAACTCCATCGTTTTTTTTGTAAGTGCACTCAGGACATATTTTACACATTGCGACTTTCCAGTTGTCTGGGGTGATGCCTATGTTTTANTTTTTTTGTAAGTGCACTCAGGACATATTTTACACATTGCGACTTTCCAGTTGTCTGGGGTGATGCCTATGTTTTAAATTTGTTGATTGTATCTTACATGTTTCGGAAATTGCTGCAATTTATGTCTATACATATGCTTAGGGATGTGCATATTTCACCCTGTGATCATTTTCGTTTCAGAGTGTGATGTCTATGTTACGAATTCGGTAGCTGTATCTTAAATGGTTCAGAAATTAGGTCAAACTATGCTTACAAGTATGCTTAGGGCATATTTCACCCTGTGGGCATATACCTTGTCGCAGGTGATGTCTTTGCTACGAATTTGGTAGCTGTAACCTAAATGGTTTAGGAAATAATGGCCAATTATGCTTACAGGTATGCTTAGGGTATATTTCACCCTTCGCTCTTTTTCCTTGTAGGGGGTGATGTCTATGTTACGAATTTGGTAGCTGTACTTTAAAAGGTTAGAAAATTACTGTCAACTATGCTTATAAGTAGGACTTTGTGATAATTTTTTTGTCAGAGGTGATGCCTATGTGACGAATTCGGTGACTAACTTGAACGGTTCGGAAATTATTGCAACTATTGTTATAAGTATGCGTGTGGCATAATTGATCCTTAAATAATTTTTTTTTGATGGAGGTGAGGCGTATTTTATGATTTTGGTGACTGTATTGTAAATGGATTGGGGATTACCGCTTACTATGCTTATAAGTATGCATAGGCCATAAATAGCACTGCGATCATTTTCGTTGAAGGGAGTTTTTCATATGTTACGAATTTGGTGACTATATCTTAAACGATTCGGAAATTATGATAAACTATGCTTATAAGTATGCATAGTGCATAAATTACCCTACGATCATTTTTCATGTTGTAGGTGATGCCCTTGTTATGAATTTGGCGATGTATATTAAACAGTTCTGAAATTATTGTTAACTATTTTTTCTAAGTTCTCATAGGGCATTAATAACCCTACAGTCATTTTCGTTGTCGGGGGTGATCTTTACATTATGAATATGGTAACTGTATTTTAAATGCTTCGGAAATTATAGTTAACTATGTTTATAAGTATGCAAACAGAACCTCACATGCCAATCAGAGACGAGACCCTTTCAAGAGCTTTGTGTAGTCAATCGGAGACGAGACACTTTCGAGTGCCTCGCATAGCCAATAAGAGACAATACCCTTTCGAGAGTCTCATGTAGACAATGGGAAACGAGACCCTTTCGAGAGCCTTGTGTAGCCAATCGGGGCTGAAACCCTTTCGAGAGCTTGGCATAGCCAATCAGAGACGAGATCTTTTCGAGAGCATCGCGTACTTGATTGCACATTCCAGCTGGCATTGTACAATTTTCGGCCGGATCAATTCCCATTGTGCAAACTTGAAAAATGTCAGCCGGATTGTGGGAGACATAATTCTTTTGAGGGTTATTCGGGAAATTTTCTGACAAATTTGGCTGTTTTACTGGTACTTGCTGCAAAAATGGCCACCATATAAGGGAAAAGGTAAAAAAGGGAAAAAATTACATCAGCCAAGATGGCCACCGCCAGTCTCCCAGTCCCCACCCGAACGCTAGGCAAAATGTCCCACTGTCGGGATTGGCTGACATAATGGCTGCCATCTGGAAGGAATGACAGAGCAGGAGGTTTAACTCATTTCAACCAAGATGGCCACCGCCAGTTGCTTAGTCCCCACCAGGATGCCAGGAGTGCTATGAAATAGGGAACAAGATGGCCATCGGTACTGGATGGCAAAATGAACATCGTCGGTATTGGCTTGCAAAATTGCCGCTGTCGGTATATGCTGGCAAAATGGCCACTGTCGGCAATAGCCAATCTGAGATGAGACTCTTTTGAGATTCACTCGTAGCCAGAGATGAGACCCTTTCGATAGCCTCGCGTAGTTATGATTGGTTGGGTGGAGAGCATGAAGATAGGACATGAAAGGCAGAATAAGATNCCTTTCGATAGCCTCGCGTAGTTATGATTGGTTGGGTGGAGAGCATGAAGATAGGACATGAAAGGCAGAATAAGAGACCATTAACTAGGGAACAAGATGGCTGTCGGTACTGACTGCCAAAATGGCCGGTGTAGGTACTTGCTGCCAAAGAGAAAATAAAGGAGACCAGAAGGAATACGAGAAAACCGAGGGGTGGAAGAAANCCCTTTCGATAGCCTCGCGTAGTTATGATTGGTTGGGTGGAGAGCATGAAGATAGGACATGAAAGGCAGAATAAGATACCATTAACTAGGGAACAAGATGGCTGTCGGTACTGACTGCCAAAATGGCCGGTGTAGGTACTTGCTGCCAAAGAGAAAATAAAGGAGACCAGAAGGAATACGAGAAAACCGAGGGGTGGAAGAGAGAGAAATGAGTGAGAAAATAACAAATCGGTATGTAAGAGCATGAACACGGTATTCGAATTTGCGAAGACTCGGAGAAAACTCTCCCTCGCTTCGAATGCAAGAGCGCGATGTAGGGAACAAGATCTAGCAGGAAGGTATGAAATAATAATCGAATTCAGGAGCACTCGGAGAAAACCCTATGCTTGGAATGCAAGAGCATGAAGTAGGGAACAAAATGGTCACTACTGGTCAGGAATGATTGAGCGGCATAGTCGATACTAGCTGACAAAATGGCCACCATCGGGCAGGAATGACAGAGCATGATGTTTGACTGGTGACATCATCCAAGATGGCCGCGGCTCGTCCCGTTGTCCTCGCCAGGACGCAAGGTGGCGCGAAACATACTATTTCTAACTACTCTTAATTTTACGAGTTTTTCTGAATTCGTATTCCGGGTAAGAGACTCGTGTATTTAATTTGGCTTGGTACTGTTTCACATGTTTCTGGTTTCATCTCTAATGAGATTGCCGTCAATGAGACGTCAAAACGTTTAAGAATTTCACTAAAACTTTTTGCATCCATATTGAGGAAAGTAGACTCATTAGTTATCAGTAACATCTTATTTTGTTATGCATTGAATTTGTTCAATTCGATAATTCTAAATAATTTAACGGGTTGTCGATGGCATAATTGCAGTACTCTTTCTTCAAAAACGTCTCCAAAATTTTAAAATTTCAATTTTAGTTTTCTTTGTATTATAATATTTTTATCATAAATATTTATAAAACTTGTTTTAACACACGTTCTCAAACTGTAGTTTAAGACGCTCGACCTAGAGGTAAAACAATATAATGTTGCGAATTAGAATTTATACCGCGCAGCTTGCATGCGCGCTCTACACCAATTTATCTCTACGTTCTAAACAGTACAAAGAAATAAGGACAAAATGTGCTAGTAGCAAAATTAATCGGTTGTGACCTCTCCATTTAATGCACCCATTATTACGGCGTATTCAGTAACCCCTGCAATGCGCAAAATGTGCCAGAAAAAAAGTTTTTCTGTTATCGGTCTAGAAGCGCATCTGAGTACTTACACGACAGTTTGCTTCTTGCCAATCTGACGCATCAATTGCGCGCGGTCTGGGTCACAAATGCTAAGGGCGCTGATGTGTATAAAAGATGTATGCGTGCGGTTTACGGCATGGTTAAGCTGCGTTATATATAAAATGTGGATGGATTAAAATTGTTAAATACGCGAAGTAAGGTTAAAGGGTGTGAAGTTGATTTAAGGTGGACTCACAACCATCCGTCGCATCTGCCAGTCACCCGTCGGACCGGTGGTCACGTAATTTTTAACCAATCGCAGGGCAACTTTTTTTTTTCTATCCGTCAGTCCGTGAAATATTTCTCAAGACTTTAACTTTCGACTGACGGACGGATGGGCCACCGCCTTCTGACAACATTCCGTAGACGCGAATACGCACTTTTAAATAAAATGCAAATCGGTGGATATGTGTTTATTTATAATTGGTTTTTAATTCAGTAATTTAAAATGTAAACAATAATTCAGTATAAATTATTATCACGAAAAAAAATTATTTTCCCAAAACTCTTTTTCTTTAAAATATATTTCCAACCAAAATATACCTCAGATCACGATTTTAAGTTGTCAACCTGTAATTTTCCGTACAGAAGGATTGACGGAAGACGGATTGTTGTCAATCGCCTTCATCCGACGGACGAAAACACTGACGGACGGATGACCACGGATACGACGGATGGTGGTGAGTCCATCTTAACATGCTGTGCAAACTTCATCTTTATTTTCAATCAATGGCTAAAAATGCGCACGGTTGTTGTTCCGTTTCCTTGTGCATTCAAAAGTGTATTTAATAACGGAATAGCGTTGCACAAGTTTTCAAGCAGCGGCATCAGTGCAGCCAAAGGAACACGATCTCAAGTATGAGTTTACTTATTAAAAGGCATGGAGAAGCGAGACAATGGACACATGCTGAGGATTCGGAAAGAGCGTAGCTCGTGCAGGTGTCTCGTCAGCCGTGTGTCGTGAATACTATAGGCTGTTCGCGGTTAATTGAGCAGTTTTTAAATCCAACTTTGAAAAATATCGCTGCCCCTACCTGCATATATTTGGACGGGTACACTGACTGGGCTGTGCCCAGTAAGTTGGTTACGACGGTGGGAAAGTAGTTCCATGTCTTAACATTGAATTAAAAGTGTTAGATAAGAATTTTTTAATACTAAAATGAACTTTCCGCTTATTTTAATGCATCTAAATGCAAGAATCAGATATTTTGTAAATTATTTACTTTTCTGTTAATCTTCTGTATCACTTGACCGACGCATAAATAAAGTAAACAGGTCAATGGCAGTGTTAATTTGACATACAGCGGAAGAATACACAATGTGTACACAACTATATCTTGAGCAGTGCTTCCAGAAGTGATCAGTTGACTGTGAACAGTGTGTACTAAGACCGGTGGTCCCTACTCGGAAATAGTAGTGCTCCTGCCCTGGCGGGTGGCAGGGGAAAGGAGCAGCTCGGTGTTCTCGGAAGGACGTGGCGCGGCGCCGGGACACATCCTGGCGGGCGCCGACGGCCACAGGACCTGCTAGGCGTCGGTCACCTGCCGCGGCACCCGCTAAGAGAATAAAAAAATTCCCCAGGAGAACAAACCTATGGATATGGAAATTGTGTGTGCATATATGTGTATATATATTGACCCGTAAAAAAAAGCGCGCAAAAAAAGTGTGAGTGGAAAAGGCGTTATATATTTTATTTTTTTTTCCAAGGGGGGACTCTGGTCAATGATTGGTCCAGAGTATGTGACGTGGCGGGGAAGCGTCCTGGCAAGCGTGGAGGGAGGAGACGGGGAGGAAAGGATCAAAATAGAGGAATAAAAAAGAGAGAGTGGGAAAACATGGGAATATATTGAGGGGTGTACGAAAAGAGATGGGGGAGGGGTAGGGCGCTTTCAGGGGTGGAGAATGGAATTGGATGGAAATGCCATTAGATTGGCAAAGCTTCCCTCAAGCCTAAAACTGACCGCTCGAGAGAGGCGGTAGGGGTGAAAAGGGGGTAGAGGAGGGATGAAAAATAAAGTGGGGGAGGATTTTTTCCTCCCTCGGTATTCCAGGGCGATATAAAAATTGAGATGGACTTTGAATTATGTAGTAGGAAAATTCTTGTTTCAGTATTTGTCTTTATCTCCATATATAAATATGTAAGGGGGTGCAAATGTTCCGTATCTGTAGAAAGCGAAGCTTTGGGAAAGACGACAGAGTTCAAATACTGTGTCGTTTACTTTTTAGTAAGTTACTAAAAGTAGTTTCCTTCAAGATGTTACTTATGCATGGAGTCATAAACATTCCTCCTTTCCCCCTTCATGGTAAACTGAGGCTTGTTGTTTATCTCTCATGCGACAAAACTGTTTGATTGTTTTACAAGCTGCGCGCGTTTGTATTGAAATGAACCTTCCGAACCGAAGAAAGGACTGATCTTGGACTGATTCGTATTCCGTATAACGAAAACGACGTGTTTACTTATTTGATAAAACTTTTTGCAGTATTTTTTTCTACTCCAGACATAACATGGTTGTTGGATAACACTGGCAGAGCCAACATCCAAACAAAAGAAAGGACTGAAAAGGAGACGGAGGTAAAATAAGTCCGTGCACAGTAGAGCCGTTTTAAATAGACAAATGTAAGACACAAAGTGCAGAGTATTAGATAAATAGGCATGAATATGATAACAAGCATATATAAGTAAAAAAAAAATCATGATACATCCAAAATACTAGTTCCGCATCATCAATACATCCGTATGTCAAACTCGGAAGACGGTGCCACATAACTGTTTACATAACTGCTGTCTTAAACTTTATGACGCTACGAACGTGTAAAGGAAATATATAGTAAATAGCAGCAATAACTTCATTCTTATATTGGCGTAGAGGCCCAGCCTTACGTTTCATGCCGCGGTTTCTGCACGTGCAGATGCGCAGTACACTACAAGCAGTGCTACTGCTTCTAAAACAAAGCTCGTTTTTGTTGTCATTTTGTCTTTATAAGCAATAAATATAGCCGACGGCTGCAATAACAAAACTTCAGTAATTTGGATCAGCTTACCTCACTCCCTGGACAGAGCTATTCCATTTTTGTTTCTAAAGAGCTCTGATCATTATACCAGATAATTTTCTGCAATAAGATAACCATTGTTACAAATACAATTTTTTTTGTTTAAGAGCCGAAACATGTCAGAAAACAGTGATTATGTTTATGCAAGATCGCAATTGTCTGTTTATTGCATGGGGAGAGAGAGAGAGAGAGAGAGAGAGAGAGAGAGAGAGAGAGCTGAAATTAAACATTGCATCGTCGCATTCACGTATAACTACTCAGCAACTTATCAACTTATTCACTGAGACTCTCAGATCTCTACTGCGATTGAAGCATTGTCTTTTCCACCTTTTAAAAGGGGGAAAAAAAGGAAAGTGAAATAGACAGAAAATTTTTGTTTTCAATTTTGTTGAGAGAATTATGAAAACGATTACAACTCTGAAAATTGTACCTGCAACAGTAATTTATGAACTGAAAGTAAATATGTAATGAACGGATTTAAAAGTGCTGTTTGCGAAAGTTTTATTCGCCGTTTAATATATGAAGCGAAATTTTACTAGCGGATAAAAAGTATATATTATGTTTACAACTTGTGTATAGAGCAGACAAAAATTTTTAGGAGGAATTGATAAAAAATTATTTGTGTAATCTAACTGAGAATTTGCTGAGAAACCATGGTTATGTTGAGAATTCGTCATCAAAGATTTGTTTGTAAGTAACATCGTTTAACAAAGTAAGGGAAACCTTCATTGTTTTAATGTTATAAAGTGTGATTCATCGGGCGATACTTAGGACGATTTGTCTCTTGTCTAAGACAATAGGTTCTGCAAATAAAGTTTGTATTGAGTTTCTTGAGACGTATAGGTCTTTACCGAACAGTGTCTGTTCAGCGAAGCTTAGTTGAAACTGATGTGACTTGTCCAAGAGTCGTAATATTAGTGAGGTCTACAGAGAGATTTGAAAGTTCCTGCATGCCTACTGTGTAAGCTTATTTATATTAATTTTTAATTTTTTTCTAATTGAAACTAATGGAAGTTTTGCAAGATCTGTTTTCGTAGAGTGTTGCAAAACGGGTGGGCAATTATAATACACCACCAGAAGAAACCCCGTGTGTAATACGTAGGGACCAAGAAAATTCTCGAATTTATTTGGCATCAGTCCGCCGTTCTCTCTGAAAAACATTGCTTCTCACGGCTGCTACCAGGCAGAGAAGCTTCTTATCGCTTTTGGCTGGACTGTATCTAAGTAGGCCACGCTACTGCCAGATCCTTTTATCTGCCTCAGAGTTCTTTAAGGCGTCTTTAAGGCTGTTCAAGAGCAAAACCATTTTTTATACATTTGTAGAATAATTTAGGGTTTATTTATTTTATATCAATAATAACTAATTATAAAGATACTAAATCATTTGAAAAAAAATATCTTCATGTTTTACAGGCTATACGAAAATTTTAACATCTTGATTTGTAGAAATTTCAATACACACATAAACACACACACATACACACTGAAGAGCAAAAAACAAAAACTTGTATGGGCGTGCGTATGCAAATAACAGAGGTATGGAACCAATCAGAGTAACGCGATGCGGTCGGCAGCTAGATCGGTTACTGCTGCTACAATGGCAGGTTATCAAGATTTAAATGAGTTTGAACTTTTTGTTATAGTCGGCGCACGAGAGATGGGACATAGCATCTCCGAGGTAGCGATAACATTTGGATGTTCGCCTACGACCATTTCACGAGTGTACCGTGAATATGGGGAATTCCGTAAAACATTACATCTTCGACATCGCTGTGGCCGGAAAAAAATCGTGAAAAAACGGGACAAGCGACGACTGACGATAATCATTAAGCGTGACAGACATGCAACCCTTTCTCAAATTGGTGCAGATTGTATTTGTGGACTGCCCTGCAGGATTAATGGTGTGAATTGCCTCCTGCATACCTTCAGACATTAGTCAAGTCCATGCCACGTCGTCTTGGCACTTCTGCGTGCTCGGGGGTCCCTACACGATATTAGGCAGGTGTACCAGTTTTTTTGGCTGTTCAGTGTATATAAAAACAGTATATATATACCGGGTGTACTCGAACAAATGATAATAACTACGANTGGCACTTCTGCGTGCTCGGGGGTCCCTACACGATATTAGGCAGGTGTACCAGTTTTTTTGGCTCTTCAGTGTATATAAAAACAGTATATATATACCGGGTGTACTCGAACAAATGATAATAACTACGAGAGTGGGTTATATGAGTACAAATGGAGCATATTTCATCCAGAAATAAATTGCATAACGTCCATAGTTAACCCGCTAATAGCAGTGGCAATGTGCAGGGGCGGGTATGCAACTGTGTGTAGTGGGCGTTGTAACCAGCCTGTGCGCAGTTCTGCGCACCTGATAACACACCTCAGTACCGCATGGTCGCAGTCTCAGTGGTGCTACGTATCTCGTCTGCCTGAGAACTTGTTACTGGATATTGGATGATGTTCCTTAAGGTGCTCGTGAGGTCACGTGGTTGCAGCTGGATGGGGTCCCACCTCATTTCGCCATTGCTGTTTGCTGGCACCTCGACGTGCACTACCTTAACTGGCAGATATGTACGTAGGGGAAGACCCCGCAACATGGCCACCACGCTCACCTGACGTCACACCACCTTACCTCTGGCTGTGAGACCACATCACATCGATGGTGTATGCCACACCACTTGACACGAGGGATGAGCTCATGACTCGGATACGGAGAGCAGTTTGACACCATCAATGCCACGCCGGTAACCCTTTGCAATGCGAGTCGCAACATGCTTCAGCGCTGCACTGTCTGTGTGGGCAACGGTGGCTGACACTTTGAACAGACACCGTGAACACCATGCCTTCTGTCTAAGTGTGTAAATAAGTTGTCATTTATTTGCACTGCCTGTTGTCCAAAATATCGCGGTTGCATACCCACCCCTTGACATTGCCACTGCCATTGTGGGTTAACTATGAACTGTAGACAATGTGTCCCTGGATGACATATGCTCCGTTTTTGCTCATCTACCCCACTCTGGTGTTTATTATAATTTTTTTGATTGCACCCGGTATATATTAAAACTTCTACGTTTCAATAATTTAAGTTAATATTATCACAAACACGTATATATATAACATTTTAATTCCTATATATAAAGCTTTTAAGTTAAAAATATATATAATTATAATTCCTATTTATCAAGCTTTTAAGTTAAGAATATGTATATAATTGTTATTCCTATGAATCAAGCTTTTAAGTTAAGATTTTCATGTTTACCCTATAATACACGAAGAATGCTTCTTTATTATTTGGTATTCTTATCAATTTATAATGCATCACACACACACACACATAAACAAACAGAAAATTTTATTCCTGCTAAAGTATTTATTTAAGTCACAAGAGTGTACTGTAGCAATTTCTCTGAAATGCGACAGTTGGTTGAATTGCGGTAAGTGTTTAACTTCTGCATATTCAGACTTTAAATACTATCTCAATAGTTAAAATTGAAATACGGGCGAATCGTAAAACGAATTTCCAAGACAATCTTCTTCACAACCTTCTTATAATATACACAATTATTTTGAGCTTTTAGCCTTAGGTATTGTTTTTTTCAGTTTTAAGATCTGCATCATTAAACTTTAAAATTAAATTTACTATAGTTAGTGTAATTCGTTTTTGTAATGTAAATTTATGCCATTGTAATACTTCTTCATAATACTATTTCATATCAGAACAGAAACGTATTTAATGTGCTAAAAACGTAGAAAATAATTTTGGATGATGTGATACAATAAAAATAAACAAATATTAATACGTTTGAATTTCAGCTAGGTACAAAAGAGATTCCCGAATTTACGGATCTTCATGAACACATGTTAGCAATCTGAAGGCTTCCACTACTTCTGAAAAATCCGTGCTAGAATTTCTTGAAGGGGTTTAGGTAAATAACAGTGTATCCTTTCACGTTTATTTTGACAAAGTTATTTAATTGAGCGTCATTAAAAAACCAGCTTAATGCTAAAAAAAGAGCTGCAACCCCAATTATTTCTGTTGGATGATTTTATGACATTAAGAGATTTTTGCATTAGGAGCAGGTCATTGATTACATATTACGCAGACGTATGTTGTTCCGTCTTAAATAATATCCGTAATGACTGCAATAAACTCATGATTTAACTCCTACTTTACGTGCGTATGGCACACTTAATATATATAAACCATAATTCTCTCACATCATGTATGCATATATGTGTATGTCTGTACACACAATTAGCAATATATTTAGACCATAAGTCTCGCGTATAATGTATGTCTATATGTGTATGTATGTCTGTACATACATATGTGTATATACACACATATAATCACATATGCATACACGATCAATAATGTACGCATATGTGTATATGTTCCTATACATATTATAATAAATTATAAAACTAATAAAATTTTGTATATCCTAAAAGGTGATTCACCAAACTATATAATTTAATATATACTGCTTAAATATTGTAAATGTATCTTGCCTGAAAAAAAAAACGGTTTTGATAAGGAAATTATTTCTACTCTAAAGAAAATAGTTCCTTATCGTTGTTTTTTTTGCTCTCTTTATACAATAATCTATATTTATTTATATATAAATTTATTTATAAGTAATAATTATTGTTCGTTATGAACGAGNCTCTTTATACAATAATCTATATTTATTTATATATAAATTTATTTATAAGTAATAATTATTGTTCGTTATGAACGAGGGACTACAGGTCGTAAGTGTAATCTTAGCTATATTCAACTTGTATAAGCAAATGTACGGCTAGAGCGAGCTTTTAACTCAAAAGTCACGCGCTGCACTTCGTATATACTAGTAGCACTGAACGCCAGTTTAATGTCTTGCGCTTAGCGGCGATGGATACTTAATGCACATGCCAAATCACCCTTAGATTTTCTTGACTTTGTGCTCAAAAACGCGGTCTCAACCGAAGAATAATCTAGTCATCTTAAATCACTTTTTCTCGCAAACAGACAATAAAATATCTATAGCACAGCTGATTCCGCTAGTTAACACAACAAAAATATTTCTCCAACTTAAATATGTACTGTATTCCATGTTCAAAATAATTTTAGTTAATTTACAAGTAATCGAAAAAAGTTTTGGGAACGGTTTTTGTATATGTTTAACTATAAACAACATACATTTTATCAGTTCAGACATAAATAACCCTGTGTGCCTTCAGGTAGGTGGAAACATTTTCATTGAAATTCGGCTGTTAAAGTTTGCTAACAACATGTAGTGAATAATTTTGTATGGAAGATTAAAGTGTGTTTAAAGAGTTTTTACGAAAATATTGAGATTCGTTTTACTTTTGTCCCCTCGGAAAATAAACCTAAATCGAAGAAACGCTGCAATCTCTACGTTACAAATGACCTGTTTCAGCTGTATAGATACAATAGATAGCGAAACTCTGTCTTAACCAACTATTCGGTGGAAGACTACGTAAATCCTAAGGCCTGTCATCGTGTCAATTAAAACCATTCCTTATAAGTTCGAACACACTCTCAGGGTTTGGAATCCATTAGCATGATTAAAATAAAAATACGACAAAACACGAGCGGTATAAAGAAGTAACTTTAATTGTATCATCCAGTGTCAAAACTTAGTATACCAGTAACAGGCAATCTGCTTATTTAGCACAGCGAAGTTTGGGAACCATTGCACAAGCAGTATTTCGCGTAGGCATTTTGATAACACAGCGATAACTCAAATGTATTTGTTCCAAATGGCATATTCAAGATGATCCACGCACTTGAAAGACGCTCTTATGTTTTGTGCAGTAAAACAAAGATCAAGGAAAGTTAGTTTGTTTTACTCAGCAACATTAATATAGCTCTGCTATAGGCATAATTAATACTAGGGGCAACAGAACCGGAGAAGAGAGGAGCCCACCGCCAAATTCTTTTTTTTTTTGTAGGCGAGAGGGGAAGGGCCAAAGTCTGCGATGTACCCTCCCCAATTTTGTAAAGATCGAGTTAAAAAAATAATTTATTACTGCATGCTTTTGCGCCATGTTTAAAGTGTAGCCTGCATAGCTCGGAAAAGCTCTTTACACACTGTATTCTCACTTTTAAAAATGTACAGTATTTTGTTGTAAACGTCTACATTTTTATAACTGCAATAAATATATAATATATATGGAAAATTAAGTAGTATGCCGGAAATTGTGTTCTGTCCGCAAGAGTAAATTGGTAGATAACGCGTGATATTTGCTAGTAAATTGAATTTATAAGTTAGAAGTAAAGTGGCTTCTGCTGGAGCACTGCACTGGACTGTAAAGCATGCAGAACTCGTTTATACGCAGTGCACACTACTAAAATATGCAGAAAATTACAAATTGCGTTGCATATGAAAGAAGAATGCGTATATTTCGTAACTATAACAATATTTTACTGGAATTTACTTATTTAACTATTAAAAATAATTTATAAGTCTATTTTTAACCAAATTTAAGCGTATTTCCATTTCGGATTCCTTAAAAAAACATTAGGCAAAAAATCCCTCTGAATCAAGCAAGACTACCATAATAATTACTCAGGTTATGCAATAACAGACTAGTATTATGCCGTTTACAAATATTAAGTAATTAATTTTATGCACTTCCAATTCATCCACGAAAGTCATAATTTTCGTAAATTAAATGAACGTACATAAAATTAATTATGGAAAAAAATTAGTAAACAATATTTTCTTGCATACAACCTTAGTATAGTTGCCCAACTTACGAAAGTTTTCTTGCAAGATGAGCTTACTAAAGCATCTAGAATAAAAAAAAACTTTAAATTTTGATTAAAAATATCATATTACTAACTGATAGTTTTTCAAATTTAATAATTACATTCTAGCAAAATATTCTACAGCGTTACAAAACAAATGCATTATTCTTTCGTATGCTATATAAATTGCACTGTTCTGATCATTTTGGTAGTGTGTACTTCTTTCCAGTGAGCTCTGAATTTTGGATAGTCGGTTTCAGTTCTCCGTTGAAAATCTTCTTAATGCAATTTCAATGTAAGGTTAGAGTAGTGAATATTTACACACAAAATTATTTGTGGCACTTAAATATTAAATGAGGGAAGACATCCTTATGTCAACAATGGGGAGGAAATGAATATATTCGTGAACAATGAAATAGTTAACATATGCTGAAGCATCCATGAGCACTACAAAGTATGATGTTAATAATGGTCAGGGGGTGCAAGCATGCGATTTTTTGTTGTTAGTTTAAATCTTCCAATGGCTTTATTATTTGGAAATGCGCGTAGAAAGGAATGTTAAAAGCACTGACGTATAAAATATGTTCGATACAATACAAATAAAGCAAATTTTACATTCCTTTTTTGTTTTGGGGTTAATGAAAACTAAATCGTGCGGCTTCACTTTCTTAGTACCACAAGTGTAATCTTATCTTACACTTGTAAATACACCCACGATAAGACTAAGTAAGCCGGATGTAAAACAATAAAAATCTTGGCTATAGGTTTGGCAGGATCGGAGGGGTACTTGTTTTAATAGAAATGTTTCAAAATGTACGCATAATACTTTTCATTAAGAATCTTGTTAATTTCAATTAATTACAAACATTGTCAAATTTGGCATCACTGGCCGGCCCTCAAAACGCCAAGTGACGATCGTCTCTAGATAAGCACAACTGCAAGCGATTAAGGACCGTTTTGGCGAAAGTACTGAGGTCTCTCTAAGTTACAATTTATTTGCATCACGAGGGATATATAATAATTTAATAAATACCTTCAAGCCAATAGTACCATTATTTTGGACGTAGTGTCACGAACGTTTCTTTCAAACAATTCCGTGTAGAACATTTTGTGGTGACGCACTCAGTCCTGATGTTACGAGACATCCCAAAGTAACGTTTTGGAAGAAATATTGAGGAAACGTGTGCCACAAATTCGTAACGGTTGTGATTCTCATAACTTGTTGTGACTTACGTATTCACAGCGTAATTTCAATAATATTTATTTACTTTGTGACAGTTGCGTGTCCGATGCACTCGTTTTGATTTCGTGTCAGTGTTCCTCGAGAATATTTCAAACTGTGGAATGCAAATTAGGGGCATATGACAGCTGTTTAGTTATTGTGAAACGTTGTTTTTATAGCCTTGCGTATTGCATTTTCAAGATCAATATAATTTGGAAACAAATATTCGGAAATTATAACCTAAATGTCTAGTTCAAAAGTGTTAGTTCTGCAACGTACGGACTATTTCAAAGAGCGTTATTTTTTTCAATTCTGTTGAAGTTATTTAATTTGTTTTTAGTCGTTTCATATAGGTAGCCGACCAACGAAAACATTATTGAAAGACATGCCTCTTTGTGGGAAAATCAAGTTTCGTCAACCCATTTTATCCCAGTTTAGATGAAAACTTCTCAACATCTCTAGACAAAAAAAAAATTAATTTGTAAGAGAAGCCGTACTTAAAGTATTCAGTGTGCTAGCTCCTCATTACCTGGCCAATTACAACTGAATGTCTAGCAAGCAGTCTCATGACAAACGCATGTGCATCTACTTAGTCTTTTACATGATATTCTGAACATATTGTATTACATTTATTTTAAATGTCTTTAAGAGACTGCATCACCCCTTAAACATACATGATTTTTTTTTAAAGTCATAACAGAAGAGTCAGAGTCATTACAGAAAATTTTACATTACAGAATCATTACATATCATAGNCCGACCAACGAAAACATTATTGAAAGACATGCCTCTTTGTGGGAAAATCAAGTTTCGTCAACCCATTTTATCCCATTTTAGATGAAAACTTCTCAAAATCTCTAGACAAAAAAAAATTAATTTGTAAGAGAAGCCGTACTTAAAGTATTCAGTGTGCTAGCTCCTCATTACCTGGCCAATTACAACTGAATGTCTAGCAAGCAGTCTCATGACAAACGCATGTGCATCTACTTAGTCTTTTACATGATATTCTGAACATATTATATTACATTTATTTTAAATGTCTTTAAGAGACTGCATCACCCCTTAAACATACATGATTTTTTTTAAAGTCATAACAGAAGAGTCAGAGTCATTACAGAAAATTTTACATTACAGAATCATTACATATCATAGNTTTTTTTTAAAGTCATAACAGAAGAGTCAGAGTCATTACAGAAAATTTTACATTACAGAATCATTACATATCATAGATCTGTTTAAAATTTTGTACCTGATTATTAATATGTGTTCCCTGGTTGTCACTAAAGGAAAGAATGAATTAATATATGCAATTTTGTATTAAGTCAATTGTTGCATCAATATGCGTTAGTAGTTCATATAATGTCCGTATTAATGGGTAAGGCAATTAGCTATACTTCTATTGTCGCATTTTCAATAAATCTTCCTAAATTTGAATTATAACGAAATAAATAAAAAATTATATATGGCAGGTGACACTGGCTCTTAATTTAGATATTTTGCTAGCTATAATATTTGCCACGATAAATAGGACAACACTGCTACGTTAACATCCAATTTGACTACTAATTCTATCAACACATTAGTAGTATAGGAATGTCAGTTCTGGGACATGCATCATGTAAGAGAATCCAGGATCCGGCCGCCATTTTGGATGACGTCACGCATTTTCTTGTTTTCCCCTTAAAATGTTCCGTTTTTACCTCAAAGTCAACCAATTTTCCATCCACATTTCCCTAATTTCCCTCAAATTTTCCTTTTTCCCCCAAACCTCGTACATTTCCAAAAATGTTGTGAAAAAAGTGTATACTCCTCAATGTGACTGACTGCGAGCACCCGAAGAGATAATTTTAGAGCCATTTGAAAGAGTTGGAGGGCTCGCTTATTACATGAAGGCCCCCACCCCCTCACCTGGCCACTAGCCAACCTCATCTTCCCATCCCTCCTTTCACAATAAATTATTATAAAAATCGTAAAAAAAAAAATAACCAAAAAATTCACTAACATATAACGTTTCCCTACCATACCTCTCACTCATCCCACCACACTCATCGCACAGTTTCCCATCACCACCCCCTTGAAATTATTGTAAAAAAAGGAAAAAAAATAATAAAAAATCGAGTCACACATAACACTAGACACCGTTCAGTTGCTACTCCCACCACCACAATCCCCTCGCCAGTTCTCCATCCCGCACCATCTTGCAATTCTTGTAAAAAAAACTCAAAAAATATAAATAATTGAGGAACTTATAACATTAAACTCACATGCACTCTACCACCCTAACCAACCACCCACTCTCTAACCACAACCCACCCAGTCAAAAAAATCGAGAATGACCACAACACATAGAAACATTGTTTCTAAAAATCCGAGAACATATCACGTGAACCTCAAACTCATCCCACCACACTTAATTTACCACCTTTACACCCCCATCACTATCAATTATTGGAAAATCGAAAAAAATCGTCAAAATATTCTAAAAATTGAGGAACATATAATGTTACCACACTACAACCCCTGGCTTAACCCCATCACAATAACCAACAAACCATACCCTTACCTACCCACATACCAATCATAAAAAATTCGGAAAAATTGCTAAAAGAAAAATTCAAAAAATCAAGAAAAATCTTACATTAATGACCCCCGACCACCATATTGGTTGTCGATGACCTTGACATTGACCCCAATAATCTTGAAAACTAAAAATTGAGAAAAAGTTGTAAAAATCGAAAGAAAATAAAAGTTTAGGGTCATATTACATCACTGATTCTGGCACCCATGTTGATTGTTGGCGGCCGTAACATTACCCCAATTGATCTTAAACTCAAAAATTATGGAAAAAGGTTAAAAAATAATATATAGACTTAAAAATATTCGCCAAACATATTACGTACCTATTACAAGAAACCAATTTGGATGTCAGTGACACTGAGGGTTCCATTCTTGTAAATATGGCAGAGCACAACCACTCCCTGGTACGACAATCAGCAGTCGACTGAACCCCGACCTCTATATTTCATTAAATCTTCCGAGCCACAAAGCATATTATAAGCATTACATGACACACATACCTCTCCCCCCTCTCAATGACTACCGCCATTAGATGTCTCGTCGCTCCACTTCCCTCGCCATTTACTTACCATAGCTCAGTCACCAACTATGCTTACCATAGCATAGTCACCATTCACATACATGCAAGCCACCAACCTACCACTCTACTATAGCCCACCAATAACTCGCCATAGCTGGTCCCCCTTTCCTAACACCCACTCTATCACACCTTGTAGGTCTCTCATTCCATTATTAGCAATAACCATCTTATCATAATCGCCTGACGAATCAGTACCCACCGATGCAGCTAGAGATATTGGTGGCGACACTTGCTGGCTCTCAAAAGACGAATCCTTGCAGTTATTGATGTGGTTCTTCAATGTATCACCTTTCATAAACTGCATATACCCATTGTCGTAATGCTTCATAATGCGAGTTCCATCGTCGTCTGCGAACATTTTGTGTAGTGTATTAACAAGTAGTAATAAAGACAATACATGTTGTCTTGAGTCAAGTAAAAGCGCATTACCTTTTAACATACTAGTGTGTTTCTTTAAATTATCGCTTCTACCAAAAGTGTTACAATTGTTGCTACGTAATAGCGATTTGGAGGTCAGCCCTTTTTAATGTTGGCTTTTTTCGTGCTGACGAGCATGATATATTTTGCTTGATGATCTCTCCACAGTAACAACACTGTTTCCCATGTAATTATCCAGCTGTGGGAGAAGGCACATTCATAGAGGTGAACTCTAGAGTAGACTTCGTACAATCATTGGCTTGGGCCATCTTCATGAATAAATTCGAAGTACTTTCTACAGTGACAACATGTGTAACTACTTGGCTTAGCTATTGCTATATATATATACNATGAATAAATTCGAAGTACTTTCTACAGTGACAACATGTGTAACTACTTGGCTTAGCTATTGCTATATATATATACATAGTAACATATTTCATCAATTTTCATTTTACACAGATTTATTGTGGCCATATTGGTCTTCATTTAAAGGTAAACATTTTTATATAATGTTTTGAAAATATAACAGTTACCAGTTTCATTCGTTTTGAGTTGTAGTGTGTAATTTGGCTATTATATTTAAGTTATTTTTGTAATACATACTTTTTAGCTTACTTTCCGAAGGAAAGAAAGGCTTATAAGAGCACTTTCCTGTTTGTGGGTATGTGTGTAGGTGTGTATGTGTGTAGGTGTGTATGTGTGTAGGTGTGTATATGTGTAGGTGTGTATGTGTGTAGGTGTGTATGGGTGTAGGTGTGTATGTGTGTAGGTGTGTATGTGTGCAGGTGTGTAGGTGTGTATGTGTGTAGGTGTGTGTTGCTGTGTGTGTCTGTGTGTGTTGCTGTGTGTGAATGTGTTCGTATGTGTCCCCCTTTCAATTTTGAAACATGTGAACTGAAATTCACCAAACTCAGAGCACATATAATACTAAGAAAAGACATTTGACTTTTATAATTTTTGACTTCGCAGGGCACTTACTTTATAAATTGAGGCCATTTTAAATTTTAGAATGATGATATATCATATCTCGGAAACCATTTAACCTATTTCATCAAATTTCGTATGCTGACAGTACAAGTTTTAAGCAATGAGTTCATAGTTTGTTAGTCTGCCATTTTGGAAGATAGCACTGCATGTAGCAATACATCTTCCAAGTTATATCTCGAAAACTACTCAACCAATTTTTGCCAAATTAGGCACGAAAGAAATGCCATGATATGTCAGGTAAATATAACTAATTGAACTATAGTAGGTACTTATTATTGGAATGGCAGTTTTACAGATATTTTAGTATTATTTGGTATAATTACTATACCGTTTGACCAATTTCAACCACATTTTATACACTGAGTGCATCTGTTATACGAATTATATAAACCAAACAACCATTTTTGTGCGCCATTTTGTAAGATAGTGCTATATAAATAAATTTTTGTGTAATTTCTCGGGAAAAAATTGACAAATTCCTACCAAATTTGGCAGACAAGTAGTAGTGCAGCAGTTGATATGTAAAAATATGTTTCNTTACAGATATTTTAGTATTATTTGGTATAATTACTATACCGTTTGACCAATTTCAACCACATTTTATACACTGAGAGTATCTGTTATACGAATTATATAAACCAAACAACCATTTTTTGTGCGCCATTTTGTAAGATAGTGCTATATAAATAAATTTTTGCGTAATTTCTCAGGAAAAAATTGACAAATTCCTACCAAATTTGGCAGACAAGTAGTAGTGCAGCAGTTGATATGTAAAAATATGTTTCAAGTATATCAGACAATTATTTTCAAAATGGTAGCCNATCCTGCAGGGCAGTCCACAAATCCAATCTGCGCCAATTTGAGAAAGGGTTGCATGTCTGTCATGTTTAATGATTATCGTCAGTCGTCGTTTGTCCCGTTCTTTCGCGATATTTTTCCGGCTGCGGTGATGTCGAAGATGTAATGTTTTACTGGATTTCCGTTATTCACGGTGCACTCGTGAAATGGTCGTAGGTGAACATCCAAATGTTATCGCTACCTCGGAGATGCTATGTCCCATCTCTCGTGCGCTGACTATAACAACAAGTTCAAATTCATTTAAATCTTGATAACCTGCCATTGTATNCTATGTCCCATCTCTCGTGCGCTGACTATAACAACAAGTTCAAATTCATTTAAATCTTGATAACCTGCCATTGTATCAGCAGTAACCGATCTAACTGCCGACCGCATCGCGTTACTCTGATTGGTTCCATAACTCTGTTAGTTGCATACGCACGCCTGTACCATTTTTTTTTGGCTCTTCAGTGTATATATAACAAACATGAAATATGTACACACAAAGCCTTTTTTGACCTTCATTTTGTAAGATAGTGCCACAGAATAAATAAAGTTTTTTTTTGTCATATCACGAGAAAAAAATTGGCCGATTCCTACTAAATACGGCAAACAGGTAGTACTACAGTAGATATTGTTAACTGATATGTTTGATGTTTTTCAGACACTTATTTTCAAAATGGTGGCAATATAACTATTTAAGTAAGTTTTGTATTTTTTTATTGTCGAAACAATGTAATTAATTCTAATGCAACTGTGTATACTGTTTTCTTACAACTATCAAATGTGTGAACACAAAATNTCGAAACAATGTAATTAATTCTAATGCAACTGTGTATACTGTTTTCTTACAACTATCAAATGTGTGAACACAAAATTTTTTTCTCAGCCATTGTGTAAAATAGTATCACATGATAAATTAAAATTATGCTATCTCCGAAAAAAACAACAGATTTCTACCAAATTTAGTAAACAAGTAGCACTAAGATAGGCCATGCAAACTGATAAACTTTAAGCATGTTAGACATATTACTTTTCAAAATGGCGAAGATATAAACATTTTAGCTCTGTATTTTTTATCTACGAAATTGCAAAATAAATCTCAACTTAACTTTGTATGTTGACAGTATCAGTTATATCCATCAAAATGCATATGCAAAGCCTCATTTCTCCACCATTTTGTAATCTTGCCCCACATGAAATAATTTAGTTTTTATGCAGTATCTTAGGAATCAGTCAACAGATTTCTTTCAAATTGGCCTAGATCTTGTACTGNAAATAATTTAGTTTTTATGCAGTATCTTAGGAATCAGTCAACAGATTTCTTTCAAATTGGCCTAGATCTTGTACTGTTATAGGTTATATTAATGTATATATATAAAGTATGTAAGTCTCTTGTGTTCTGAATTGCATATGTACAAATATATTGGCTTAGTGTGCTATATATACGGAACTATATAACATATTTCAATTTAACTTTGTATATAAGTAATTTCTAAAACAATCATCAAAAGTGTTCATAAATAAACTTTTTGCCCTTCATTTATGATGATTGTCACATGGACAATGGAGGTTATATGCCATATCTCAAGGACCAATCATCCGAAATGCATAAAGAGATATTCTTTTGTTNCACATGGACAATGGAGGTTATATGCCATATCTCAAGGACCAATCATCCGAAATGCATAAAGAGATATTCTTTTGTTTTTTTTTTGCAAATTAAAGTCATATAAATAAATTGAACATTTTGTGATATTCCCGAAATAATTCAACTATTTTCTGCAACATTTTGCACACCTGCTGAAGGCCATGTAAAGTTACATGATTTAAACTGGGCCATACAATGATTTTGAAAATGGTGGCTATATAAATGTTTTGAAATGTTTGGCATATNTTACATGATTTAAACTGGGCCATACAATGATTTTGAAAATGGTGGCTATATAAATGTTTTGAAATGTTTGGCATATCTATTTAAATACTTAACTATGTCAATCAAACTTTTTATGATTATATTATATATTACAAACATTGTGTACAAAGCTTCTTTTTTACAGTTTTGTAAGATAGTCCCGTTTAAGAAAATAAGGTTTTAATGCTATGTCTCGGAGACCAAACATTCGATCTACATCAAATGTTTCGCACAAGTTGCATTGTATGGTAGGCCATGTAAATTTGTGTGTTTTAGTGTGTCAGACACTTATTTTAAAAATGATGGCCGTGTTAATATTTTAGGTTACTTATCTCTATCTATCAAAACATTAAACTGATTCAATCTGAAGTTGATACACCGAATTATACCCCCGTGATGCATCTGATTTCAAAATAGCTTAATTTTAAGAATTTTTCTTAATTCGTATACCGGGTAAGTTACTCGTGTATTTTAATGTTCTTGGTAATGTTTAACATGTGTCTGGTTTCATCTCTAATGATATTGCTGTCAATGAGACGTCAACGCATACCTACCATCTAAGCTTTTAATAACTTCACTAAAATTTATTTGCATTCATGTAGATTAAAGAATGCTCATTAGTTATCAGTAACTTCTTGTTATAGATATTTTTAAATCGTTTACATAAATGTTAATTTTTACCTCTTGTGTAATTCAAACACGACATTTCTACATGTCTGGGTACATTCATACTACCAGTAGTACCAACCAACTTCCGATAAAGACAAATTTGATTACCAATCTCAAACTTGATCTTCTTACGAGAAAAGAGGACGGGTATAGATTACATAATAATTACAGCATTCTGATTAGCAACACCTTTATGTACAGGAATAGTCTTCCAACAAATTATGTCTCGCGGTTCCACCTCAGACATATCCGTAAATGTCGGATCTTTGCATTATGAGCATTCCTGAAAAAACAAAATTTCAAAGGTCCACTACCGGCTTTAGCAGTTATACCTTGAAGACCAAAGCGATACAAAAATGAAAGAAGATTGTCTCTCTTCTACACTCAACACATTAAGACACCATGAATCATCTTCGTTATAAACATCAACATTAACGGTCAAAATATTACGATGCACCTTCTTAGGAAAATACCTAGAAACACGGTATTGCCTTCCAAGCATTATGTAATGTCCTCTTTAATGACACGGAGCAAAGTGAATTATAATNACCTAGAAACACGGTATTGCCTTCCAAGCATTATGTAATGTCCTCTTTAATGACACGGAGCAAAGTGAATTATAACATCATTACGATGAACTCATATAATAAAAAATTACCAAAGATTAAAATATAAAACCTAAAAGAAAGAAATCACGAGCTAAATTTAAGCCAGCGTCTATTGCACTTTGAGGTTATGTCACCCACCTCGAAACTTTGAACATTATTTGCTGGAAGATTATTCGTGTACATGAAGGTTTTGCAAATCAGAATGCTGTAATTAGTATGTACTCTACACCCATGTTATTTTCTCGTAAAAAGATAAAGTTCGAGATTGGTGATCAAATTTGGATTTATCGCTTGTTGGTTGGTACTACTAGTAACAGGTATGTACTTGGACATACTGAAATGTTGTTTAATACATAAGTAATAAATAAAAAAGTTTTTACAGCATTATTTGTTTGGTTATTTGCTTTAATAATTGTTTCACATGATAACAAGGTATCCATTAATTGTTTTAAAAATATGTTATTATTATATTAATTATGTTATTTATCCTGGAATAAACCTTATAACATTAACAGCGAACGGATAGAGANCATCCTGGAATAAACCTTATAACATTAACAGCGAACGGATAGAGAGCTTCCGTAGGAAAAACAGCTATCATAATACATATATACACACATTTACATACTTGACGCATTTTGCGTCCCTATATTTTATTCGTCAGAACACACGCTCTGGTGGAGCTCGCAGCCAGACCACAATAAGGATTAAGGGTTTTGTGGATGTGCCGGAAGAGGGACGCCAGGAGCCTCGCAGCTGCTAAGGCACGCTACCAAAGGTTTCGGCACGTGCATCTGTTCCTGCACGTGCAGACGACATCCGGAGACAACAGAAAGCACCAGGGCGCGAACACAGCTACATTTTGCAGCTGCCCAAGGGACACCGAGATCCCACCACCAGCTGCGCCTGTCCCGGGCTTATACCGCAATAAACCATGAGAGCTTTTAGCGGACGTGCGTGCAGAACGGGACAATAAACTTCCAGGCCAGAACCAAGGGACGACGCCAGGCCGGCTGCGGACCACAAGAGCAGCGGCCACGTGTTTTATGACCCGGAGGGACGACAAGCACCCCGGACACGTGCAGCAGAGATGGGGTAAGTTAAATATGGTGATGGACGCTACAAAACCACACGAAGGGGGGAGCAACGGGGCAGTCAGTGGAGAGACGTCGAATCAGTCAGTCGCGGATCGAGCAGTCAGTCAGTCAGCCGGAGTCAGTCGAGGATCGAGAATGCATCACGACGTCGACCTCAGTCGGAGGCCGTCAAGCGGGACGTGCGGCGGGAAGCATCCGAGAAAAGTCAGTCAGACTTCGTCAAACGCAGAGTCCTGCGTTGGACCCGGGAAGAAGGAACTTCGAAGCCAGGCGCCGAGACGCCCACCAAGTTCGAGAGCAGTTCCAAGCCGCCAGCCGAGGGAATTCAGCGCTGCAGTGTCAGATAAGTAGTTCTACACCAAGTGCGAAGAATCTTCCCCCCCCCCCACGACGCCAGTCGCGGCGTCAAACCATAAGTAGCCTACATAGGAAAAGGGAGGGAGTTCGTCTCTTGAGTTCATGTACCAGTTAACCTGTTCAAGCAACAATAAAACTCGATTATGTGAACTCACACAAAGCCAGTGTATGTTATTAGTAAATTGGACCTAGAGACAGCAGTGTCGACGGATTTGTACGCCCTATCACTGAGGGCTAAAATCATGTGCTGGCGCCTCACGCCGTAGAGCAGAATCAATACCTACTTCCAAACTTCAGCATTTGGCAGGTATCATACTGTATATACACATATATATATGCATATAAAACAATATTTTACAGGGCAAAAGGGGGGGAAATTCGTATTCCACCACCTCCCTCATTTCTGCAATAGCTTGGTTAAGTGTAAGACAAGGACAGTGAAGGATGATGTAACATATATTTCTGGAACACGTAGCTTTGCTGCTTAATCGTTCCAATAGTTTAATAGTAATGATTTATCTTGTTTATTCCCAATATTTACATTTTTTTATTAAGTAGTAATTTTCTTTATTATTATGTAACTTCGATTCCTTGTGTTTATCAAGATTTGATTTACCTACATATTCACCACATTCACAAAGCATTTATTTCATTCTTTTTTTTCATTTTATTTTATCTATCTTTGCCATTTGGTTGGGTATATGTTTTAAAAGTGTTATTGCCTTTGTATTTTGTACGTTTATGTGAGCAAAACCAATCATATTTTTCTTCTTCCCACTTCTTACATTTCTTAATTGCAGTGCTTCTTCCCTACATAAAATTGTTTTAAGTAAGTTAATAAATTGTATGGATACTTTATTTGCATTTATTGTTATTTGCTTTTTCTATTAATTTACTATTCATTTAAAAAGAAATTAAAATTGTTATATATAAATAAAGTTTGATTGAATGATCAAAAATTTAACAACTCAATATAGTTTGAAAAACTAAATAAACTTAAAAAAAAAATACATAACCTATTCAATTTTCAGATAATTCATCGTAACTATGGTAAGGAAATCTGATATGAAACAATAAATGAATATTTCTCCTCATATGAAAAGATTACTGAAAATAAACCATTTTTGAAAGTTATGAATGAGAAGGGTTAATGTCTCACATAGATACTACAAATGGTTAATCAGAGCAAGACATTGAATTGTCTTAGGTTTACTTGGTTTGGAATTGTATTTTAACTTTTAGTATGTAATCTGTAAGTACTAAATATAAATTTCTATAATTTTTAAATACAATTATTTATTGAAAATTTATGATTTTTCAGTTGATGAAATATAAAAGTTCGAGTGAAGCAACTGAACGAGTGTAAGAACTGATCCAGTAAAGGGACTGAACGAGAAACTCTGTGATTTTTTATGAAAAATAATGATTTTTAATAACACTTTAAAGTGTAAAATAGTGGCCAGAACTTACAGGCTACTTACTACTGGTGATTTACATGCAACATTTCTTGTAATTGTACTCCTATTAATGTAATATCTCAAATCTAACATTTTCTCTTAACTATTTTCATATATATTTAATGTGACACAGACAAGTAATTTTATTTTATTTCTAATTTTTCTGTTTATTATATCAACAATACGATGGTTATTTTTTATTCTTGCACTGCATAATTTTTGTAATACTGTTTAATTTAAAAGTATGTGTAATTCCGATTAGAGGGATAATTTGTTTTGAATCCAAAAGCCATAAGCAACATTGAGTTTGTTGACAGTTGCCTTGAAAACGTGTTATGTGTTACAGAATCTGTGAGTTAACTCTATCGTGAAAGGCGGGTTTTTGAATGCGTCTTTAAGTAAGTTATTTTGAGGAAGTCTAGCCATCTTTATTTTCGCCAGACAGGAAGCCGAGCCTGTGGGTTTCGCCTAGCAGGCTTTAATTTAATTCTATTTTTTTTCATGAGTCCGCCGTTTATGACAGGCTGTCCAGATGCGGCGAAGACGTGTCCGGTCGAAGGAGTGAAGAAAGCCTATTCCAGACGACACACANTAATACTGTTTAATTTAAAAGTATGTGTAATTCCGATTAGAGGGATAATTTGTTTTGAATCCAAAAGCCATAAGCTACATTGAGTTTGTTGACAGTTGCCATGAAAACGTGTTATGTGTTACAGAATCTGTGAGTTAACTCTATCGTGAAAGGCGGGTTTTTGAATGCGTCTTTAAGTAAGTTATTTTGAGGAAGTCTAGCCATCTTTATTTTCGCCAGACAGGAAGCCGAACCTGTGGGTTTCGCCTAGCAGGCTTTAATTTAATTCTATTTTTTTTCATGAGTCCGCCGTATATGACAGGCTGTCCAGATGCGGCGAAGACGTGTCCGGTCGAAGGAGTGAAGAAAGCCTATTCCAGACGACACACACGAGTAATATTCAGTATATGAATATATGTAGAACAGCGTTGCGTGTGTGTGCTACTGGGCTGTAATTTTTTTACACGCTTTGCACTTGAGCCTTACAGGGAAGACGGCGAGAAGACGTCCTCGGTATATTGAAGGGTGCTAGCTGCGTCAAAGAGTTTTCGAGACAATCAAGAATTTAAAATAAGATCAAAGAAAAGTTATCTATAACTTTTCTGGGAGCACAGGGACATAAAGTAATTAGTAATTTTTGAACGCTTCGGTGACGCCATTTAATTTTTTAATTTTAACATGGAACTGACTTACCTATTTAATTACACCCATGGTAACTCGATTTGAAGATTCACACACTCTACCGCAAGTTATTTTTGAATGGAGAACATATTAATTGTTGTATTTAAACTTTAATGAGATTTGTAATTACGTTGAAAGAACTAAGTTAATTTAATGTCTGAACTGCATGTCACGAGAGAGGCTAGTGATGCAGGGGACTATTTAAATGGCAGATATTACTTTTTATCTGAGAAGAATACCTAATTTAAATTTAATTGATTTAAAAATCGGAACACTTTAATGAGATTCATATTAGTTCCGACATCACAAAATTATCTTTTGTCTGAGTTATTCATTATTTTCTTTCAACTGGTCTTTGTGCTCGGTCACATTATTTCTTGGTAGTATTTTCTATTTATTCTGCTAGCTGTGAACATCATTATCCAGATTTCCGAAGTTGTATGCGGCGTTTGATAACAGGTATATTAGGTAAAATATGTGAGTACTCATCCTGTCTCAAGGAGCCGGGAAAAAATACATTCAAACTGCTAGACAGAAGTTTCAACCAACCTACTATATTACATAGCACAACTACTATTATTTATATTATAGAAAAATGTTGACCCTCACAAGTGGAGCGATTATCCTCCAGACTTTTCTGTCACCTTACAAACGGTACAGTAAATGTTTTAAAATTTCATAAATCGCTTAGTAAATATTGGATGGATCAAGGACGACACATAAATAATCCTTCTTATGCCAACATATTCATTGAAAAAAACACTTTCTTGCTTAAAATACACGAGTGGACATAAAAAATGCAAGACACCTATAATGATTTTTAGGGAATTATAAATTTTTTCTTAAATAGTTTTTATATAATGTCCTTATATAGTTTCTAGTTCTCTATTAAGACTACCCCTCCCAGTAAAAGCGTGCTTAAAACAAGTAAAGTTAATATTGGTTGAACACATTATAGGAATTTCAAGAACGTGTGGTCAAACGTAGCAGAAGAAGGAATAGGCCCGGGCATGTATTTAGGAATCACCAACCCTGCATTTTCCGTGATTTCGGAAAACAATGGAAAATTGAAACCAGGATGGCCGTATCGGGAATCGAACTCGGGTCCTCCCGAATGCAAGTCCAGTAAATGATTTACCACTGCGCTACCTCGCTCGGTCCCATTTAATTCGTAATGACTTATTCGTTTAAAAATTTCATACAATACTTTCATGCAAAAAATAATAATATATATATTTTAAAATTTAATTTGCAATTATATAATATAAGAAAGTTTAATACATTCTGGCATAAATGTCCAGCGANTATTCTGGCATACATGTCCAGCGACAGTTGCCAGGAGCCGGGAGCCATCATGAAATTTTCCTTTTTTTCCCAAAATTTCCCGTTTTTTCCTCAAAATCTACCAATTTCCTCTTAGAATATCCCCCCCTTTTCAACAAAATGTCCTTTTTCACCTCAAAATTACCTGTTTTTCTCTCAAAAAGCTTTGATCCTCCCATTTTCAACGAGCCTTTGAAGGCACCTTTCGCTCCATTTAAAGGATTTGGGAGGCTAGGTTTTTACCCGCAGGCCTCCACCTCCCTTACCAGACTCCTAGCCATACTCACCTCATCGCCTGCCCCTTTTCAGGCAAAATCATAAAAAATCAAGAAAATTCGCAAAAAATCTATTTTTTTTTTTTCAAAATCGTAGACGATGTAACGTTACCCAACCCTCCCTCCGCTCGACCCTATCACCTTAACCATCACCCCCACTATTAACCGACTGTACACCAAACATAAAAAAATCAGGAAAAAATAGCAAAGAATTCAAAATATAATTTTTTAAATCGAGGATAAAATAACGTCGATTACTCCGACCACCATGTTGGATGCCATTGACCTTGACCTAGAGAAAAACTGTAAAATATCAAATGAATTCAGAAAAATATTTTTAAAAAATCTAAAAATCGAAGAACATATACCATACCGAAACCAACCCCTGATCGCTTCCAACACCATAACCATTACCTACAACCACCACCAACCACATCACAATCATAAAAAACAAATAAAAAATAGTAAAGAAATTCGAAAAATTGTTCTAAATATCGAGAAAAATTTACATTGATGATGTGAACCACCAAGTAGGTTGTTGTTGACCTTGACATTGACCCCTTTGACCTTAAACTCGAAAAGTAAATAATTGCGAAATTTTTTCAATAATATCGTAAAAACATCCAGGAAAAAAATTATATACCTAATGTGAAAAAATATTTACATGTGTGTTACGCTGAGGGTTCAATTCTCATAAAGTTGGCAGAGCACAGCCACTCCCTGGTACAACGATTAGTAGATAAATAACACTCACCAGTTTTTATTGGCTGTTTAGTCCGCAAGCTTCCAACCAAACAAGCCAACAAAACCAGCTTAAAATACTGACTGCCTATGCCAGTCAATAACATCCCCAAAACCATACGAACCACCCATACCACACATACATTCCAGCCACCGAGTCTAAAAACCGTCAAGTGAAGTCAACCATAAAAACTGCTAATGCCAAGCAGCCGACCAGTCACACAGACTGACCATTCCGAATAGACTATACCTAGGGTCCATAATGAAAAACCATACCAGCTGGCCAGGCGAACCAAGCAGACCAGCAAACCTTACCAACCGTCCATACTAACCGGCTGACACCTGCAGACTGACCCCTGCCGACTGATTTCTGCCAACTGACTCCTGCATACTGATTCCTCCTTCGCCTCCTCAATCCTTCTCATCAATCCTTTTCCTTAGTCCTCCTTAATCCTCCTCTATCATCCTCCGCAATCCTCCTCTGCAACCCCCCTCCTTCTCAATCCGTCGCAATCCTCACCAATCTTCCGCAATCCTCCCTAATTTTCCTCCACAAGCCTCAGCAATCCTCTGCAATCCTTTACAAACCACCTCTGTAATCCTACTCTGCAATCCTCATTTGCAATCTGCTGNCTGCAATCCTTTACAAACCACCTCTGTAATCCTACTCTGCAATCCTCATTTGCAATCTGCTGCAATACTCACCAAACATTACCAATGATCTGAAATACTCTACAATCCACAGCAATACTCTACAATCCACAGCAATAATCCGCAATCAGCACCACAATCACCTTCAAACACCACAATCAGCACCACATGCACCAAAGCAGCGCCATATATAACCAAAATCAGCACCACATGCATCACAATCAGCACCATACACACTTCAGTCAGGATAACACACACTCCAGTCAGCACCGCGTGCACTGTAATTGCTCCACCATCTCCACAATCAGCATCACATGCACCATAATCGCTCCACATGCACTGCAATTACTCCATCCGCGCCGTAATAAGCACTATACACACTGCAATCAGCACTGCGCANAATCGCTCCACATGCACTGCAATTACTCCATCCGCGCCGTAATAAGCACTATACACACTGCAATCAGCACTGCGCAAACCACAATGAGCACCCCATGCAACGCAGTTAACACCACATGCACAATCCTCATTAATATTCACCAATCCTCTGCAATCCTCCTCCACAATCCTCCTCTACAAGCTTCGCCAATCCTTCGATCAATCCCAATCCTTCGATCAATCTTTCGGTTTGTCGTCTGCCCCCCTNTCCTCTACAAGCTTCGCCAATCCTTCGATCAATCCCAATCCTTCGATCAATCTTTCGGTTTGTCGTCTGCCCCCCTACATATGCATAGAAATTACATTCATTTACCACCTGTCTCCAAATTTGCAGCATTAATGTTTTTTATGCAGTCCATTACCAAGTATATTTTAGTCCCAAAGTCTTCATTAATAATCAGTATGCGGATCTTTACCTTATCAGTTGAGTGCTCATAGCAAAATTTTATTTATGAGGTATAAAAGGATATAGCCGAAAAAAAGGAAATAAACTTATTTTATTTTAAAAGTGGTATGCTTATTTTTACAGATTACAATATCAGAAGAAAGCTGTTTATCACATCATGTAATATAATCCCTAACCTTCAGNTATGCTTATTTTTACAGATTACAATATCAGAAGAAAGCTGTTTATCACATCATGTAATATAATCCCTAACCTTCAGTTCACTAATGATTGAAGATATTTCATTAATGTGCGAAGAAATCTCCACCTTGTTGCAAAGCATTAAAATGTCTGAGTATACCAACAAGTTCATTAGGGCATTCGGGAAAGATGTAGTCAGTGTTCTTAGCGTTTTGTGCCTTCTTCATGACACTTGTTGCGGCAATTATGGTAGAGAGGTGTGTAATAATATCGAGAAAATAACCATCGTCTTCAGCATCATCATTGTCTTCATGTTCATTTTTATCAATGCAGTCTTTACGGTCATCTTGACCTCCTGTTTTGTATTGCATATTAAATTTACTTTTATTTGCAGCAGGAGTTGTATGGTCGTCAATATACAAAGCTGATGTATGATAATTTTGAAATCGATGGATTTTACATGAAAGTCTTGCATGTTTATATTTCGCAAAAACCGACTCTCATGCACTCATTCTGTCATTAGCATTAACTTCNTACATGAAAGTCTTGCATGTTTATATTTCGCAAAAACCGACTCTCATGCACTCATTCTGTCATTAGCATTAACTTGTACATCATTATCGCATATGGAATAAGTATCCATCGATGCCGCAAGCGATATTGTTTGCAAATCTTACTGGCTCCCAGTACATGAATCCTTGCAGATCTTGGTGTGTTCCTTCAATGTATCGCCTTTCATAAATTGCAAAGGACCGATGTCGTAATACTTCATGTTGTGAAAAGTACTGTTCATACAGATGGGTACCTCATGTCACTGAGCATTTTGGCTGAAGGCAAAAACTCGTTTGCAGAATGTGAAGATTGTGGCCTATTGCGAAGGAGGAGAATTGCAGATGATGATTGAGAAGTATTGAGAAAGATATTTAGGAGGATTATTGAATAGGAAGATTCAGGAGGAGGAGGATTGATGAAGAGGAGTATTGAGGAGGAGTCAGCAGGGGACACTCTTCAGGGGTCAGTCTGCAGGAGTCAGTTGGCAGGAGCCAGTCTGCAGGTGTCAGTCATTCGTTAATATGGATGGTTGTATTGATTTGCTGGTCTGCTTCGTTGGCCTGGTTGGCAGGTATGGATGGTTGTTATAGTTGGCTGATCTGCTTGGTTGGCCTAGTCGGCTGGTATAGTTTTTCTTTATGGGCCCTAATTATGGTCTGCTAAGAATGGTCAGTCTGTATGACTGGTTGGATGGTACGTATAAGCAGTTGTTATGGTTTGCCTAACTTGATGATTTTTAGACTGAATATCTAGAATATTTGTGTGTTGTGTGGTTCGTATTGTTTTTGGAGTGTTGTTGATTAGCATGGCAGGTTTCTATTTTAAGCTGCTATTGTTGGCTTGTATAGTTGGAGTATTGCGGACTAAACAACTAATAAAAACTGGTGACAGTACTCTGTCATTTTTATGAGAATCGAATCCTCATGGAATTCACTTCTTTTTTTTCCACATTAGGCATGTAATTTTTTTCCTCGATGTTTTCTCAATAATTTTTTGATTGTGGGGATTTTTTTTGTTATTTTTCGAGTTTTAGGTTATTGGGGTTAATGTAAATGTCCATAACAACAAACATGGTGGTATGATACATCAGTGTAATTTTTCCTTGGTTTTTATTATTTTTCGATTTTTTTGCTGTATTTCTTGATTTTTGTTGATTGGGAGGTGGTCGATGGGGGTGGGAGTGATGGTTAGGGTTTTGGGGTCGAGCAGGGGTAACATTATATGTTCTTAGATTTTTAGAAATTTTTGATTTCTATGAATTTATTAGATTTTTACAATTTTACTCAATTTTGTATTCAAGGTCATTGAGGTGAATGTCGAGGTTACCAGCATCCACCATGGTGGTCGGAGACGTAATTTTTTCTTATATTTTTTTTAGAACTATTTTTTAATATTTTAGAATTTTCTGAATTTTTTTATGATTAAGGGGTTGTCGGTGATGATTAAAAAAAAAATGGAGGGGGGTTGTTAGGGTAAAGATTTTTAGAATATTTTAAAATTTTTTCTATTTTGCATGGTTGTAGAGGGAGGGGATCAGGTAAACATGGCTCGTTGGTGTGGGGGAGGGGGTGGCTGCCAGCGGGTAAAAACTGAGCCTGCCAAATCCTTTCAATGGTTCGAAAAGTACCTTCAGAGTCTCGTTTTTTTTTTTTTACAAATGGAAGGATCATGGCTTTTTGAGTAAAAAATGGGAAATTTTGAGGGGGAAAATAGAAATTCTATGGAGAAAAGCAAAATTTTAAGGAGAAATAGGTTGATTTTTTTAGAGAAAAAAAGGAAATTTTGAGGGGAAAAAAGGGAAATTCCAAGATGGTTTAAGAGCCACCCAAATCTCTTCACTCACCCACTCACTCCAAGATGGTGGCTGGCATCTGTCGTCCATCCCCTTAGGCCAGAACATACCAAAGCCTTTTAATTCTAATTACTTGGCGTGAAAGTTTTTTCTTACAGGCATTAGGAAGTTGTTGGCGAATGTGTTTCCGGTTTTGGTTGTGGCGAATGCTGTTTAGACATTCTCAAAGGATTGTGCTCGAGGTCAGTCTGTATACTGCTATTAGCAGAAGAGAGCACGGTACGGGGAGGTTGTCCTGCTACTCTCTCCCCACTTCTAGCCCTCCTCCGATAGCTACCTCTCAGGAGCTGCGTGGGCTGTAAACACCCGCCCTTAGCACCGCCTATTCGCAATCCAGCACATGTTGATCACACATGTACTCCTTCCTCGTTTGCCTTTTGCCGTTCCCTTGCCACATCCTCCTAAACATATATTATTTCATATTATCAGGTAAGTTTCTACATTTGAAATCTCCTTCGCAATTTACTATGAATGTTTTGCCACGATAAATTATGATTTCATTAACAACAACCCCAGGGAAGGGACACAATAGACCATACAAGCATAGCGAAGGCCTACCATTTTGTCTTTTTTATCCATAACGAGTGTGATCGCTTACGCTAAACTGCCGATACACGCTGACTGTATGCCATTATTTATTAATGTAAATAACACAAGCCTACAATAAAATTTTTTCAAAATGATTTTGCCTGATTTTTATGTTTTTTGTTGTGCTGAGTCCGAAAACAATAATAAAAAATCATAACACCCACCATTTTTTCACATTTGAATATACGAAATGTGAGAAATTCATTTTTTAATCTAATATCTGTGCATTTTTATATACAATTATACAAATTTTATATATTGATATACATTATTAATATACTAAAACATACAGTAAATCTAAATTAAATTAGTTTGACAGTGGTGGTACGACT